>CM035154.1:148181090-148568590 GCA_020205615.1 Panax quinquefolius | reverse complement strand
TGTTGGGCATCCAATTATATATATATATATATATATATATATATATATATATATATAAATGAAAATCGTTAAATGGAATACGTTATTTATTAGTATGTTTCAACTAGCAACTTATCTAATAAATCAAAATTAGAGTTAATGGCTGAGATGAGTGCCCGGCCGCTAGAGGGAGTAGCGGCCAACCAACATAAAAGAATTTGGCTTAATTACTGATTATCCTAATTATTCTCGTAAAATAAAATAAAATAATAAATAATTATAAGGATAATCAGTAATTATCTTTATACTTATCCTTATATTTATTAACAAAATAAGTATTTATAAGAATACTTACTGATTATTATTTTATGATTTTTAATTATAAATAGAAAATAGTGATTGTGTTTATATATTTGAGTAGGAATATAATATAAATTCAATCATTATTTTTTATTTATAATTAAAAATCATAAGATGATAATCGATAATTATCTTATACATAAGATTGAATTTATATATTTGAGTATGAATATAATATAAATTCAATCTTATATATAAGAATAATTATTGATTATCATCTTATGATTTTAATTATAAATAAAAAATAGTGATCAATTTATATTATATTCCTACTCAAATATATAAACTCAATTACTAATTTTATTTATAATTAAAATCATAAAATAATAATCAAGAATTATTCTTATACATATTATTTTAATAATAAGTATAAGGATAGGTATAAAGATAATTATTGATTATCCTTATAATTATCCTTATAATTATTTATTATTTTATTTTATTTTACGAGAAAAATTAGGATAATCAATAATTAAGCCAAATTCTTTATTAATTACTAGAAGAGGAGTAGCGGCGGCATAAAAGAAATTTGTTGGCCGCTATTCTCCTCTAGCGATCGAATACTCATCTCACCCATTAACTCCAATTTTTGGACTACTGGATGATGTGGATGGCATGTAGTTATTAATAACGATTTCACTTGATCATTTTCCATATATATATATATATATATATATATATATAGAGAGAGAGAGTCCGGATCCTATACGGATTTCCATATATATATATATATATATATAGAGAGAGAGAGAGAGAGAGTCTGGATCCTATACGGGATTCAGGACGGCTCTTAAAATGCGGACCAATTTTATTTATTTTTTTTGGCTTTTTTTTTAGTTATTTTTTTATAAAAAAAAAAAAAAAAGTCCGTATTTTAACAAAATGCGGACTCTCGCACATTATGAAAGTGGTTAGTATGAAATTAATTTTGATTAATTAATTAATACAGTGCTGATACACAGGCGGAAAGTGATTTCTTTTTTTGCGTGTCAGCACTGTATTAATCAATTGACCAACTTATTATGAAGTAAACTTCATGATAACCGGATCCATATATTACACTCCCTCCCTATCTTAATATATGTCATTTAAGATTTGTGTATAAGAATTAAGAAAATAATTGTGTAACATTAAATAATATTACTCCCTCTTTTGTTCTTAAAAAATTGTCGTTTAAGATTAATTCACATAGATTAAGTAATGTAATTAATACGTATAAAAAATACTATACTACCTTTATTATAATTGTCTCAACCAATTACTCCTTCCGTTCCTTAATATAAGTCGTTTTAAAGAAATATTTTTGTTCCTTAATATAAGTCGTTTGAGAATTTCAAGTAAACATTAATTGCTCAGTTTTCAATATTATTCCAAATATTAAATGCAACATTGATTCTCTTACTATTTTCTGTCCAATAAATAACAATCTATTCTTTCAATATAAGGGCAATATAGACAATTGATATTATAGTTAATGTTATACAATCATTTTCTTAATACTTGTGTACAACTCTAAAACGACCTATATTAAAGAACGGGGAAAAAATTAGCTTTGTAGATTTCGTAATCTTAACTGCACAATTTTTTTTTTTACTTATAGGCATGTCAATGGGTCATATAAGAGCAAATCATACTCTGATCCGATGTGCTCTACCAAGTGTGATAATTCAGGATTATAGGCCTTAAATGCCCATTTCATCCTAATTCCTATCTATCTATTTATATTGAGTTTATCTATTTTTGATATTTTGTTTTAAATTCTGTATTATAATGTAGATTTTGTGTATATATTTAATGGATAATGTCATGCTGATAAGGAATCTGAAGATCAAACCTAAGGCTCAATTGAATGAGTTTAGTTAGCCTTGTCAGTAAACCTTATTAATTTGATAACGCCCTCATGTACAAGTCACTTAATATTAATGGCTTGTCGTATGAGACTGTAACGGCAGGGGAAGCACACTTTCAAGTATAAATCAGGGGCATATTAGTAACTTAGATTGTATGTAGGGCTGCCGCTACAGTTTGTAGCGGTAGTGGAGAAAATGTTTTAATCTAAGCCTTTCATTCCAAGGATCAACGGATATAAAGTTGTTTGTTGAGCGAAGACTCATAAAGAAACGCGTATGCATGGATTAATTATTATATATATATATATATATATATATATATATATATATATATATATGAAAGTTGTTTATTTATTATACATACACTATATTTTTGGTTCTCCAATAAAAAGAAATAATGATAATCCGTACCATTAAGATTATTTAAACTCGCATCATATATCAAGAAAATAAACCAATTCAGGAGTAAATATAGATATTATGCATACTTCTTGATCATTGTGATTAAGTGACATTCTTTCATAATTTAATATAATTTTACAAATAATAACATTTAAAAAATTAATATAATTGTACGTATATATTTTTTTTGAATGGATCGGTTTAGATCATAATCCGTATTGTTGGATCCGTATTGTTGGATCAAATACTGGATCATGGCGCAAATCAATGATTGATCATTACATAATGAATCAGATCATTGATCTATTATCACACTTGGTAGAGCACATTGGATCAGAGTATGATTTGCTCTTATATGACCCATTGACATGCCTATAAGTAAAAAAAAAAATTGTGCAGTTAAGATTACGAAATACTTCATCCGTTCTAAAATTAGAGATACAATTTGAGTTTAGAGGTCAAACGAAGACATATTAAATTTTAAATTGACATGAATTTATTTAATTTTAGTTGATTGATACAATTATTATAATTGTATAATATATAACAAAAACTATTAATCACAAAATTTACTAATTTTAAAGTTTAATATGTCGTCGTTTGATCTCAAAATTCAAAATTATATAATTAATTTTGGAATGAAGAGAGTAGTAGCGCTTCTACCACTGAAATGATCATTAACTTCCTCTAAATGGTGAGATATGCTCGTTAAAATTCTATCAACTGTATGTATCGTTTCGGGACTATAAGAATGAAGTATAACGTGGAATACAAGTATGGAATCAATCTGTTTAATATTTGCGAATGGAAAATGATTTATATGTCGAACTTTTCCACTAGAATATTGCGACTAGACAGTACAAATTATTTATCAGAATGGTAGATTTATCGGAGGCCAATATTGTTCTAGCTAGATTGAAGATGAAAATGCCACTAAAATATTCTTGTGACATGCATTTATTTTTTTAAGAATTGGAGGTGTTGGGGCATGAATATTTTAATCGGGATGATAGGGTGGGCCATAGTTCGCATGGAGATAATTATCCCACGTAAAGAAAGAGTCCGTATAAAGTTTGATTTTCTTTCTTTATGAAAATTGACTTTTAAAGTACAACTTTATTTTAGAGCACTAGAACATTAAGGTTTTATCGTTAAACTTTATTCAATATGTACGCGCTTTGGTAATTGAGGCGCATGAACGAATCTTGGCGTTAATCTACTGACATTCAGGATAATAAACCATGAGTGGCATAGAAGATTAGTTTAAATTATATCTCTACGTACTACAATTGAGGTCTTTCATGTGAATCCCCATCGGCAAATCAATTTTATAGCATGTAGGTTCAGATAACAGCCATAACATATCCAATCTATGAAAACTACACCTCAACCAAATAATGGTGGCTGGAACAAGACTACTTCTGATACTGTCTTTGGCAGCACTACATCTGATAGCTGGGGTAGAGCAAAAGTGCCCAACGGTGATCGGCCCGGCTCTTGAAACGATGCAGGGTCCAACTGGGGTACTGCAAAACTTGAAATTGTTACTACTTTTGATTCTTGTGATGATACGACACCTTTTTGGGGACAAGAACAACGATTCAAATAATAACCAGGATGGTGATGGGTGTAAAAATCTAACGAAGCTTGGGACAAAAGGAAATAATGTAACTGGGAACCCTACTAGTAGCTGGAGTAATCCAAATATGAAGAATCGAGAAGATTTATGGGGATGTGCAGCAGACAAGTGAAATAGTAAAGAAAGCTTTTGCACAAGTAAGGCAGTTTAGAATTCATCTGAAGTTACAACTGTGAAAGAAGTTGTGGGGCACTATATATAAGTTTGGTATAAACTTCGACAATTCGAGATGTTCACTTATGACACTTCAGACGATAGTAACTCACTTCGGATTATATCACATCGAGTTCATTATCTCTTTAGTTATCTATATTTTGCGGTACAAGGTCGAAAGATTTTTCGTAACCTCTACATAAATCCTCCCTAGGAGATCGGGAGCATTCTTGTGGCGGTATAAGATCGGACGGTTCTCCAAAATCTCTATTTGAAGCCTCCTTAGGGGATCGGGAGCACTGTTACGGGGTTATAAGATTGGATAAACGTCCTTCGGGAAGTCTAAGTTCCTCCAAAAGGAAAAACATCCTTCGGGACGGATCGACGTTTTCCCGAACGGATAACATCCTTCGAAACGGACTTGTGTCCTCCCGAATTTCGGGACGGATCAACGTCCTCCCGAACGGATAACATCCTTCGGGACGGATCAACGTCCTCCCAAACGGATAACACCCTTCGGGACGGATCGGCGTCCTCTCAAACGGATCGACATCCTTCGGGGCGGACCCGTGTCCTCCCTAATGGATAACATCTTTCGGAACGAATCGATGTCCTCCCGAACGGATAACACCATTCGGGATGGAACGGATAACAGCCTTCGAGACGAACCAACGTCCTCCCAAACGGATAATACACTTCGGGACGGACCAACGTCCTCTCGAACGGATAACATCCTTCGGGACAGATGAGCGTCCTCCCGATCGAACGGATAACATCTTTCCGGACGGATCGACATCCTCCCAAACGGATAATATCCTTCGGGATGGATCGACATCCTGCCGAACGGATAACATTCCTCGGTTAACATTTTCCATGACTAATTGATATACTCTCTTATTTTAATTTTCTTATAAACAAAAGAGTGGGCAATGTTAGGGCAGGAATATTTGGGTCCAGGTGATACAGATATTATTCAGATATTTCAGACATGTCAATTATCAAAGAACTTTTTTCATTCAGATTCAAATTCAATTCATTCAGTTTTTATCAAACACCCCATAAATTTTTGCCAAACGGGCTCTTA
This sequence comes from Panax quinquefolius, assembly GCA_020205615.1. Lineage (NCBI taxonomy): Eukaryota > Viridiplantae > Streptophyta > Magnoliopsida > Apiales > Araliaceae > Panax > Panax quinquefolius. The sequence goes on along the minus strand of CM035154.1, from coordinate 148,563,123 downwards.
ATCTAGATACCAAAAATATTTTCAATTGCAGTTTCAGCTTCCAAAAAAAAAAAAAACTAATGTTTTACAAGTTGAAATCTTGTATTGAACTTTGGGTTTTGTTTGTAGGTTCAGGCGTCCAATCAAAGAGATCATTCCTATTTGGAAGCATTGAAATGTTGATCAAGCTGGTACCATGGAATTCAGCTGGAACTGTCACAGCATACTATGTAAGTGCAAAATCTCATATAAACAAGGTCAAAGTGACAGAAAACAAGACATAAAACCTGTAACAACTCCAACTATAACAAGGCTAAACCTGAATGTTAACACAGTACAAAAATAACTAGTTTTTCTTCACTTGAACCATTGCAGTTATCAGCTGCTGGAGATAAGCATGACGAGATAGACTTTGAGTTCTTGGGGAATTCATCAGGACAGCCTTACATTGTCCACACCAACATATACACTCGAGGAGTTGGAAACAAAGAGCAGCAGTTCTACTTGTGGTTCGACCCAACTGCCGATTTCCACAACTACGCCATACACTGGAACCCAACTGAAATTGTGTAAGTTACCCTGATATTATAAAACTCCCTCCTGCTTTATCAAAGCATCATCATTATCCCTTTAATGTATATTACTAACAATAAAACAATCTACCAAAAATTTCAAAACCTACATAGAAATTAAACATTTCCTATCTAAACTCTTACCATGCCTTCAGGTGGTACATTGATAATCTGCCAATAATGCGTCTTCAGAAACTATCAGAGCCAAGGTATTGATTACCCAAATCAACAAGGGATGAGGGTTTACTCCAGTTTGTGGAATGCTGATAACTGGGCAACTAGAGGTGGCCTTGTCAAGATCGACTGGAATAGTGCACCCTTCATAGCCAGACTACACAACTTCCGGGCAAGGGCTTGCAAGTGGGATGGACCGTTTAGCACTGCTTAATGTGCCTCCTCGTCCCCTGCCAACTGGTGGACTTCCCCCATACACAAGCAGTTGACTTTTGGTAAGCAGGGTCAGATGAAGTGGTTTAGAGACAACTACGTGATCTATGACTATTGCAAAGATGCAAAGCAATTCAATGGACTGATGCCTCCTGAATGTAGCAAGGCACAATACTAAGAAAAATCATCGATGGCAGCAGCCAAACGGCACCCTAATTCAACAATACCAACCCAAAAAAAAGAAGAGCAAGCACCCTTATTTTCAATTTTTCAACAAGTCTTCTTTTTCTTTTATCATTTTTCTTTGTGATCAAATCAATTTATATTCTCTTCATTTTGTTTTTCTTTTTTGGATTCTCCGGGAACATAAAACAGATTGAATTCATTCTTGTATCCCACAAATTGTAATTCTTGCGGTCAAACAAATGAACAATACAGAGTTTTTGGTGATAGAACTTTAATGCTAAAGGCAAGCATGTCGCATCCATTTAGAGCAATCAGCAAAGATCTTTCAACTAGGTACATGAAAAGAAAAAAAAAAACAAACAGTATCTTAGTAGTGGAACTTAATTTTACACAAGGATCCTTCCAGTAAATGGTGTACTAAAATTTTGAGAATCAAGCTGCTATAATAGCGTGCAGTTTTCCACAGCAAACCCAAATTTGTAGCAAATATGACTTCAATCAGAAAATATATGACCTCTTTTGAATTTGAATATGGTATAACACGCTAAGTTATGAATATCAAAATTTAGAACAGCATACTACAAGTCTACATCTTGTTTCTTCTGCATAACCTATTAAAGATAGGTTACTTATAAGCATCATCTGGATCTCTATGCCTTGTTAATGCTCCTGATTTTGCTACTATCATATGCACATGAAATGGCTTAGCCAGTTAGTCCTACTTTTTTTAAATATTCACATTTTGAAGGATTCCCTCATCGTCGAGACTGACTTATATTCCACGTAAATTTGTACCATAATAACCTAATCCAGTGTAAGTTCATCCCTGCTTTAACATTCAAAGCTGCAACCTAATGTAAGACTATGTCAATGAAAATCATTTGCCTCAATTGTCATTGGGTAAACTTAAGCTACAGTTTCATTTCAGTATCCAAGTGAAGTGTACACCATAGTTGTCCAAGGTCATAATATAGAAAATGAACAAGGATATCGGGACTATTACTGTTAAAAAAATATGACCAAATTCAGTCTAAACAAAATCTAGAACAAATTAAAAATAGAACTCATTTGCATCCAAATAAGTGATGCAAAACATCTGAGCCATGATTGATGCAATGGGAGTTTGCGACCTTAAGTTCACTTATTGTTCATCATAACAACAGAGTTCGATCATGAACCTCACATAAGGAGCAACAGGTGTCACATCATATATATCTGCAACTTATAACTAAGCCTTTAAGAGGAGAAATTTTTAACTCACAAGTTTTACAGCATAACAATGTAAAGAAAATAGTTAGCTTAAGAGTCAGATCATCCACAATAAACAGAAGGAAATCGAAAGGCATTTAAACATCCAGATCGAATAAGAAATTTACTGTTTAGTAACTCCAGTACTGCACCAACAACTAAAAATAAATGTATCGTAACCATCTCACACCTATAATTCTTCAAAGTTCTCATTTTTTCAGTGCAATCTGAAACAAAGAATAACACATTCGGCCTAAATCAGTATAGGTTTATTCCTGACGAAATTTGAATATATAATTAATACTTTTTCATCTTCCATTTAATGCCATTCAGATAGTATCTATATCATTGCTACTAACCACACAGAGGATGCAATAACACCATATAGAATTGTTACTAGACCATAATATAACCATAAAAAAGAAAGAAAGAACAAAAAAACAGTACTTTCTAAGTTTTACAAACAACCCAATAGAAATTTCTGAAACACCGCATTATACATAACAGAAAGCTTCATTCTTTTTCCAATTTCTCAGCATCCAAACAGAGTTTGATCCAACAAATTACAAGGGTCATTTCAAAATTTCCCAATGAAACACTGATGAAAAAACAGAAATTACAAAGCAACCAAGTAATCAATCACATAATACAAATATAAACACCAAGAACAATAAGAAATGTACCAAACAAAGCCAGCCAAACACGAGTTTCCTCACCCAATAGCAACCCAAACAAGGCAGTAGCAGCAAACGTCGTCGCATTGGTCACCGGAACAGCAACCGATATGGGGGTATCACTTAAAATAGCGAAAAAATTAGCCGAGGCTGATAAATTCAACAGGAAAGGAACAGAGTACTGCCAAATCAAGAGAAGGTTGAGCCAATTCTTCAGGGTATTCACCACGGGGTTATGGGTTCTGTTTGGATGCTGGGAAGATTTGAGTTTTTGGTCCCATATAAGTGTGCCCCGCCGCATTAAGGCGTTTGTAGCTCCCCAAACGACCCCTATTGCGATCATCTTCTCAACGTCTCCTACCATCTTCAAATGAGTGTGCCCGTTTTGCGTCTGCGAGAGAGAGAGCTGGGCAAAAATTTACACCGTGTTTGGAACCATGTAATGTCATTATGCAAAAAAGGTTTTTTATTTTTTGTTTTTCACTTGCTTAAAAGTTGAAAGATGTTTCTATTTAAATATGAGTAATGCTACATACACAAACTATTTTATAAATATTTTATAAATTACTGATGTGGCATACTCCACCTCAACATATTGATTTACAAATTGTTTCAATGTAGTCTCTGACCCTACACAATATGCTGATGTGGAGTATGCCACATTAGCAATTTATAAAATATTTGTAGAATAGTTTGTGTCTCTAGCATTATTCTTTAAATATTTATTGCTCATTCTTTATGAGCAAGTATCAAGAGCATTCCCAGCATTCCTTCTTAAATAGTACTACGTTATTAAAATTCCGTCGTTTTGGAGTCTTTTAAAAGAGAGTGGTCTCACTTGTTTTCCTTTTATTTACAAAAGTACCACCCACGAACCCACTTGTTTTTTTTAAAAAAAAAATCCAAAACGACGTAGTTTTAATAACGTAGTGCTATTTAAGGATGAATCTATTTATTTAAAAGAAACGCCTTTGATGATCGCTTTCTTTATTATTTATATTCTCTTTTTTTTTATCCTACTTTATAAGTAGCAAAAAAAGAAAATATTTTTGTATGCATAAAGATGGACCCATTCACTATTTACGTGAGAGTTATCACATAAAAATATCAATTTTATACGTAAAAATATCAGTTCTCCAAAAAAAAATTATTCATTCTCTTCTATCCATTTAAAACCTCACAACCAAAAATTATATATATATATATATATATATATATATATATATATATATATATAGCCTTCAAAATCAGTTATATTTTATTAAAATATATATATATATATATATATAATTGATTTGAAAATTCAAAATCGTTATATTTTATTAAATATATATATATATATATATATATATATATATAATTGATTTGAATTTTCCATTCATCGTAATAAATAATTTGAACTGCCTAAAATTTAAAATAAATTAGAAGGCATTTTATTAATATATATATATATATATATATATATATAGCCTTCATATCAAACCCTCACCGCTATCTTCTCTCTGTCATCTCTCCCCTAAGCGTATATTATTATACAGTAAGTCTTGCCGGACAGGGGAAGACTGTATAATCTTATTTTTGTATATGTATTTAAATTATACTTAAAATATTATATTTTATAAAAAAATTTGTTAGATTAAATACTATATATTTTTTGAAAGTCACAAATAAATTTTTTTTTAAAAAACCTGTTCAATTTTTCTGTCATTCGCCTGTGCGCTTAACATTACTCATTATTATATATATATAGCATTCGTATCAAACCCTCACCGCTCCTACGTGGCATCTTCTATCTTCTCTCTGTCCTCTCTCCCCTAAGCCGTAACAACAACAGTAGCTACCTACTGTACAACTCTACTCAACTAGTCTTCCTCAAACTCCGTTGACGAACTTTCTTTTTCATCTCTAAATTTTCCCTTAAACCTCGTGTTGATAAAAATCAATTAGACAAATTTTCCGGAAACTTGAAATCTCTAAACACCAGCTCCGTCGGATAGATTCAATTCAATTCGATCTGATCCGTCCACGTAGAGCATGGAAAGGATCGTCGGAGGCAAATACAAGCTCGGCCGTAAGATCGGAAGTGGATCATTCGGAGAAATTCATCTCGGTACTTATTATATATATATATATATATATGTATAGTTATGGTTTCGTATCTATTTATTTGTTTTTCTAATTTTGTTTGATTTTTGTGCAGCTACTCATGTTGATACGTTTGAGATCGTTGCTGTGAAGATCGTACGTCTCAATCTATTTTCTCTACGAAAATGTTCTTATTTTGCTGCACCTATTGTGATAATTTGTTTTTACAATTGGGGTGTTATTTCAAAATTGAAGTAAAGATTGTCCTTTGACAGCTCATGCAGCACTGTCATGCAGCACTGACATGTGTGATTGTAGGTTTTGCAATTGTGATGTTTAGGAAATTTAAGGGGATTGTAATCACTTGGTTTTGTGGCTTTGATCTTAAGAGTCCATATTCTCCGTAAATCAAAACTGTTTCTTCCCCATATTAATTAGTGTGAAATATAATTCGGGAGTATCGGTTTAGTTAAGTGAATTTGTTACATTTGAGTTCTAATGTTCTATAACTTGTTTGAACTTTTTAAAGCCCATGGACCAACTTATACAGACTGACATTTTCGTTCTTTGTGCTGGTGTGTTTATGTTAATTGTTGTTTTTGACATGGAAATTTGATACCAAGGTCTCATTCTTGATACATTTTGTGTTTCTATCTAAAAAAAGAACTTGCTTGGTGTACTCACTGATATCGACGGCTCATTTATTTTTCGTTTTTACTGAGCAGGAGAACAATAAGACAAAACATCCACAACTTTTGTACGAAGCCAAGTTGTATAATATTCTTCAGGGAGGAAGTAAGTTTCATCTGAAAATAAAACTCTTGTGATGCAGATTTCTTGTTCTTGTATAATCTTTGTGTGCAGCTATGCCTGTATGCATTGTTGTATTTCAATACATCCATAAGAAAAAAAAATTATTTTAGTGCTGTATTAGTCTTTTAACTTTGATCTGTGTTTTTAGGTGGTATACCTGGCATAAAATGGTCTGGCATAGATGCAGACGATAATATCCTTGTCCTTGATTTGCTTGGACCAAGTCTTGAAGATCTGTTTGTTTATTGTGGAAGGAAGTTTTCATTGAAGGCGGTCTTAATGTTGGCTGATCAAATGGTAAGTATTTTGAACATCATATGTTTCTCATGTACAAGTATCAATGTCTTTCTAAATTAGCCCACTCCCCTCTTGTCAATGGGGCAGCAAGTTCGGCATCTTTCTGCAGTCCTTATTACCCCTACAATAACTGCACTTTATAATATATTTCATTACCGATTTGGGAATTATTAGTAATTATAAATTCTTCTTGTCTGTGTCAAATTAGATAACAAGGATAGAATTTGTGCATTCTAAAGGGTTTCTGCATCGAGATATTAAGCCTGATAACTTTCTCATGGGTCTTGGTCGAAAAGCTAATCAGGTAATTATAACTTCTTTGCTCCTACTCGTTTTTACTTAAACCTAAATGGCTCTTATATTTTTATTTTTCAAAAAGTTTTTAAACTTAATGTTTGTTGGTCCTCGTCATTATTTATCAGGTTTACATTATTGATTTTGGACTTGCAAAAAGATATCGAGATTCAACAACCAACCGCCATATTCCTTACAGGTATCCTTCCAGGTTAAATTATGTTAGCCTTACCTGATTTCCAATATTAACATGTTTCTTAGTAGTGGGTATCCTTTTCATTCCAGAGTTTGCAAGTGTCTTGTTTTATTTGGACATTTATTTTACTAGGACAAAAGTGGGAGTTTCTTTCTGTCTTGGCCCTATTAGACCGGTTTGGCTTATTATTTGAATAATTTTAACTCATCAAAAAGTGTGAGTGTGTGTGGGAGAGAGAGACAGGGGGGGGGGGGGGGGTAGAGAAATGAATATCCATTCTTTTTTGTACTACCTGATGTCTAATTTAAACTCCATCGTATTGTTGATTGGTTAGGTTCTTACTTCTTAGCAAGTATGACTATATTAATGCATCATAAAGGAATTATATTTTGTGGTTTACTATTGAACAGAGAGAACAAAAATTTGACGGGAACTGCACGCTATGCAAGTTGTAATACTCACCTTGGAATAGGTGCGCAGAGCAACGTTTCTTTTATTAAACTGCTGGTGGCTTACAAGGATTACTTTGTTAGATTTTCCTCATTTGGGTGTCTTTTTTGTAGAGCAAAGCCGACGGGATGATTTAGAGTCGCTTGGATATGTACTACTTTATTTTTTGAGAGGAAGGTATGCCGTTGCCATCCGATGCATTTCTTTTTGTTTTTCATTCCTTTTTTCTTCTGCACAATAAATCGTGAAATCACTTCGTTTATAAATTCAAACTACATTTTCTGACTGACACAAAAATGTGTAGTCTTCCATGGCAGGGTCTAAAAGCTGCCACCAAGAAGCAAAAGTATGATAAAATATGTGAGAAGAAGTTATCAACTCCTATTGAGGTATTTAGATACCATCTATCTTTCTGTATGAGTTTTAACCTGGTCTGAAATTTGTAAGCTTATGTTAGTCTGTTCTTTTTAAAGGTTTTGTGCAAGTCTAACCCAGTGGAGTTTGCTTCATACTTCCATTATTGCCATTCTTTGACATTTGATCAACGTCCTGATTACGGCTTCTTGAAGCGTCTGTTCCGTGAATTGTTCACTCGTGAAGGTATCTGCTGACTAGGCCACTTATCTCAAGTCAATAAGGAGCAAGTTTATATTATCTCATTCTCAGGATATTGGCACTGAATTTTTATATGTTCTAGTGTTTAATGCTCACAATAAATGTCTGGCAGTCTTGTTACATGGACTCACCTATTTACCCTAGGGTGCCTTTGTTGAACGGCACAGGTATGGGATCCTCATACCTTGTTGCCTTCGACATGCTATTTAAGTATTTAGTGGAAGAAAAAGTAAGTGAAAGAAAAGCCCTTAGAAACATAATACTCCATTTGTCCATGAATGTCCGAAGTAATTTGCAAATTAAGAAAGTCAGCATCTTCTCCTAAAGTGTGCCTGTAAGGAAAATATTAATAATAGGCCTCAAGAAAATGTATATCTAGTTATTTGATGTGATAAATGTGATAAAGGTACTTTTATATGGGGCCACAAAAACAATCAATTTGTTTATGTAACTAACAATCTTCTACTAAATGTAGCTTAATTGCATCTAGATTCTTTATTATATCGAACTCTAATCATCCATATATGCTACCCCTAGTGTAACATGTTTTAAACTATGTAATGTGGCACATTCTCATACATGTTCAGCGACCAAAAAAAATTGTGTTCCAAGTAACATTGATCTAAATACTCCAAATTTGTGCATATGTCTAATCTGACTCCTTCACACATGCGTATTCTGTTGCCTTACCAGAGTCCATGTTAGCCTGCAACATTGATTAAAAATTCCTGCTGGACTTTTATTTTTCAAGGTTTCTTGTTGATCTGAAAGACTACTGTTTAATGTCCTTCACACATGCGTATTCTGTTGCCTTACCAGAGTCCATGTAACATAGCCTGCAACATTGATAAAAAATTCCTGCTGGACTTTTATTTTCAAGGTTTCTTGTTGATCTGAAAGACTATTGTTTAATGTTCTGTGCATAGTTTTCCTCACATTTTTGGATGTCTAAATTAAGCACAAGTGTTTCTGTCTCTTGCAGGGTATGAATTTGATTACATATTCGATTGGACCATCCTAAAGTACCAGCAAGCACAAAAGACAAAAACTCAAACACGGGTACTGATTGTTGATTTTTGTAATTTCTGTAATTATTTCTGTCCCGTACATCACAGCTATGTCTAACTGGTCAATAATATATATTTTTCTGAAATAGTTTGTAGTTTGGATCTTTTATCTAATACTTTACTGCATATGCAACGATCTGAAAACTTTTTTTCAAGTTGATCATTGTTTTAACAAATTAGACACCCTAATTTACAGCCACTTCCTGGGGAGAGCAGCAGTCGAGCAGTTCCAGTGGATGTGTCCAAACATCAAGGTTAGATATTCCTGTGCATTTCACTCGCTTAAAGTATAACTGTATCGGTAGAGGGAAACTTTAAAGGAAAATATGTATACTGTTTTTGGGAAATACAGTAAAACTCTTATTTAAGAATACTCTATATAAGAATAACTTCTGAATTGTAATATGTTATATACTTTTTAAGTCTCAGTATTAAAAATTATACATCTATATAGTAATAATTTCATATATATATATATATATATATATATATATATATATATATATATATATATATATATAGAGATGAGAGAGAGACAATATTTTTTAAAAGACTACATTTCTTATGGGCGCTTATAAATAGGAATAACCTCTAAATTGTAATATGTTATATACTTTTTAAGTCCATTAAAAAATTACCTCTATATAGTAATAATTTCATATATATATATATATATATATGTTAAAAGTATATAAATATATTACAATTTAGAGGTTATTCCTATTTATAATCAAGCATAGGAAATGTAGTCTTTATAGAAAATGTAGTCTTTTAAAATTAATATTGTCTCTCATATATATATATATATATATATATATGAGAGAGAGAATATTAATTATAGAAGATTACATTTTTATAAAAGACTACATTTCCAATAAAGAACTATATTTTTCTATAAAAGACTACATTTTCTATAAAGGACTACATTTTCCTATAAAGACTACATTTCCTATAAAAGACCATAATTTTCTATAAAGACTACATTTCCTATAAAGACTATATTTCCTATAAAAGATGCATTTTTCTAGTTTGAAAATCTAAATAATTTATGTTTTCTTTAATTTTTTGTTATAAAATCTATATTTTTGTTAAATTGGATATTTTTTGGTGTTCGAAAAATATTTTGTACCAATACCTCTATTTAGTAATAACCTCTCAATTAGAATACAAATACAAAGTAAAACCTCTATTTAGGAATAGACTTGGGACCAAACTATTTGTATTCTAATTGAGAGGTTATTACTAAATAGAGGTATTGATACAAAATATTTTCTAACACCCAAAAATATCCACTTTAACAAAAATATAGATTTTATAACAAAAATTAAAGAAAACATAAATTATTTAGATTTTCAAACTAGGAAAATGTAGTCTTTTATAGACAATGTGGTCTTTTATAGAAAAATGGTCTTTTATAGGAAATGTGATTTTTATAGGAAATGTAGTCTTTATAGAAAATGTAGTCTTTTATAGGAAAATGTAATTCTTTAAAAGAAATGTAGTCTTTTATAGAAAATGTAGTCTTTTAAAATTAATATTGTCTCTCTCTCTCATATATATATATATATATATATATATATATATATATATGAAATTATTACTATATAGAGATATAATTTCTTAATACGGAACTTAAAAAGTGTATAAAATATTCCTATTTATAACTGGCTCAAATTGGGACCAATTTTTTTTATAATATTGTAGAGATTATTCTTATATAGAGTATTCTTAAATAGGGGTTTTACTGTAGTTTGGTCCCAAGTCTATTCCTAAATAGAGGTTTTACTGTATCAACAATGTTTTGCAGTTGCTCATCTTGCCAATCATGTTATCTATAAGTACTAGGGTTGAGAGAGATTATTCAACTCTTTTACCTTTTAGGAAGAGTAACATTTGATCAAACACACATGGACATTTAAATAGATTATTTTTGCCGAGAAACTAGTTTTATGACTTGTTCGTTTTCCAGTGTCAGCAGGCAATAATGTTTCTTATTCAACTGAATTAACTGATCGCATGAGATTGAGTACTGCTGCTAGCCCTGGCATTCGCATGCAATTTAAATCACTAACAGACAGAATTTTGACTTCTGAAAATCCCCTTGAGAGAAATGTAAGTCATTTTATTTAAAAGGGAATGGAAATCTAATGCTGGTTTTAGCCGACTTTTTTGCTTGTTTATCATTATAGAATTATAAATAGGTAATTTAGACATTGTTTCCAAGTTTGGGGTAATTATTTATATAATGACGCAATTTCTTTTTTCCATTTTTTTTTTATTTCAACTGGACTAATATAAATGTTTGGTTTATAGAATTTGACCAATCCAAACATGTCATCTAATTCATATTCCCTTGCTGGTGTCTCAAAAAGAAATGCCTCAAAGCCTGTGTTGCCTGCTGAAACTTCTAACCAGGGTCAGGGTGAAAATATTGGTACTTCAAGTGGCTGGATGTCTTCCTTTCTCCGCATTTCTTCTGCAAAGTGATCTACATGGTAATTTTATCCACTTGATGCATATTTTTCCATCTCCCATGTTATTTCTAATACTAATTTTGTTTCATTTTTATCATCTTATGGGGTTTCTGGCCTTGTTGCTTCACTTCCTTTTGTGTTCAGAAAAGGCTCTGTTCAAAAATGTCGGTGAAACATGCCATGAATTAAAAGTTCTTGTCCTTACTGTAGTGTGCAGCTTGAATTTTTGATACCGTAGTTTGTGGCTCGAATGGCGAGGTTTTCAAGGGGTTCAGCCATCAATGTTTGCTGGACATGATTAGTGATGCATCATCACTGAGGAAGGACAGACAGAGTGCCTGCCATGAACGGGAATTGCATATTTTCTCAGATTAGATGTTCCCCCTAAGGTGATTGAAAACATTGGTTGATCCTTGAATACCAATCAGGCTTGGTCTGCTGTACATAGATAGATGTAAGGCCTAGGGTTTTGTGGTGGTTCCCTTGACATAAAATGCTACATGAAGAGTTTTCCTTTGTCAACAGATTATACAGCTCGCTTGTTCATATGCTGGTTTGTGTATTTGCTTGTATTGTAAACCTTATTGCTTTGTAATGAACAAAGAAATTCAAAATTAAGTCTAAATAATTCTTTTTGTGAAATGTTAGGGCCTAAAACGATAAGCAAAATTACATCTGAAGCTAAAAGTTTCACTCACTGATGATGTCTACGAACAAACAAAATTATAATAAATATCTAGGAGAAAAATTAGAGTGCTTAAATAGGAGAGTTCACTTGCAGCAATTCATGTTCAGAAAACAACTGGGAAATAAATAATCAAACTGGAAATCCTCATTCTTGCTCAATAATGTACTTATACTAGTGAGAAGTTTTAAAAGGGAAAAGAAACAGGAAGAAGCGGCATGCATACGCCCTGGCTGGCTTAAGCTGAAGCGGTTTCTGGTGCAACGGAGCAAGGCACACCATGGTAAGAAATATATATCACCCCTTTTTCTTCTTCAAGCCAAGCCTTTTTGCTAGTCATTCATCAAGTCAGAGAAAGAGGGAGATAGTAATTTCTTCTGCTTGTGCACTGGACTGGACTGTCAGGGATGTTAGACCAGAAGGAGGTTGTCAAAATTCTTTTGGGGTACAATGTGTCTCAATGGTACCAAAGCATTTCTGTTCTAGATTTTACTTTACGTGGATAGCTGGGAAAGTAAATGAATTCATTTCCAGAAAGCCAAAATTGGCCTTTGAAATCCAGATTTGCTACCAGGTAAATTGCAACTAATGTTTTCTACGAATCTGAACCCAATCTGAAATACCATGAAAATAAGACATCAAAAATAAGTTTGCGCAGGTAAGAAATCAGAGGCCCAACAATTATTCCTACATTCTTGTCAGAGTCCTACCCCATCATATGTTAAATCCCAATGCCACATAAATATAAAAAACATTACGCATACCTTGTCCAAAAGTATTTCTTGAAAATTTTCTGGATAAATCTCAATTTTATGGTAATTATTTTGTGCAGTCTGCAGAAAACATATGAACATTATTGAACAAGCTTCAACCAATAAAATAGAAAGGCCAAGTCATTTAAACTGCTTGGTGCCGATCAAAAAATAAATAATAAACTACTTGATAAGTGTTTAGAGAGTTGAATATAGAGGTTCATCAAAAGAAAGGTTTCAAAGAATTTGGCATCCTCCCACCGTAGCCTGAATTGGTACAATAAATTGCACACAACATTTAACATTCTTATGGTCAAACTATTATTTAAATTATCACATACATAAATAGGGAAGCAGACATATACCTCAGACACTTGACGGTTTTTGTAATATGACTTCCATGGTTGAGGTTCCAAAATTAGCGTGCCACCCTGCTCAGATTTAGATATGATACAGATATATACTCAGATCAGATAAGAACTGTAAAGAAATCTATAGATTTAAACTCAAGAATTCATGACAAAAGAGAATCCCACTCTGTAGATGAAATTAACAAAATGTATAAAAAGACTAGCTACAAACATTACCGGTTGAAGTAGCCTCCAGATCTTTGCAAATAAATTTATCAACCCATCATCACCCCAGTTCAAATGGATCCATTTTGTTACACTTAAACTGCAAAGTTAGAAATATATCCATATTACGAAAAAGGAAAGAAAAAATAATGTGTTTTCATAAAGACAGTGTAATATACAAAACAGTGTTATGAAAGATATTTTTATTTTTTACTTTACTTCTTCAATTTTTAGATGGCATGGGAAAAAAATTGAAAAAGTTCATCAATTTAGATTTTGAATAAAAATTCGCAACTTTCAAGGATATATGTTCATCATTTCTCTTATTACCTAACAAGGAGCAACACTTTATTTTCTTGAAATAATACAGTATATAACCAATTAGACCTAAAGCCAAAGAGAACTTACCAAATAATTGTATCATAATGCTTATCTTCAGGACGCCTACTCAGCACAAAATTTTCTCGCTGGAAAGAAACTTTGTCTAAAAGTGTAGATGGGGATGAATCCCCAGGAACCTTCCTTGTCTCCTCACTTAAAGGTTCGGTTACAGGGTGATCTACATTGTTTACTCCCTCGACATTTTCTTTGGAAGCCTTCAGAAGTAGCTTACGAGTACTTGTCTTTGCAATCTTCCTGAGGTTCCAATATGCTTCCTCAATTCGGTCTGGAAGATAAGAAACAGTTTTTATTTTAGCTTATCATCAAAATCAATTTGGTTAACTTCACTCAACTAGTAACCTAAAAGTAGGACACCTAAGCAATCAAGCCTGTTAATGGACTCATTGGCCAATATATGTGTTCAAGCCAGCTAATGGACTCATTATAAAGGGTATTAAAAGAACTGATGTTAAGAGTAGAATTTCTAATGCCAGAATACTTGAGTATAAAGTTACAGTTGGTAGAAAGTAATAATTTTAAAATATTAAATAAAAAGTCGGTAGAAAGTATATATTTTCTGGAAGAGTATCAATGGAGCAAAATTTATGTGGATAGAGGAACGAAGTATGAATTGAACCAAAACTTTCATGATCACGGTATCAATTCTACTCATATTACATACCTAGTTGATCAAGATGTCATGAAACATTAGGATATTATCCAATGTACTATTATTATTTTTCCCTTTTGTGCATACCAAACCAAGATGCTGGAAGTAATTGGTCAGTAAACATACCATGAATAGTTTACATGTGGTTATTTCCTGAGTAACTTACTATTTAGAACGCAAAGTATATGACTATGCACATATGAAAGTACAGTTTCTTAAATTGGGTCAATATGCTGTAAAAGTTAAAACAAAAACGAATAGATCAAAGTGCAACACACACACACACACACACACAAATACACACACATATATACACACACACGCAAAATATATATACATAATTACTTATTTTGGAAAACATACGCCAGATTGTACTTTGAAATCTCACCAGAATCAATGTCAACACCGAGTATGCTCCGGCAGCAAAACTTTTTCGCTGCAGATAAAAATGATTAACTGTATAAGAATTAAATCAGAAATTAATAACAAGGACATATGGTTTCCAGTTTCCACAAACATGTACGTGAATTGAGTTACAAACAGTTAGATATACAATAACCGAAATATATGCTCCTACATAATAATAACAAAAGAGAAGGCAAGTTGAATTTTACACTTAAAAGTCTAAAGAATGCCCTATTTGTTCATAATTGTCTGAATTGGTCGTTTAAAAACCTGATTCCGCCAATATGTAGGTACATTGCTGACTGTAACAACAGTACAAAAATAACTATAGTTGAGAATAAGGACACTATTAATGGTAAGATGAGACGAAGGGACTTGCTATAGCAGTGCATGGTTGTGGCTATAGCAATACATGTAACAAATCATTTTTATATTTTCAAACCATATTTTCCCAAGAAACAATAACTTTTGTCTCTAAGTAACTTCACATAAAGATTCAAAATTTATTGTAAACAGAGATGATAAAAGTTGGGAAATGTTATTTTTACAAGCCATTAGTTCCACAAGGTCTCTCCCTCACACTTAATTAAAAGAGGGAGCTTGTGGAAATAATAATTTCCTAACGATCCACATTACCTTATAGATGTGTCACGTAAAAATTTATAGCAAATTAGAAAATCAAAAAGAAATACCCAACCAATTTAATTGGCCACCATGAACAATACACAGTTGTACATCGCACACAAAAAAAAATATATAGGCACAAAAATGAACAAGTAAAGATACCAATATTAATAGTGATCAAGCCACTATTACAGCCAATGTCAAGACAATCCTTTCCTTCGAACCATTCTTTCTTAAAAACCTTCAACCTTGGATCTTCCTCCAACTCCTGACTAATCTGCATCATCAAAGCAAAAATTCACAGTAATAAAGATCAAAACTTTTCAATTCCTTTCAATTTAAAATCATCTGGGTCAACACTAACAGAAACCATGAAAGCATGTGCAAATAAATATAAAACATGGTAAAATTCCTAAAAACAGAAATCTCATGAGCAATAGTTTATAAAATCACATACCCGATAGCCATAGTAGTTTCTGTAATTTCCAAAAATGGCTACTTCTTTCCGTTTTCTCTTCTTCGGAGTCGAGTTTTGACCACCACCAATTGAATCAAGATTTTCGTTCTTCTCGTTTTTGGTGGTGGGTTTTTCCTCACCGTTGTCCATTTCAAGGGGCTTCATTGATTTCAATTTCTTGCTACTGAGAGACGCTTACAATTCCGCGAAAGACTGGCAATGGAAGATCCTAAAAGGAATTTTTTTCATAGGGAATAAGTAGTGTTAGAAGGGGTTTTATAAATCAGTGCTAGGGTTTATTTGAATTTGTGAGGCCGACTCATGGTAAAATACTAAAATCACTTAAAAAACTTTTTTTTCCCCGGCAAACAAAGAAAATTATTGTATTAGTCAATTGATTAAGAGGTGCATTCAATTAAGATTTTTAATGATTTTTTTTAAGTGACATATTTTTATAGAATTTGTGGAATTTTAATGACTTTCAAATACTTTAAAGACTCTTTTAAAACGACTTTTATAGACTCTATTAATAAAGAATGACTTTTTATAAACTTTTTATCAAAAATTGTGATAGACTTTTCAGATACTTTCTAATATATCTTTCAATTTATATTAATTGTTAATTAATTTCATGCAGACAACAACTCTCTCTTTTCTCATGAACCAGAAAAATCTCATTATATTATCGTGGCATTTGAGATTTTATATACGCTGAAAGTTGCTCATATTATTCTACTCATTTCATAATACATTTGGATACTCGGATACTAATAAAACTTTAGAAATTACAAACACAATACAAAAATTAAACTCATATTCTTATTCTCAAACTATTGGATACTTTAATTATGTATTTATGCTCAAACTATTTTCTATTCTTATTCTTTTTATCAGAAACAACCGCGTATATCTCCTTCTTAGTGTTGCACTTGTCTAAACATGAAAACTGAATCATTTTTAAGGTGTAGTTTATTTATGGTTTAATAGGTTCATGTATTTAATAAAATTGTTTAGCTTTAAGAAAAGTGAGGATTTTCTAAAGCCGTTGTGCATGTGGAAACATCTATTCCATTTTTTTTCAATGGTGAAAATCTCCTTGTTATAACCAAATAAAAAAGGAATTTGAATTTGAAAGGCACCAGTGAACTAGACTTTAGAGTAGTAATCATTTAGGACTGACGCTTCTCAAGTGACTGGTGCAATTTCATGCACCAGCGAACGACGTGACGTAGGAAAATGTCAATTGCATGATGACGCCAGAAACTTTGTAAATGAACAATGTAATTGACTATCAAAATGTTGACAATATGGTGTAATTTTCGATTCAACTTACGATACAGATCGAATTGTCTTCGTATCGTATCGTGCGATACGTATTGCGTATCGTCCGATTCTGACAACTATGTATATGTGTGTGTGTATATAATTAGAGCATTTTTTGGGTTTCCTATTTTCATAATGGGAGAATTTTGTACGATACTAGTGGTTTCTTTTACATTAGCAAATTGTATTACAAAGATAGAAAAAATCAAGAAAAATAGCATAGTTTTTGTTGATGTTGAAACAATTATAATATTTTGTTTTGTGCTTTTTGCAGACAGCAGAGCGCAAGGCATGTATGGCAATGGGGTTCGATACGTACAGAAATACTTATGATGCAAGAGATTCAACTTTGGATGGTGTTGTTTCTTCTCAATTCTTACAATAATGTTTCCTTTCATTCTGGACTTGATGTTGCTATTTTTTTTAATGTTTGTAGAATTATATTCCTGTGTTGCTGACTGTAGGTTTATCGTGCTTAGTTTAAATCCACAGAAATTAGATAAGGTGCCACTGGGTATATCCTGTTCAAAATAGGCTAATTACAAAATCTGACTATCCAATAAAAATTTAATAGTGTTATTACTTCTATCGTTCTTAAACTTTGCCCTGCTGCATCTCATTTGTTGGGAATTCTGTTAAAAAATCTCCTAAAGATCTCCTTGGAGCAGAAATAGGATCTTGTAAGCAATGGCATTCCTTTTCTATTAGTGAAGTTGAACTAACAAACATTTTGAAAGGTGTAGCTGTTAGTATGAGGTGCTATAACAATGGTAGATGTTATATGTGGAGTTACAAAGTAATGACAGCTCTATGAGATTTTGACTTGCTAATTATAACACCTTTTATTTTGTATTTTATCATATAGTTGAGTATGCAATCTGAGCCTTTTTATGTACGTGTGAATCTTGCCTTGATCCTCTTCTCAGGCGACCACCCTAAACAGAATCTTGTCACAGGCAGGAGAACTGCTAAGGATTACTCGCGTTCGTGGTGTGAGTATCTATCCAAGAAACATGAGGAGGCATGATAGTTGTGTTTCTTCAAAGATGGTGTTTTCTTCATTTGGACTCTTTTCAAGGCCAAGGCTGAGACAAGTTTCGTATGTTTTTAGTTCAGTTATTTTGTATGATGAGCTGTATTTTGACGTCTCTTTACTCTCTGTCGGATTGATTATTTAATGCACTGTGCATGATTTTATACTATTAGTGTTTGTTTACTACGTCAGCAGATTCTCATGAGATGATATTTTGAGTATGATTATTATTACTTCTTTACTTGGGCCGCTAGAAAGTTGCAAAACTGTTGCAAACTATTTTGGGATATCTGAACTAATTGTGATTTTTATGTGGGTACACCTATGTTTAACTATTTGAACTATTTTGGGATATCTTTAAACTATTTGTTTCCCTCCTTTGATTATATCTTCTACTCTTTTTTTAAAACTAGATATTTACTGTTAATTTTTTTTGGGTTAATATGTGAAATCCTAAAACTCAATTTCAGTTTGAAAATTTTAAATTTAGTACAAACGATTATAAGTGTTATAAACTAAGAAGTATTATTAATTGTCTTGTTTTTAATTTTCAAATTCTAAATGGATTGAGTTTAAAGATTTCATGAATTGACTTCCAAAAGATAAAATGTATTTTCTTAGATAAGTATTTCCTTTTACGTTATAGAGGTATTTTAAATAAAATGGAAACAAGAAAAAAAAAATATCTCATTGCATTGCCTTGCCTATTATAGAGAAAGGTAGCTAAAATTATCAGTAAAATGGAAAAGTAAACACAGCTAGCAAAAAGTTCGCGTCCTTCCACAACTAGAATTGTTGAATCCCAAAAGCGTCGTGGATTCTTGCTTCGTCGAACACGTCTTTGTGTGGGGTTGGGGAGGAAACAAAGTCACAGTTTTTTTAAACTTTATTTCTTTTCCTATAAATGACGATGTTAATGACACCAAGTTGACTAAGTTCCATAAAGTGAACCTAGTGCTCAGGTTGAGATTTTATAGATTTGCCAACTTTGATTGCGATAAGAATGAGAGCGTATTGTATTGATGAGGTTGAGCTCCTGGGATCTGCCCACTTGGTGAAGGAAAAGAGGAAGATGATGACGGTTTGGCTTTAAGGTGTGATTGAGTGTAGGATATGCTATGTTATTTACTTGTATTATAGCATAGTTTTTGTTGATGTTGAAACGGTTATAATATTTTGTTGTGTGCTTTCTTTCAGTGTGCAAAGCTCCGCATAAGTGACGAACCACTTTGCAAGGCGTATAAAAATATTTTGCAGACAGATTGTCCAACTTGGGATGGTGTTGTTTCTTCTCTCTTCTTGCAATTATGTTTACTTTCATTCTGGACTTGACTTGCTATATTTTATATGCTCTGTGAGATCATATTCCTTTGTTAACATTCTTAACGCAGGGATCTTTCCGTCACGCTCCAATCACGTAAAGACGCTGCGATCCTGCGAGACAAGATAAACACGATAAACACACAAGCTTGACGGGCGGTTCACGTCGGGGATAGCTTTCGAGCGTGAAGTCATCTGGCGTGTTAGCGCGAGGTTAAACAATGGAGGAATATAATGTCTAGTGTCTTGAGAGAGAAATAATAATTCTCTGTGTATATGTGATTATGAATGAAGAAGTTGGCATGGAGCGCCCCTCTTTGTGAAGACTTCCTTGCTAAGTTATCTCTTTGCTCGGATTACGGTCTACACCCACTATTACGACGACACTCCCTCGATCGATGGGTTCCACCGAATGCATATAGTTTATCCTTCGCTTTTTGGTCACTTTGTTCCCAAAAACTTAAGTTATGATCACATCCACATTAATGCATGGCGAGGTTCTCTAGTCAACCGTCATGCTTTTCATCATTACAAATCAAAGATGTAGATATTTAAATATATGATGGAATTCGACCCATTGATTGGGTCCAATACTAGAAGGACTTAATAAAGATAATAAAGTGATTAGATCCAATAATGTCAACACCCAATAATGAAGACCCAATGGACTAATTGAATATGTAGGCCCAATCCATTCGGTCCATAGGAGAAATATCACGACCAACATTGCTTCTAGTTTTCTATTAAGCGGGGAGGTTTAATAGGAAACTATAAATGGCATCGGTTCAGGACAAAAGGAATTAATATAAGACCAATGAAGGCCCAAAATACGGCTTACCGAAGCCCATCAGGTGAACATTAAATGGCAACATAAATTAAGATTGGAAGTCCATTTAAAGAGCCCGCTCCAGCCGAACATACAACAACAAATATTTCACCGCCTCTCGAACAACCCAAACCTTCGCCACAAAAACCATTCTCTTCTGAATCTAGGTTCAAGTCAGAGCGACATCGATGATCATCGGTTCGGCAATAATTCCATCATGGAACTGATGGGTGAAGGAGTGATATACCAGACTAAAGGAAGTTGAGATTTGACCATCAATCTGAACTGATCGATTAATATTGGTCATCTGCAAGTAAACATTGTCTTCGTGTGTTTCCGTCCCAAATACAAAGAAGCCGAAAAGGATACCGAAGATAACGCCGAAGAGAATGCCGAAGGGAATACCGAAGGGAAAAAGCCATTCTGAAGTTTATGTTTGGCAAAAGGAAAGAATCAACCTTGACATTGTTCTTCTCAACAATGAATGCCTTCGGAAGGATATCGACAAGGTCGAAGAAGAAAGCGAAAGCGACCAAGGCCACTCATCAGGTCATCAACGATATAAATGCCGATCTGTCAAGCTAAAGGATCAAAGCATCTCGTACATCGTCGAGGAAGCTCGAAGAAGAGCTCAAAGAGCTTGGGCCCTTAGAGATTTGGGTTTGCCATGAAGACTTTCGTAAGGAGATCTGATGAGAATCTACGAAAATCCGTTGAAAGTGAACAATAAGATCGTCCATATGTATGCCAAAGGGTATGAAATTTGTGAAGTAAAAGGCAAGAAAAAGCTCGAGCAAGGTAGATCCATCTCTTCTAGACTCTTTAGATGGTGGCGATGTGAGGAAGAAGCACGAGGATGACCTCTCCTTATCTTTTATTTGTAGAACTTTACGTAAAAATTCTAACTTGTTGTGAGCAGTTAATATTTAAAATATCAACTTCATGCCTTATTACTACGAATGAACATTTCTTGTCAATAATTCAAAGATCAATTAAATTGTATGAACTTAACTTAGGACATGAACTAGATAAAGGCGATATATGCTTAATTTATGAAATGAAGTGAATCAATTTAATGGATAGAATTTAATGAACAATATTGAATGAATGAACTCAACACTTGAACAAAATAAAGTAATGTATAC
The DNA here is from genome assembly GCA_020205615.1 of Panax quinquefolius. Taxonomy (NCBI): domain Eukaryota; kingdom Viridiplantae; phylum Streptophyta; class Magnoliopsida; order Apiales; family Araliaceae; genus Panax; species Panax quinquefolius. The sequence continues at coordinate 148,541,590 of CM035154.1, read as the reverse complement.
TTATCGTTTTAGAAGTGTGAGATCGGCCACGTGTGAGGTGAATTTGGATGATCCTCCTTGCACCATCGAAATCTTGCTTACCACTCTCAGGGTAGAACAAGTATATAAGGACCAAGATATAAGGATCAAGATATAAGGATCAAGATATAAGGATCGATAGTGACCATTGATTTACCACCTGGTAAAATCAATATAGGATCATAAGGACCTTGGGCTACTATCGAATGGCCCGGTGAGTCCTACCATACCTCCTTACACTATAGTGACCATTGATTTACCACCACGGTAAAATCAATATAGGATCATAAGGACCTTGGGCTACCATCGAATGGCGGTGAGTCCTACCATACCTCCTTACACCATAGTGACCATCGGACAAAGAGGACCCGATGACGATAGTGACCATTGACTTACCACCGGATAAGATCAATATAGGATCAAAAGGACACTGGGGCTACCATCGAATAATATTGAGTCCTACCATACCTCCTTACACCATAGTGACCTTAGGACAAATAGGAGCAGGATCAATAGTGCAAAAGTGAATGTGGATGAGCCATAGAAAATCATGTCTGTCTTTGACTCCTGGTTCTTTCATAAATATCCTGTAGAAGTGCTTTGTAGGCCAACAACTTGGTCAAATGATCGTCGCGAGATGTCTTTGTGAACTTCGAAGAAGAACATACTCTACCGGATGGAACCAAATGTTTGAGTGATGATGACGAAAAAAGGTCCTTCGATAAAAAATTCTCATCAATGAGAGCAAAATTGACACTCTTGTACTTGGTTTTCTTTGCGATTTTTGATCCAGAAGGAAAGACGCATCATCTGTCATCAAAGTTATAAGCATCACATGGTAGCCAACTTTGATAATGCATCAAGAACGAAATTATTATTGTGATCGACCCTTGATAGCTTTCAACAGATCGATGTCCAAAATAGAATATCCATCTGCATGTAATGTCCACTAGCTCGGCCTCACCAAGAAAAGCTAACGGCTTAATCAGATTCCTCGGCTTCTCTTTATTATTAGCCGGAAAAGAATTGTCCGAGACCATAATGTCAACCGATTTTGGAAATATTTACCGAAGTGTTCGAATTTCAAGAGTGCGGCTTATTGATCTGCTTTGGTGTGAGTCCTTCATTTGCCTTGGAAGAACACTCAAGGTGATACCTTTTTGCATTCTCGGATGAATATATTCTTGAATTGCTCCTCATCCGTTTATGCCATAGTCCCGAGAACCCCTAGGATGAGGTATCCTCTTTGGATGCTTAGAAATATGGGTGCATTTTGTGAATGCCGAATCTGAACTGACTTTGTTTTAGGCAGGAGATCTAGAAGAAAAGTATCTATAGGGTGGTGTGCCCCAGTGGACTCTCGGGAGTGTGATTTACGGATATGCCGGTGAAACTCGTCGCGGTGATGAGGATACTCGAGGCGATATGTCTTATTTCTATTACGAGGTGCAGCTCTCCTGGATCGGTCTCTTCGTCTGCTGCGACCATAATCCCGAAACCGATAGAGGTGGATACCCTCTTGATCAATCGAGGAAAATGGGTCGTTGGGACTTCATCTACTCGCTTCACGACCATCATCCGAAGACCGATAGAAGCAGATTACCTCTTCCGGCCAAACAGAAATGGGTCATTGGGTCTTCATCTACTCGCTTGACCATCATCCCGAAGACCGATAGGGGTGATTACCCTCTTGGCCAAACAGAAATGGTCATTGGGACTTCATCTACTCGCTTGACCATCATCCCGAAGACGATAGTAGGCGAGATTACCCTCTTCGGCCAAACAGAAATGGTCATTGGGACTTCATCACTACTCTGCTTGACCATCATCCCGAAGACCAATAGGGAATGATTACCTCTTGATTGACAAACAGAAATGGTCAGTTGGGACTTCATACTACTACTGCTTGACCATCATCCTTATCACCGACCACTTCGATCTTCGAATTATGGGTGGGTGCCTTTACTGCCTTTGGCCACGATCCCGCTCTTTATAAAGAACAAAGACCAACCATCTTGGGCTAAGCCAGTGGGATCTCGAATGAGAACCCCCGATTGGTGACATAACTTCCGATGTAGAACAATGAAAATATTGTGATTGATAGCTCAAGAACACTAGAAAAAGCCCTCCTTCTAACAGCGCTTGATGTTAACGCCAGGATCTTACGTCACGCCCCAATCACGTAAGGCGCTCGATCTCCGCGACAAGAAACACGATAAACATCACAAGCTCGAGCGGCGGTTCCGTCGGGGGATAGCTCGAGCGTGAGAGTCAAGACACGTGTTCACAAGGTTAAACAATGGAGGAATATAATGTCTGAGTGTCTTGAGAGAAATAATAATTCTCTGTGTATATGTGATTATGAATGAAGAAGTGTATGAGAACGTCCCTCTTTGTGAAGACTTCCTTGCTAAGTTATATCTCTTTTGCACGGATTACGGTGCCACCCACTATTACGACACACCCCTTGATCCGATGGGTTCCACCGATTGCGTATAGTTTATCCAACGCTTTTGGTCATTTTCCCAATCGGTCGTACGGGTTATGATCACATCCACATTAATGCATGGCGAGTTCTCTAGTCAACCGCTCATGCTTTTTTCATCATTACAAATCAAAGATGTAGATATTTAAATATATGATGAATCGGCCCATTTGATTGGGTCCCGAATCTTTAGAAGGACTTAATAAAGATAATAAAGTGATTAGATCCAATAATGTCAACACCCAATAATGAAGACCCAATGGACTAATTGAATATGTAAGGCCCGTCCATCTCGATTCAAATGGGAGAAATATCACGACCCAACACTTACTATAGGTTTAGCGTGTTAGTTTAAACCACAGTAATTAGATAAGGTGTCATTGGGTACATTCAGTTCAGTATTGGCTTATTACAAATCCGATGTATCCACAATAAATTTGTTAGTGTGCTATTACTTTTGCCGCTCTTAACTTCTCCCTGCTGCGTCTCATTTATTCGGAGTTCTTCCAATATCTCCGAAAGATCTCCTTGAAGCAGAAATAAGACCCTATAAATAATTACATTTCTTTTCTACTAGTGAAATTAAACTAACAAACAGTAAAAGAGGTTTAGGTGTCTGAGGTATTTTACTAATGATAGAGGTTATATGTGGAGTTAAGAAGTAAAAACAGTTCTATGAGATTTTGTGATTTCTTGGAGAGCTAGCCATGTTCATCCAAAGCTTCCTGATTACGACTCTATAGCTGCCTATTTACAGTCTCTGCCAAGAGTGCTAGCCATGTTCATCCAAAGCTTCCTGATTACGACTCTATAGCTGCCCATTTACAGTCTCTTCGGAAGGATCGCCAATGAACGTATACTACTTCACTTAATATATAGTTGGGATTATTTTCTCTGCAAGAATGCAATAATTGGATCGATTTGACCGAGTGATTTAAATTTGGTTGGAGTCTTGTGGTAAACATTCATATTCAATTTTATTTTATTTTTTGTCATTTGCCAATGTGTGAGTACAACAGTGTCTATAGACATTACCAGTATGTATGTAAAGGAATGTTTAACAAGGAGTTTGATCAAATTTTATTTTACACAGAAGCTCAATTAGTAAATTTTGGAACACTTTTATTAGTTTATACATTTGAAATTGAAGTTTTTACTGGATATTCCATTGGGTGATGGCACTGATGGGATACACATGCAATTTCAATTGGGATACACTTTTATTAGTTTATACACTTACAGAAGATGATACTATGAGCTATATGGTATGAAAATTAAGTGTTATCTTCCCATTTAAGATATGTTCATATGAGCTATATGATATGAAAATAAGGAGTCATATTTGCTCTCATCTAATTAGGGAATATGGTATGAGCTATATGGTATTATGCTTGTACTTAATTTCTATATTTGTGTCTTGCTTTTAATTTTGCAGGAGTATTTCAATCTTCAGGCTAAGATCTAATGCTGATGAGCCATGCAGCATGTTAAGGGCACCTTTGACCAAGCGATTCTTTATTTAAAATGACAAGCTCTCAAAACCATGAACATCAAATCATGAGGAATTTTATTTTCATTACCTTACTATTCCAAGTTAGTTTTGTATATTCTATTATCAAGCCATCTCTATCTGTATATGTTTTTATACACAATTTAAATTGCTAGGTAAGTAAATTATTCATACTTTGCTACATTTTTTACTGTCCTACATAAGTAAAAAGTTTGATTTCCTTCTATACATGTATTTCTATATGGAGAGTTTCTTATTTATAAGTAGGGAACTGATATTTTTACATGTATTTTTGATGTTTTTACACGATCCTCTTTGTACGAGCGAGCATCAGTAGGTCTCACCTTCGTATGAGAATAAATTAATATCAAAAACACATGTAGAAATATTGGTTCCCTTGTAATTATATTTCTCAAGTAGCCTTAGAAAACATGATGTAAATTGCAGTATATAGACAAATGACATAAGATCATCTAATTGATTGATTATGTTCTATATATAAAGCAATTTCTTTTGTTTAAATCAATAGGTTCACATGCTTTATTTATTTATCTTGTGCAGGTTTTAGTACAACATGTAAAAAGGACATTTAAAAATGACTCAACAATAATTGTTTCTTTTTATAATTCATTTTTTTCTTGTATGTTTATTTATAATAGGTACTGGCTGTGTTTTATTTTATATGAGTATATTTTATTATGTTGAATTTTTAATATTGAAAATAATAATTATCCAAGCAAATAGTTTTTAAATTCTATCACAAATACAATATGAATCCAATATGCTAAACGAACAATAGAATTATTTTGTTTTGATTTTGCAAATCAATGAACTGCAAATCTATAGAGTTACAAGTCAAATTGAATTCCAAAACAAATTATCCAAACACACCCTTGTGGTAGAATTAATATTCCACCACAGAGAGCGTAAAAAAAAAATTCTAAATGAGTTTTTAAACTTAGGTGGTGTTTGTTTATCACTTAATACATCTTAACAACTCCACATTTAATTCGGTAAGAGGATAGAATTGTTTGGTAAAATTTTGTTCGTCTCTTATCGTCGTATGTAAGAGGAAAATATAAATTTAAATCATTAACAGTTATCTTTTGATGAAAAATTTAAATATATAGAGTTTTTATAAATATTGTATTCAATCCATTCCAAATTTTAATATCATTATTAAGTTTTGAAGTGAATTTGAGATATTTTTAAATTTAAAAGTCATTCACAAATTTTATACTTTTTAATTACCAAATAACTTTTTAAGTTCAAATATTATTTCACTCGAATGATCTAATTTATTAAGATATAGTATCTTAAATGTTGAGTGACTTGGTTCTTTTAAGTACATTTTAACTTTTTAAATTCAAATATTATTTCACTCGAATGATCTAATTTATTAAGATATAGTATCTTAAATGTTGAGTGACTTGGTTCTTTTAAGTACATTTATATATAGTGAGTTCTGTATTATAAATATAAACAATTAATTATAGGAAACTGATATTTTTCACATAAAAAATTAATATTTTTATGTGATCCTCTTCCCATGAATGGTGAGTAAATCTCACCTCCATGTAAGAGGAGAAATTCATGTGAAAAATATCATTTTAACATGAAAATATCGCTTTCTTAATTATATTATTAAAAAATTTTTTTAAGTCATTAAACATTAAAAAAGAGTCAGCATAAAGTTAATTTTAGGGGGGGGGGGTGTATTCAATTAGGATTTTTAAAGACTTTAAAAGTTTGGGTGTATTCAATCAAGACATTTAAAGAGTTTATAAAAATTTAGTGGTATTCAATTACAACTTTTTTAATGTCTTTAAAAGTTAGGTGGTATTGAATTAAGATTTTTACAAATTATATAAAAGTATTTTGGTATTCAAAAAGTCATAAACTTTTCAGATTTCTATTAAATGGTAGACTTTGACAGACTTTAAAAGAAGAATTATAACTATCAACCCATATCCAAAGCGTGACCTCATCTCTAAAGATTTCTAAAGACTTTCAAATAAACACAAAGGTGAATAAAATTAATTATTAATTGGATTTTGTCTTTTATTAAGTCAAACTAATTATTTATTTTATATGTGCATAGGTTTGTTCAAATAGTAGTATCATCATGATGATAAGAAAATAACATACCGTTCCGTTACGATTCTTACGATATGATACAATGGATGATACTTTTTAAAGTTAGCAATCGATTTATAAAGGTTTTTATGTAGATTCAAAAGAGTAAAATCAAAACTCTCGAGTCTTCTACTATTTCAATTGAAGAGATTTTTTAGCACAAGACATTCAATATCACTTGATAAGCCTTTAATCTCTTATTAGTGCATATATTTTTTTCATAACGTCGCGCTATGTTTCTCACATCACTTTCCATAAGCAGATACATAATTCTTCACTTGCTAATTTGAATTATCTTTTGTTTTATAGATTAAAGGTGGATCTAAATTATCGTTTTTTCTTGTTACTCTGAAGATTACTAAAATAATATGTAATAAAGCAATTTATAGTATTTTTGTTATTATTTAACTTTAAATTTTTTTTTCAGTCTATAATAACATTTACTTGACTACTTTTATACATAGTCATGCTAATATGCTTGATTGTACAATAAAGTGTGTTTTATATATTTAAATATATATTACCACATTTTTCATTTCGTTTTCATAGCAAGCCAATAAAAAATTTCTTTACCTTCCTCAACAGAGAACAAAGAGGTATTTTCCTTTTCTTACTGCTATCTTAAACCTTTCTACTTTAACACAAACACACCTAATACATCAGGGACATAAGTTGGACCGTATCTTGCAGCACCCCAACCCCCTTTGGAGGAAAGCCAAAGGGGACCAATCGAGGAAGCAGAACCAATTCCAACAATTGAAGACATTTTGGTTCAAGTTCCAAGGGTTGAGCACCAAGAATAAATAGAGCATCAACTCGAGGAGGTCTAGCATCCACTCAAAACTTTGTGGGTACGTAACCTGGTCCCGAGGGTATTGAAGCTTAGGAGAGGAGAGAGTTTAGCTGCCGTTAGATTGTGTGGCAACGTGAGCCAACGTCAGCAAAATCTAAAAATTGTTGATGAGACTGAGCCATAGTGGACGAAGGAAACATGGATTGCAGTTGCTCAATCATATAGACTGAACAATGGTCGGTGGGGTCAGTGTCGGCTTACATCCCTTTAGGGAAAGGGCGACTAAGCCTAAAAGGCACTAGAAGACACTGTTAACTGCTTATTTTCTTTCAAGAGGAATTCCTCGCAAGTAGTTCCAAAAGGATGGGGCATTACCGAGTAACTAGAAATTTCATAACAGAAGATAGACGGGACAAAGAAAAAATTGATAGAGGTGCGTCGAGAAGTCTCATACCTTCTTGATCGATTCAATTGCTGTGCTTGTACTTAATTAAATCGAGATTCGGTTGGTGTGAATTCTTTATAGCTTTCAATACCCAACAAGCATTAACTCTACTGGAAAATGATTCAATCTAGCCAAGGGTTTTCTTATGGCTACCTTGTTACGACCTCACTCCAGTGACCAGTCACTAAATTTGTTCTTCGTTTTTGCCAAAATCTAGCTTCCGGGTTTGCCTGTCCAAAGAAAACAAAACCTCTTCTAGTTCGAGGTTGGAACCCTCAAACCAATCAAAATATGATTTATTTCTAGTTCATTATTCTTATGATAAGCAGTTATGTCTCATTCATGTGACGAGACAGATGAGAATGAAAATTAGCAAATTTCACATCTACGGTAGTCCCCAAATAGACTTATTTAATAAAAAAACTAAGCGGGCAGGGAAGGTATTGCAAGCAACCTCTCTCATAGAACAAATATAGGGGATCCGTAGGGTGGACTCACTCACATATTGGATAGGTGGCTCGGAATTCTGTCCGACCCCGAGGAGAAATCTTTCTTCATAGATACAAGGCATTCGTTGCTGATCTAAAAAAGAGCTTCTCCCGCCAACGTTAGCGGATGTTTTTCAATCTTCACCTGGCCCTTAGTAGCGTTGACAAAGGTAACCGGTTAGGTTAACTTTGGAAAATCACTAAACAGGCCTATAGGTTCGCCTTTCTAATAGAAGAAGTCTAATTAGATAAAAGTATATAAAATTAGCTAGATCATCTGAAGAATGAACAGAATAGCCTTTGTTCCATTTCGCTTCCAATTAATCCATATAAAATAATGGGAAGGTGTGAGAATCAGATCTAGGGAACAGCTGGAGTTTTGATCCGGATTTTCCTACACGATATGATTCACGATTGGCAAAATACACCTTTACTACATTGTGGTTGTCGACTAGTAAGCATTTGGCCACTAAACTTTAAAAAAATGAAATTGACACATTGAACTTTTTAAAAATTATCAATTGAACCATTCTGTCCAAAAAATTAGACGGACATTAAATTAAATTGCATATTTACATGTGGCTACAAGAAAAAAGTTGAAAATAAAATATTTACTGATTGATCAATGATTTGGCAGCCATTTGGCATCCACATAAGAATTTAAATAAAGAAAATAAGTTTTATTTTTCTTTCTTTTCTCTTCCTATTATTTCTCTCTTCCTAATTTTTTCATTTGTTTTTCCCCTCCTCGTGTCCATCTATCTTTTAGATCTGACCACGGCAAAATACGCGCATCTCTGAAGAGGACCAAAACCTAGCTGATGCTTCTTGTTGATAAAATGTTTGATGTGTTATTGCTGTGATTTGGATTTGGAATGATGTTGTTGTGATTTGGATTTGTTGATGCTTCCAGTAATTAAGTTGTCCGCGCATCTCTGAAGAGGACCAAAACCTAATGATGTTTCTTCTATAATCTCGAAGCGTATTTCTTTAGAGTTTCAGAAGATAAGTTTTCTTCGAGTATATCCTCGCCTCTACCAAGCCTAATACTCTTCTTTCAAAGGTAAGGATATTATTTGTCAGTTTAAATGTAGTAAGTGTATTATTTTTTCAGATTCATGAAGAGAACTTGACGCCCCCAAAATTAGGTATACGCCACCCATCTAAGTCGCCACTTACTTCGAGTATAAATTCAAATACAACTTACTAATATAATCTGTCGCAGTACAATACGACATAAACCGCGAGTTTGAATACAAATTTTGTCTACTAGATATTATACAAACTCAAAAAGAGTCCTCATTACGCCTATTATCACACTATTTCACGTAATAGTGAGGACTACTAATGCTATCCTCCGACCATTACTTGCTCCTCGACTGTCTCAAACTATGTTCTCATTTTCAAGAGAATAAAGGAAAGAAAGGGTGAGCTCAACTAGCCCAAGAAGAAATATTATACTAAGATAATGCGTAATAAATTATCATTAGCCTTCAACAATGTTAAACCGATAAAATACAATAGACAACAAGTTTAATCAGTCAAATAAATAAGCAATCCATTAACAGTAGTCAAGTAGAGAATAAAGTCTACTATCTTTTAGGTTTTAAAAGGTTTTCATCAATTTTTATCATTGAGACTCACTTTTAATAAATAAACCACCACATCTAATCATCCTCGCATTCTACTGGCCAAGGATTTTCATCAAGTTATCAATGGTCATGACTATACCGAATCACCCCGGTCATAATCATACCAAAACTATCCATCACCGCACATACAGCCATCGAGGACTTTTGTCACATCATTTATATCAAGTCACGATTATACCGAATGATCCTCGGTCATAATCATACTAAGTTCATCTACGCACGAAGCCAAAGATAACATAATATAACATGAGGATGATGACAATGACATAATAATTCAATAAAACAAGTTCAAGAATTATTTAATCCATGAATTATTAACGCCCAAATTGTCAACATAATATCGTTTCATAGAGTAAAATTCAAGAATGATCAAGAATATTTCCGTGAAAAGATATCGATGAAACGCAAATATCAAGGATATTCTACTAATTTCATGGAGTATAGAAGTCAAAGTTTTAACCAACCTGGGTATAATAAAGAATGGAATAACAAAAGAAATCACCACGCATGCAGATTTGATGACAGACAAAGTTATTCCAATGTAATAATAATAACGGAACCTGTGTCGTGAAATTCACACCGGCTGTGATGTTCCAATGTAATAATAAAGATGGAACCAGATCCTGTAAAACACACGATAGGATATTCCAATGTAATGATAAAGACGGAACCAGTCCTGTAAAACACATGCATGTGATGTTCCAATGTAATAATAAAACGGAACTGTGTCCTGTAAACACACGCATGTGATGTTCCAACAGAATAATAGAAGAATGTCACCAAGTATAGGGTAAAATGCACAGATACAAAAGTTATTCTAACAGTAATAATAAGCAATGGAATAACATAAGGATTTCACCAAGTATAGGGTATGCCGCAGGACATACAAAGTTATGTATAGGTATGCCACTTTTTACGTGTTATTCCAATGTAATAATAATGAATGGAATAATGTAAGTTCTCTTCAAGAAGAAAGAATAACACCCCTTACCGTAAAAGAACCTAATATAAGTAAGTAAGAAGAATATCACTTTCTTCTTTCTATAATAATTTTCTCTATAGCTTCTCTCTATAATTTCTCTCTGTAGTTTCAATGAATTGTAAAGAAAATAATGAAGGAATGAGCTTCTATTTATAGGAAAATGGAATGCATAAGAATTCAATCCATGAGCATTCAGATTGATTACTTTTATTCGACGGTCCATATTTAAAGAAAAATCTTTTAAATAAAATATAATATATTCTATTTATATAAAAAACATTTTACTATGCGCATACTATGCAATACTATGCAAAACACTACGCAAAAACACTATACAACACTATGCATAATAAAATATAATATATTCTATTTATGAATAACTTTAATAAAGTATTCTATTTTATATAAAAGATGTTTCTATTTTATTACGCTAATAATACTAATAAAACAAAACGTCATTATCGCTATAATAATTCATATTATTAATCGACAATAATGGAATCAAACCGAAGTGACTTCTCACATAAGCATCAATATTACTATGCATGTACACGACATCGTGACATCGTACTTTTACTACCGAAAGTAGTTCAACAAGAACTACGGTAAAACTTCCGCCGTTATTTCAATAAAATATTTTTGTCATTTTTTCAATCCGACAATAACCTCATCAGGGGGTCCACCAATGATTGAGCCATTATAATATTCTCGCTAAACCGAATATTCCCCACCAATCGAATATAATATAACCACTGCATACTTTGCAAAATTTATAAATACTACCCACAACTATAATATTATCTCAAATTCACACCATAATATTAAAAATTATTTCGATAAAATTTAAATCTTTATTGATAAAACTGGGTCTCATGTAACTTCGTTATTCCATTCTTTATTATTCATTGAATAACTGTGACACGCGATCACCCTATACTTGATGAAATTCTTCGTTATTCCATTCTTTATTATTACGTTGAATAACTGTTTATTCGTATACGTGGTGAAATTCTTCTATTATTCCATTATTTATTATTCTCGCGGAATATCCTTTGGTCGTATGCATACCTCGACCGTTCCATTGATTATTCTCGTTGAATAACTCGTCTGCATGGGCTCTATCGCGTGCATGGTGATTTCGTTGTTATTCCATTCTTTATTATTCGTTGAATATTCTCGCTCGCAGCGCTTTTACGGGACCGGTTCTCCTTTTTATTATTCTCGCTGAGAATTAAAGGCCTCTATCGCATGCATGGTGAATCCTTCTATTATTCCATTCTTTATTATTCGTCAATAACCCGCTCATGTGATTACCACGTGCATGATGAATGATCCTTTGTATTTTATTTCTTATTAAATTGTGAAAATGATATGTTTACGTGGATTATGATGAAAGTCATAACAAAAGTATTGGACTGATAAAAATCATGGGTATATGTGGTATTAGTAAGTGTTATGATGAGTTATGTTGGTTATTATGTAAACACTTGAAAGTTTCTTAGAAATCACAAAGGGTTAAAAATCAGATTTTTGTGAAAATGGAACATGAAATTCAATTGACCATATCTCCTATTATATTTTGAATTTTTGAGTGAGGTCAAGTTCTAGAGTTAGGTATATGAGTTTTGTAACTTATCCAAGTGGAATCACTGGAAAAGGTGTTGTAGATTTTTCGTGTGGACTAATTTTAGCAAAGGAATCAAAAGCTGTAATTTAAGAAAAAGCTACTGCCCAGATTTTTAAAAGGGCATTTTCGATCACTTAATTTATGAGAAAAATTCTGGCCTTTTGGGACATGAAAGTATATGGTATAAAGTACCTCATGTCCAAAAATGAGCTCATTCCGACTTAAAATGAGCAAGTTATGACCATTTCAATATTTATGTTTTTCGATAAAAACGCGTTATAACCGAAAGTTCTATAACTCCGATGACCGTGAAATTTAAACTGGAAGCTCACGTTAACATGTGTAAGATCCCGCTAAGATTTGGGAATTTCTGGAGTTAAACTTAAGGTAGCTAATTTCTTAAGGAATTAATTAGAAATTAATTTTTGAAAATAGTAAATGAATTTTAAAAATTCCGAGAAAAATATATGTTCAATATGGGACTATATTATGCTTAATCCCAGAAAAGAATAATTTTTGGGACTGATTTGGTATTTTTCAAGAAAATAGTTTAGTTACAAGATACGAAGTTAAATATGTTATGTAAAGTCAAGAATTGGTAAATAGTATTTTAGGGCTTGAAAATCCTATATAAGGTATATGCAGATTTTTGATGAGTAATTTGATTATTGGTGATGAAATTTTATGAGTATGACATTTTTGAATGATTAAATGCATTATTTGAAAAAGTGTAAACAATTAAATATAATTGTTTATAAGTTTAAGAAGTGATTTGTGAAACCCCGTATTTTATGAATAAAGATTTAATTTTCTCAAATAATTTTTTTATATTATGGTGTGGATTTGATATAATTTTATAGTTGTGGGTAATATTTATAAATTTTGCAAAGGATGCAAGTTGTCATATTATATTCGATTGGTCGGGAAATATTCTTTTTTGTTGGGAATATCCGCATGACGACTAATACAATCATTGGTGGATCCTACAATTGAATTATTATTTGATTGAAAAAATGATAAAAATATTTTATTGAAAATAACTACGGAAGTTTTATCGTTAATCTTGTTGAACTACTCTTAGTAGTAAAAGTACAAGAATACGTGTGGTCAGAGATAAGAGTACATAGTATTGATTATTGAGGCTTATGTGATAAGTCACTCTTTTGTTTTATTAGTATTATTAACGTAATAAAATAGAAAACTTTTTATATAAAATGTAATACTTTTATAAAGTTATTCGTTTTATTAAGCTAATAGTAATTTTTTTTTATATAAAACAGAATACTTTTATAAAACTATTCGTTTTATTAGACAATAATTAGATTATATTATATTTTATTATGCATAGTGTTAACGTATGAAGAGGTTCCTGTTCAAATCTTGGATAAGAAGGAACATATTTTACTCTCCAAGGTTATACCTCAAGTCAAAGTTTTGTGGAGAAACCACGATGTTGAGGAAATGACCTGGGAGTTAGAATCTGAAATGAAATCAAGGTATCCTTACTTCTTCGACATACCAGGTATGTACCCTAATTTCGAGGGCGAAATTCCATAAGAAGGGGAGATTGTAAAACCCCACTTTTATGAATAAAAATAAATTTTTCTATAATTATCATTTTTGAATATTGTGGAGTAAATTTGATATAATGTTATAATTGTGGGTAATATTTATAAATTTTACAAAGTATGCAAGTGATTATATAATATTCATTTGGTCGGGGAATATTCGTTTTAACAGAGAATATTCGCATAACAACGGCAATCATCATTGGTAGACCCCCATTAACTAATTCATCTTTGATCGAGAAAACGACAAAAATATTTTATGAAAATAACTACGAAAGTTTTACCGCTAATCTTGTTGAAGTACTCAGTAGTAAAGTAAAAGAATACGCTGTGGTTGCAAGTAGCACACCAGATTGATTAGTGATGCTTACGTGAGAAGTCACCAATTTTGTTCAATTATTGCTATAGTAATTGTTCAGATAAGATCTCACGTTATTCGATTCAATTATTGTTGATATTTTATATATTATTAAATCAATAATTGAGATGACAAAGTTATTAATATTATTATTTGCAATATTAACGATGCCTAGAAGTTACATCAAGGAGATGTTAGGTAATTCGCGCGCCCAATGAGAGAAATCCTTACGGAAGGCCCCTCTATCCCGGGAACGAATGGTCGATTAACATTGTGAATTATAATAAAGATGATAAATATTGTTAAAATTATTAAGGTGATTTTTATGAAGTTTTGCTTATTTTATGGACCTATTTACCCATTTTTAAAATAATCGGAAAAAATTATTTAAAGGTGGGGCCACATGTGGGGCCACATGTAAACCCATATGTGTTGAAGAATTAATTTTTGAAATGGGGATACGATAGGGAGGAAGTGTTATATATATGTGTATATATATATATATATATATATATATATATATATATATATGTGAGTGGAAAATGGTGGGAGAAAAGAAAGATGAAAGTGATAGTGTGATAGTGATGGGTAAGAGTGTAGTGAATTTGATTATTGGGTGTGTGGGGATTGATGTTGGTTATGGGGGAGAAAAAAATAAGTGGTTGATATATTATATATATATTTAATTGTATGTATATATATATATATATATATATATTATATATATTATATGGTTAGTGGTTGAATTATGTTATATAAATATAATATATATATATATATATATATTATATTTTATTTAAAAGATTTTGCTTTAAATATGGACCGTCAGATTAAAAGTAAATCAATCTGGATCGTTCATGGATTGATTACTATTCATTCCATTCTTATATAAATAAGCTCATTCCTTCATTATTTTTTACAAATTCACTCTGAAACTCTAGAGAGAAAATTTATAGAAACTATAGAAAAGTATTCTTACTTCCCTACTATTATATCCCTTTCTTTTACTTAAGAGATATTATTCTTTTTGTATTCATGAAGAGAACTCCTGTTATTCCTTTTCTTATTACTCGTTGAATAACTTTGTATAAAGCGGGCAACCCTATATTTGGTGACATTCTTCTATTATTCCGTCTTTAATATTCTCGTCGAGAATATCCCCGTCTCATGCTATACGGACCGGGTTCCATTTTATTAATTAGTCTTTAATATTTTTTGGAATATCCTCGCATGCGCTATTATCTATACGGACCGGTTCCATTTTATTATTCATCTTTAATATTTCGTTTGAATATCCGTCTGTGTTATACGCCGCACTGGTTTCATCATTTATTATTTCGCATTTATTATTCTATTGGATCATCCCGCCGGTGTGTGATTTTCACCGACACCGTTCCGTTATTATTATTCGTGGAATAACTGCCTCATGCGCGGCAAGTACCGCATGCATGGTGATATCTTTTGTTATTCTATTCGGTATTATATTCAGTTGTTTAAAATTTTGACTTCTATACTCCATGAAATTAGTGGAATATTCTTGATATTTGCGCTTCATCCAATATCTTTTCATGGAAATATTCTTCTGAGGATTCTTGAATTTACACCACAAAACAATATCTTGTTCGACAATTGGGGACGTTATTGGTTCCTGGACAAATTAATTCGTGAACTTGTTTTATTGAATTTATATATCATTGTCATCATCCTCATGTTTATATTATGAAAGTCATCTCGGCACTGTAGTATAGATGGACTTGGTATGATTATGACCATCATGATTATTCTAAGTATAATCATGAATAGTAATGTTACAAATGATGTGGTAAAAGTCCTCATTGGCCCTGTAGTGCATTGATGGATGGAGTTGTTGGCATGATCATGACTATTGATGAATACACAAATATCCTCGCCCGTAGTGCATGGAATTTGTGGTCGTGACCTAATGAATATCCTCAGTAGTCTTGAGGGATGATGTGGATTATTTATTTGAATGAGTCTCAACAATAAAAGTGATGAAAACTTTTTAAATCATAAAAGATAGTAGATTTTATTTCTACTTGACTCTTTTAATGGATTCTTTGGCCGTACCGCAGTTAAACATGATGTCTATTGTATTTTATCAGTTTAACATTGTTGGAGACTAATGATAATTTTTTTTTGCATTATCTTAGTCATAATATTTCTTGCTGGGCTAGTTGAGCTCACCCTTTCTTTCACTGTTCTCTTCAGGAAATGAGAACGTAGCTGGGACAAGTCGGGGAACGGAATGATTGTCCAGATGATAGTATTAGCTAGTAGTCCTCACTATTCTGTTAAATAGTGTGACAATAAATGTAATGATGACTTATTTGTGTTTGAATACTGTCTAGAAGACAATATTCGAGTTAAAACTCACAATATGCATTTTGTCGTACTTTACACGACTGTTGTATAATTAAGTTGTATTTATATTCAGTACCATGTAAGTGGCGACTCAAGATGGGTGATGAATACCTAATTTTGGGGGCGTCACAATTCAGTATAATCATGACCGTAATGTTATAAATGATGTGTAAAAGTCATTTTGGCTTACGTGCATAGATGGACTTGACATGATTATGACCAGTTGGCATGATTATGACAAGGATTATTCGGTATAATCATGACCGTAATGTTATAAATGATGTGGTAAAAGTCATCTTTGCCTCCGTAGTGCATAGATGGACTTGGTATGATTATTGTGACGCCCCCAAAATTAGGTATACATCACCCATCTTGGGTCGCCACTTACATGGTACAAAATACAAATACAACATTCGTGTAAAGTACGACAAAATACATACTGTGAGTTTTAACTCGAATATTGTCATCTAGACAGTATTCAAACACAAATAAGTCCTCGTTACATTTATTGTCACACTATTTAACAAAATAGTGAGGACTACTAGCTAATACTATCATTCGACAATCACCCGCTTCCCGACTTGTCCCAGCCCACGCTTCTCATTTCCAAGAGAACAAAGGAAATAAAGGTGAGCTCAACTAGCCCAACAAGAAATATTACGACTAAGATAATGCGTAATAAATTATCCTTAGCCTTCAACAAGATAACAACCGATAAAATATAATTGACATAACAAGTTTTAGATCAAAAATCGCAATGAAAATAAGCTATCCATTAAAAGAGTCAAGAGAGAATAAAATCTACTATCTTTTATGATTTAAAAGTTTTTCATCACTTTTATCACGAGACTCAAATTTTAATAAATAATCCACATCATTAAATCACCCCGCATTACGTGCCAAGGATATAAATCTTTAGATCACGACCACTTAATTATCCATGCACCACAAAAGCCAAAGATAATTGTGTTTTCATCATCAGCGATCCCCGATCATGCTATAAAACAATTCATCTTTGCTTCCTCGTCAAGAGAATCCATAGTCATAATCATACCAAAAACCGCCCATCAATCCATTACGGGCTAATGAGGACTTTTTCCACATCATTTGTAATATTACTATGATTATACCGAATAATTCCTCGGTCATAATCACACCAAGTCCATCTACGCACTACAAAAGCCACGTAGATGACTTTTTACCACATCATTTGTAACATTACGGCCATGATTATATCGAATAATCCGGTCATAATCATACCAAGTCCATCTATACACCATGTGCCACGTATGACTTTCAACATAATATAAACATGAGGATGATGACAATGATATATGAATTCAATAAAACAAGTTCATTTAATTAATTTATCCAGAACCAATAACGCCCCAATTGTCAACAAGATATTATTTTGTGGTGTAAAATTCAAGAATCCTCGTAAGAATATTTCCATGAAAAGATATTGGATGAAGCTTAAATATCAAGAATATTCCACTAATTTCATGGAGTATAGAAGTCAAAATTTTAACCAATCAATATAATAATTTAATGTAATAACAAAAGATATCACCATGCATGCTAAGATTTCAGATGTGATGACAAAAGTTATTCCTACGTAATAGTAATAACGGAACCAAAGTTAGGTGAAAATCATACCGACAGGATGTTCCAAATGTAATAATAAATGCGAATAATAAATGATGGAACCAGTCCTAAGATATATCACATACGTAATATTCCGGCTGTAATATTAAAGATCGAATAATAAATGGAAACCAGTCCTACAGATAAGATGCATACAAGATATTCGACGTAATATTAAAGACCGAATAATAAATGGAACTGTGTTCACAGATAAAGATGCAGCAGAAGATATTCAAAGAATATTAAAGATGTAATAATAGAAGAATGTCACCTAAAGTATAGGTTGCCCGCTTATACAAAGTTATTCCAACAGAGTAATAAGAAAAGGAATAACAGGAGTTCTCTTCATCAATACAAAAGAATAATATCCTCACCGTAAAAAGAAATCAATATAAGAGTAGGAAGTAAAGTAATACTTTTCTATAACTTCTATAATTTTTCTCTGAGTTTCAGTTGAATTTGTAAGAAAATAATGAAGGAATGAACTTCTATTTATGTAAGAATGGAATGCATAGTAATCAATCCATGAACTATCAGTATTGATTTACTTTTTAACTGCTTTCATCCATATTTAAAGCAAAATCTTTTAAATAAAATATAATATATTCTATTTATATAAAAAGATTTTTACTATGCAAACACTACGCAGTGCACTATGCAAACACTATGCATAATAAATTATAATATATTCTATTTATGTAATAACTTTAATAAAGTATTCGCTTTATATAAAAGATGTTTCGCTTTTATTACGTTAATAATATTTAATAAAATAAAACGCCATAATCGCTATAATAATTCATATTAATAATCGATAATAATTGAATCAAACCGAGCGACTTTCTCACATAAATATCAATAATCAATACCGGTGTGCTACTATGCAACAACGCAGACATTTTACTTTTACTACCGAGTAGTTCAACAATATCAATCTGTAAAACTTTCCGCCGTTATTTTCAATTAAATATTTTTGTCATTTTTAAATCCGACAATAATTCCGTTGTAGGTCCAATTAATGATTATGCCATTGCATTTAATATTCTCTATTAAAACGAATATTCTCACCAATAATAATATTATATAACACTGCATACTTTGCAAAATTTATAAATATTACCCACAACTATAACATTATATCAAATCCACACCATAATATTAAAAAAATATTTCGAGCAATTTAAATATTTATTCATAAATCCGGTTTCACAATTATGACCAAGGATTATCTAAGATAATCATGATCAGATTGAAAAACACGAATATCCTTGGCCCGTAGTGTATGGATAATTCGTGGTCGTGATACTATTAAGTCGAGTCTCAAAGATTATTGTTTTACAGTTGTATATCTCGGCCTCAGTAGTGCAAAGATGAACTGTTGTTCTTGGTTATATAGATTGTATATCTTTCGTCAGAAGGCAAAGATGAATTTATTAGTATGATTATGGCGGAATTGTGAGTTGGTATAACCATGATTTTTGATGTTTCGTGTAAATACAGTGATGAAAATTATCTTCGTCCTGGATGAGAAATGGAACTTGAAACCACAATTATGATTATGAGTTATTCATATGATTGTGGGATGTGAATTGTTTATTGATGTTACAGGATAAAATATTATTGGTGGACTTTTAACATGGAGAAGATAATAGAATCGACGGTCTATTCGACTCTTTTTAATGGATCGCTCATTCATTTAACTATGGTTGAAAAGTTTTATCATCTATCATATGTTCTAAATCTCGATTTATTATTTATAAAAGCTATTGATAATTAAATTATCTTTAGTTATGATATTCTTTATCGGGCTAGTCAGGTTTCACCTTTTTGCTTCACAATTCTTTTCGTGCAATAAGAGTGTAATTTGGGTCTAGCTGGGGATAACAAGGAATAGAACGATGGTCTATAGTGTTGAGGTTCTCCCTAAATAGTATGAAAATAATTTCATTGAGAACTTTAGATAAGTGTGTGTCAGATTTTGTACGACATTTAATAGTTATATTTGGTGAACCGGATAGGTGAGGTGAAACCAACTTTGAAGGGTGTTTTGCCACTATCATACAAGATGTCTAGTGACATACAATCTCAAAGTTATCATAAGATGTGGTCAGTGCACATCCACTTCATCGAATATATCTACGAGCACTACCTATATAATCTTGGAGTTTATTTGAAATATAATTTTCACTTGGAGACATTGGAGATAGTTATTTGTCAAGAGAAGACTCACCATTGGATAAAAGAGGATAGTAATCTTCTCGTTTCTCTTTGGGGTCTATGGGTCAACCAAGGATAATTTTGTGGACATATGATATCTATCATAACCTGTGACGCACGGCCTCCCATGTATGAAGGTTTCCTGAGTACTTTCCAAAGATTTTAATTTCTAAAACAGTTTTTGATTATACTTTTATGTAAAGTACCTTTGTAAGATGTGGTGGTCGTGGCACCATGAGAGTTACATAGATTTTGTATTGAAACTCACAGCCTATCTGTTGTCGTACTCTACACGATAATTTAACAGTTGTATAAATGGAGTTTGTATTGGATTTTTATAGAGTGATATCTGGCGACTTAGAATGAGTGATGTATACCTATTTTGGGGGCGTCACATTTGGTATCAGAGCTTAGGGATATAGTCGCTTGCAGAGATATGAGTCTAGAACTAGGAGGGGAGAGACGAGTTATATACTTCGCTAGTGTGTGACTTACCTAAGCCAACATTTTTACTTAATAAGTTGACAATTTGTGATATGTCAATTGACCTTTATTTTGAAGATATTTTCTAGAATGATATCTGAAATACAGGAGATGAGCAATGGAAAAATCATGATACAGAAGATATAACCGGGGAGGTACAATCCGAAAAGAAAGCAAGGTATTCTCATCTCTTCGAACTACCAGGTACGTAAATTTCGAGGGCGAAATTTCATAAGGAGGAGAGATTGTGAGGCCCCAGATTTTATGAATAAATATTTAATTTTTTTCGAAATATTTTTTTAAATATTAAGGCGTGGATTTGAGATAATGTTATAGTTGTGGGTAGTATTTGAAAATTTTGCAAAGAATGCATGTTGTTATAAATATTCGATTGGTTGGGGAATATTCTTTTTATCGGGAAATATTCGTACGATGGCACAATCATTGGTGGACCCACAATAGAAGAATTGTCGTAGTTAGAAAACGACAAAAATATTTTATGAAAATAATCCACTCTCAGAATAAGTCCTCATTATATTTATTGTCACACTATTTAACAAAATAGTGAGGGCTACTAATACTATCATCTGGACCGTCACTCCATTCCCCGACTAGTCCCGGCTACTTTCTCATTTCCTGAAGAGAACAGTGAAAGAAAGGGTGAGCTCAACTAGCCCAGTAAGAAATATTATGACTAAGATAATACAGAATAAATTATCATTAGCCTTCAACAATATTAAACTGATAAAATACAATAGATATCAAGTTTAACTGCAGCGGAACAAGCAATCCATTAAAAGAGTCAAGTAGAGAATAAAATCTACTATCTTTTATGATTTTAAAAGTTTCTCATCACTTTTATCGCTGAGACCCAACTCAATAAATAATTCACATCATTAAATCATCCCTACACTACAGGCCAAGGATATTCTTTAGTATCACGACCATGAATTATCCATGCACTACGGGCCAAAGATAATCGTATTTTCATCAACGGTCCTGATCATGCTCCTTTGAGCATTCTAAGACATCAAATATCTTAGTGATCTGCTTTATCCACGTCTCTGCCTTAAGTGGATTTGGCTTTCCCAAAAACTCCGGTGGTCCCAGCTCCTTGAACTGCTTAGCGGTGACCAACCGTGGGTTGCCATTGTTCAACGTGCGTACTCCTCCAAAGTAGGAGTCATCTCGCAGGTCCCAAAGCGGAACACCTATCTATCTGAAATCCAATGCTCTAGCATGCCCTCTACAAATCCTAGAGGAACTTGAAACATCAGTAGGGTCATAGTATGCTGCAACAGATCATCTACAATCACCATGTCAGATGGTGATATACTATCATACCATGATCGAATACCAACTACCACCGCAGATGGTGGGGTATGATCAATACGGCTAACTGTCGAAGAAGACATCTGTGTAAGCCGTGTCATAAGACCATCCAGGGGTCAATGCTGAACATCTCTGGATATACAAACATATGCATAACAATAACATGCATAACAATAGATGGCAATATGATATAGGGAATGAAAATGTACATGCATTCCTAAGTATATCATCATCTAATACATCTCTGTACAGCTAAAATACAGGGAAATGGGGCGAAGCTACCCAACAACTAACAAGAGGCCTATCAAAAGAGATAGCAAGAAATACATCAGAAGAAGTTAATAGTGTCAATGTCAACATCATCGATGCTATCTACCTGATGTAACTCCTCCTGAGTCATTGGATCTCTATATACTGGGATGTCAGGCCTATACAAGGGAGGATCTGCACCGACAAAACCAAATGGGTCACCTGAAAGGCCAGCTCCACTGCTGGAAGGATCAAAAGTATCTGCCTCTGAAGGATCTCTGCCCAAGTGCCGAATAAAAAGATGTGATCGATCCAGCTGCCGGGTCAATCTCTCAATCTGTGTCGCATGAGTCGGATCTCTGACACAGGCTAGCTAATCCGTCATCATCACGGATCCTGGAACCATATCCCCTATGAATTGTGTGGCGCGGGTCTGAGCTCCAATGGTGTGAGGGATCCACCAATGCTAGAATATCTCCTGAGAATAAGGGCCCTCTGATAATGTAAAACTGTCAATCCCCATCAATGGGATGTCAATGATGGGTGACTGTGAAATAGGCCAATAACGCCTGGCAGGAGGCAAGATCGACATACGAATCTCTCTTGTAGTGCTCCCAATCGCACGCTCTCCTAAATAGAGCTCCCATCCTCCATCGGTGAAAAGAGGAATCCTGCGGGTGGATATAAAGTACTTTACTCCAGTCGGGTACCCATCCTCAAAGCCAACTCCCAAATGCTCTCCAGAGTAGGGAATCCATGTGATGACATCAGCTGTCAATATCTCTAGCTGCAGGCGACAATGAGTGAAACCCTCAGAAACAGGGACCTCCGCCAGTATGGAATGATGCCATCTCCGTCCTCGTGGGTAGGTATCTAAACCTAACACACTCATAGGAAGTAAACAAGGGAGCCTCTCATAAGCCCAGAACTGCCAACACAAAGGTAAAACACCATTGTGTCACCAACACTCTTAACTCAGATATGGAAAAGACAAGAGAAACACTCACCAAGCAAAAACGGGTAAAATCCTAACCACGCCATTAAGCCCTCGCGATCGCACGCGCGATCCCTCGAGGAAATAGCAAAGGTATAGAACCCTACCATATTCTCCCATACGGCCCACGTGTCGAGTGGCGCTAATCAAAGCGAAAGACACCGTAGAAGAGTTATCTACTATAAAGCAAATTTCTAATAATCATCGTGAACAATCGCCACGTAACGCGATCCCCGACTCTCACATCATCGGGTATGGGCTCGCTCAATAGCCCACTCATAAGATCTACGCTTAAAGGACCCAACCTAACAGCCCTTCCTCGATTTTCTCACGAAACTCCCAACAAGAATCTGGACGGTAGGGGTAATATCTACAAAGCAAGGCACCCCGCCCCTCCAAACTCCACGCTCTGTGATAAACCGCCAATCCATCGCCTGGCCATCATCACTTCACGATCCAAAGAATGAAGTGGCGGATCGAGTCCGGTAAAACCACCATCAGACAAAGGCTCTCGAGGTAACCCTGGGGACAACGACGGGTAGAATGGAGAAAAACCTCTCGAATCCCTGTACCACGTGGGACGATCGCCTATAGTCATCATGCAAGGCTTGATACATAGAGTGGATTCTAAACCCGTTCCCTCGACGTGTGTGAAGTTGTGAACCTACATCAAATGCAGATCAACATCGACTCCTCGACTCCTCATCAATAGGAAATAAGGAAGATTAAAGATCTAATTTCATACCTCGTTTGCAAGGTGTATACGTATGATGCCTACTCAAGTCACCCAGAAGATCCGGGTTTGCCATGAATACTTGGCAATTCCCCTCGCGAGGAACACGTCGCAACAGAGCCGGAACCTCGAATCGGTACATCCTCCTCCTCGCCCTCGACATTCGCAGACTCAACCCAAATAGACGCGACTACCCCCTCCGCTTAAACGACGAGTCATCTCTCAGAATGGCGCCGAGGCTCTTCAGTGACCCTCTCCTCCGCACACCGTAAGTGGTCCCTGGAACTACTACCTACCGATCTGGATCCATAATATCTGGACAGCAAATCTCCAAATCACCTCAGAAAGGGTGTGGTAATTCTATACCTGGAGTATTTTTTAAAAAATGCATTTCATGGTCACATGCATACATGCACTGTTTTAACATACATATGCTGTAGAGTTAAAAATGCATCACTGTTCAGTACCCGCATTTTGAAAAATTTTGCCATAGTTTCCTTTATAAAAAGGGACTATCCACATGCACATAGGCATAACTAGGTGGCCATTCAATAGCACACCTGTACACAGTCATATACATCTTGTATGCATTCATCACATCACAGTGATAATCTGTAAGTGTACTCTAATTACCAGGATTATTCACTACTTTGCCTTTGCTCATTTGTCCTCAGATAGGATAAGAAATGACAGTAAAGGTATCAATTTGACTGTTTCAAAAGTTAAATTTTTTCACATCATTATGTTCAGCATGGTTAAATACTAACATTTGCTATGTTGAATATTTTTATCAAGTCATATCAGCATGCATATTCACTACTATGTGTCTAAATACATTTCATGCGATAAGTCATTTTCCAACGGACAGAAAGTGGAAAAAATACATGCATGTGTTACCAGGATAGTATAGAATGCTTGTACGGTGAAAAAATATGCAGAAAGTTGCCCGAACTCAGCAAGTCTGCAGAAAAGCTCTCAGATTTCCTTCGCGGCGCAGCTTGAAAGTGACTTATGAAAGCAACCAGTTGGCTATACATAGCCACGGTTGGCCGCAGGTCAACCTGTGGCACCTGCAGGTCCACCTGCAGCCCTCCTACATGGGTCCCACACCTGCGCTCATTCATTTGAGTTGCAAAAGAGGTTTCATGTCGAAAAAGCCAAATCAGAGTAAAACGCTACGCGATCGAGCTTGAACTACCGAAAATTTGGTTTCATTTACGAAAGTTAAACTCCCGTCGCTTTAATGGTATTCAACCGGATATAGGGTATACGATACCAAGAAGCTCAGCTTCCACCAAACATGCTCGGCAATACCCCACAACGGTCTGATGCCGTCATTTACATGAACATCCCCGGCGGGGGTTACAACGCAGAACCACGAATCATTTGAACATCCCCGGCGGGGGTTACAATGCAAGAGCATGGATCATCTCACCATCCCCGGCGGGGGTCACAACGCAATGAAACCATTGAAACACACATCAATGGAGGTTAAGCAACCTTGACATCGTGTCAACCAATGGCAAGTAAATCCATTGGAACAACCTTCCTCAGCAAGGTCGGCGACACAATACAACCGGTGATACACACATCAGCGAAGATCAGACAACCCTGATAACAAACAACTGTTGGCAGTAACTCCGACAATACGAGGGAACATGTCATACACATCCTCAGAACGGACGCAGTTCTATCCCCACAGATCTCTTGCACATAAGAGGTACCTCTATGGAGTATAGGCTGGTGTCTAGGGTTTAAGACTTTGGTGTTAGTCCAAACGCCAAGATCCTCGAAGAATTGGATCGCATGTCCAAGCCGTCGTTGATTGTCATCCCAACAGGAATTCCTGACAATCATTCATGCATTCTGCATGCATTTGCATCATGTTGCTGTACATTACATCATGATAAGTCTTGCTTGCATTTTAAGTGTCTAGGATTCTTTATCCTATCCATGCATTGCATTGCATGAATATGATAAGTAGGGGCATCTGTAGACACTCAAAATTTTCTGCACTCCTGTGTACTAACATTGCAGGAGGGTAGATTCGTCTTTTGGAGATAACCCTGAAAGACAGCTTACAACAAGTCCGGATACTACCGAAAGTTTTGCTCCAAACCGGAACACAAACTGGGAGCATTGGTTCTAAACCCGGAACACACACCGGGCTCGTCATTTCTAATCTCGGAGATAACCCCGAGATATATAGTTCAAAAGACCAAAGAAACAACACCGAGAGATAGATTCTGTCTCGGCCGATAACACTGCTGACGTTCGGGCCCTACCCCAGAGACAACACGGGGAATAACAATCCCATCCTTGGTGATAACCCCAAGAGATGCCGTCGCAGTTTCGGCGATAACTTTGGAATTGCTTGTTGCAACCACATACAATCAGCTTCAATCACAGATGACAGTGAGGCACACAAACAAGCAGTCCAATCTCAGCTGTAACCCTGAGCAACGTCTGCTTTCTGCTTAAACCGGCGATAACCCCGGTGAGGAGTCACCAACGTCATCTCACAACGTCAATAAGATGATATCGCAGCATACCAACAAGTAGTCCAATCTTAGCTGTAACCCTGAGCAATGTCTACTTTCAGCTCAACCCGGCGATAACCCCGACAAAGAGTCAAACATCATCTTGTTCTTCCGACAAATGGCACGTCGTCTTAACATTTCAGACGTACATACATACCACAAATGTCCCGAATAACCGAGGAATGACAATCCCGAGTGACTATTACGTATGGCAGTACTTTGGATAGAATTTGAAGCTTGAAGACCATGGGCATGGTCCCCTCTTCACGACTTCGTACAACCTCTAATCCATGTCATTGCATAACTCTCAACACTAGTTGTCCGAAGAAGTACAGATACGCTTCGTTTGGACGTTAGGATTGAAGTTCTGCAAGTTCGATTGACATTATAAAGACGTGAGTGCACGACACGAGACGATGAGACCCGCCAGTTCGGCCCACTCACGGCCAAAGCCAGCAGTAGACTCGCGCCATCGGGCTATATATATACAAGGCTTGGGGTCAGCCATTTGAAGGGAAGAAAAAGGAAAAAAAGCGAGGAAGCCCTATCCATTTAGCTCTGCATACACATCTTTTGAGAGTTTTCTCTTCTTTAAACACTAGTGAGCTTATATATAGATACTTTTTATCTGTCAAAAGCTGAGTGTTCATACATCTGAAGTCAACGAAGTCTACTTTGGCAGTCAACTGTAAGCCTTCTTGTGTTCAGAAAGCTTCTTTCTTTTACTATTACACACTGCTGCACACATTGAGAGTCGTGTGAGTGTGTTTGCCCGGACTTTTGTCTGTGGTTTTCATTTCGCTCAGTATATATATATAAATATATGTATATTTTTTATATATCTGAACTAACATCATCGAAAGTTATGCCTCGATTGAGCCTGAATTTTGGCCCGGAGCATTTATTTGCTTTCGATATATATATATATATATATACTTATATATATAAATCGTGGTCGACTCATTCTGATGAGCCTGGATTTTATATCCGGAGCGTTTAATTGCTTATATATATATATACATATATATGTATAATTGTTATTGGACATATCCGATGAGCCTGGATTCACATCCGGTGCATTTATTGCTTTTTATATATATATATATATATATATATATATATATATATATATATATATATATATTTACATTCCGTCCCGCCTGGAGTTCACTTCGTGGCGGTGATAACATTTACTGCTTTATTCACTTTCCTGATCCCCCATGGAGAATAATTCGTGGTGGCTGATCATGTCCATATATATATATTTAT
The DNA here is from genome assembly GCA_020205615.1 of Panax quinquefolius. Classification (NCBI taxonomy): domain Eukaryota; kingdom Viridiplantae; phylum Streptophyta; class Magnoliopsida; order Apiales; family Araliaceae; genus Panax; species Panax quinquefolius. The sequence goes on along the minus strand of CM035154.1, from coordinate 148,513,685 downwards.
CGCTTTTATATATATATATTTGCTTGCTGTTTGATTCCCCATGGAGAATGATTCGTGGTGGATATCATATCAATATATATATATATATATATATATATATATATTTACAGCTTATATATATATATACCTGCTTACTGCTTTCCCTATCAATTGCAGTATTTTGTGAGCCTAGGAATCATGTGATCTTACAGATTCAGAATGATGAATCTAGATTCGGTTCCCGTGATGGACGTTTTTCAGATGTAATCAGCTTGTACATTATTTTGCTGTATGTTATTTTTAGCGCAGATGCTTCGCATCTCACAAATAAAAGCAAACAAGTCGGACATTTAACAATAAAAATGGAAGTATGAAAAGGTCTCAATTCCTATTGAGCACAGGGTTTGAAAAACCTCTTTTATAAAACTTCATTGCTATATCTTGTGGTTAAAATTGGATTTTCCTAAATAAAATTCAAACCCTTGTATATAGGTGCGAACGAGGCCTCACACTACTTTCATATAATTGCACATTGATCCACACACACACACACATTCTTATAACAGTTTCTTTGAGAAGTGGCGGTCACCGTGGCAACACGGATGTCAGGGGGTGCCTAACACCTTCCCTCTGCATAATCAAGCCCCCGAACCCTTAATGAATCTCGGTTTCACAGACCCGTTTAGCAGTGTCAAAACACTGGGTTAATGTGCAAACCTTTTCGGTTGCGTTGGTGCAACCAGTTAAAAACACCAACTGGCGACTCTTAAAGTCAAATCGTTGACATTATACATGTTGGACCTTTTTCACTTGTTTTTTCAAACAAATCTCACATTAACATGAGAACACCAAAGAACAAGTAACGAAAAGGGACAAATAAAAATCCCTACGTCGACACTATTGATTCACATTCTTGTACTATTAGGGGAGTTGGTGCAAGATTGATAATACTTGCATGACTAAGTTAAAAATGGAAGTATAGATGAAGGTACTATACTATAATTAGTTTTTTCACATGATTTTACTATTAAGTCACATGAATAAACTATTGATTCACATTCATTTACTATTAGGGGAGTTGGTGCAAGACTGATAATACTTGTATAACTAAGTTAAAAATGGAGGTATAGATGGAGGTACTATACTGTAATTAAATTTTCACATGTTTAGAACTATTGAGTCACATGATTTACTATTGATTCACATGATTTACTATTAGGGGAAGTGGTGCAAGTTTGATAATACTTGGATGACTAAATTAAAAATAAAAAAAAAGATGAAGGTATTATACTGTAATATTTTGAGCCCCAAAATGTGCAATTATTGAAACTATGTTTTCCTATAAATAGAAGCTCATTCTTCCTTCATTTCTCACTAATTCACCAAAGCTATAGAGCAATTATTATAGAGAAATTATAGAGAGAAAGAAGAAGAGAAGTCTACTACCTCACTACTCCAGTATCCAATTTTCTTCTAAGGTAAGAGGTATTATTTCTTTCTTTCGTCTTCATGAAGAGAACTTCTGTTATTCCATTCTTTATTATTATGTTGGAATAAGCTGTCTATGCGAAGTACCGCATACATGGTGAAATTCTTCTATTATTCCATTCTTTATTATTTCATTGGAATATCCCGTCTCATGCATTTTACGCCGGACCGGTTCTCATCTTTATTATTCTCATTGGAATATCCCGTCGTGCGCTTATTACCGGACCGGGTTCCATTATTTATTATTCTATTGGAATATCCTGTCGGTGCGTTTTACGCCTGACCTGGTTCCATTATTTATTATTTTATTGTAATAACCTGTATACGCGGATTACCGTATACCTGATGATTTATGTTGCTATTCCATTCTTTATTATTCGTTGAATATCCTCGCTTGGCAAGTGCTTTTTTACTGACCGGTTCTCGTTATTTATTATTCTATTGGAATAACCTGTCTATGCGAAGTACCGCATGCATGGTGATTTCTTTTGTTATTCCATTCCTTATTATACTCAGTTGGTTAAAGTTTTAACTTTTATACTCCATGAAATTAGTGGAATATCCTTGATATTTGGCGCTTCATCCAATATCTTTTCATGAAAATATTCTTCTGAGCATTCTTGAATTTTACACCACAAAACAGTATCTTGTTGACAATTTGGACGTTATTGGTTCCTGGACAAATTAATTCTTGAACTTGTTTAATTGAATTCTTATATCATTGTCATCATCCTCATGTTTATATTTTGTTGAAAGTCATCCGTATTCAGTAAAGCGTAGATGGACTTGGTATGATTATGAAACAGGATTATTTGCATATAATCATGACCGTAATGTTATAAATGATGTAGTAAAAGTCCTCATTGGCCCGTAGTGCATTGATGGACAGTTGTTGGCATGATCATGACCATTAATGAATAAACGAATATCCTTGTCTCGTAGTGCATGGATAATTTGTGGTCGTGATACTAAAGAATATCCTTGGCCGTAGTGCAGGGGTGATTCGATAATGTGGATTATTTATTAAGCTGAGTCTATCGATAAAAGTGATGAAAAACATTTTAAATCATAAAAGATAGTAGATTTAATCTCTACTTGACTCTTTTAATGGATTGCTTATTTCCGCTGCAGTTTTTGATCTAAAACTTGTTGTCTATTATATTCTATCAGTTGTTATACTGTTGAAGGCTAAGGATAATTTATTCTGCCTTATCTTAGTCATAATATTTCTTACTGGGCTAGTTGAGCTCACCCTTTCTTTCACTGTTCTCTTCAGGAAATGAGAACGTAGCCAGGACTAGTCGGGGATCGGAGTGACGGTCAAGATGATAGCATTAGTAGTCCTCACTATTCTGTTAGATAGTGTGACAATAAATGTAATGAGGACTTCATTGAGTGTGGATATTTTCTAGATGACAATATTCTTATTAAAACTCTTATATAATGTTTTGTCGTATTTTACATGACTATTGTATAATTAAGTTTGTAGTTGTATTTTGTACCATGTATTTGGCGACTCAAAATAGGTGATGTATACCTGTTTTGGGGGCGTCACAACCTGGTTCCGTCTTCATTATTCTGTTGGAATATCCTGTCTGTGTGTTTTACACCGGACCTGGTCCGCCTCTTTATTATTCTATTGGAATATCCCGTCTGCATGCATTTTATGCTCTGACCGGTTCCATTATTTATTATTCTCGTTGGAATAATACATGACTATCAAGCAATCGCATGCATGGTGATTTCATTGTTATTCCATTCTTTATTATTACATTTGAACATCCCGCCGCGTAATTTTCACCGATTCGTTCCGTTATTATTATTCATTTGAATAACTCGTCTGCGCAATCTACCGCATGCATAGTAATTTTTTTTGTTATTCCATTCTTTATTATACTTAGTTGGTTAAAGTTTTGACTTCTATACTCTATGAAATTAGTAGAATATCCTTGATATTTGCGCTTCATCCAGTATCTTTTCATGAAAATATTCTTCTGAGCATTCTTGAATTTTACTCTACACAGAAGTATCATGTTTACAATTTGGAAGTTATTGGTTCTTGGACAAATTAATTCGTGAACTTGTTTTATTGAATTCTTATATCATTGTCACCATCCTCATGTTTATATTATGTTGAAAGTCATCTATGGCCTGTAGTGCATAGATGGACTTGGTATGATTATGACCAGGGATTATTCGGTATAATCATGACCGTAATGTTACAAATGATATGAAAAAAGTTCTCATTGGGCCGTAGTGCATTGATGGACAATTTTTGGTATGATTATGGCTATGGATTCTCTTCGGCCAAGGGAGCAAAGATGAATTATTTTATGGCATGATCAGGACCGTTGATGTAAACATGATTATCTTTGGCCCGTAGTGCATAGATAATTCGTGGTCGTGATCTTTAAAGAATATCCTCGCCCAGTAGTGCAGGATGATTTGATGATGTGGATTATTTATCGAAATGAGTCTCGTGATTAAAGTGATGAAAACCTTTTAAATCATAGAAGATAGTAGATTTTATTCTCTATTTGACTCTTCTAATGGATTGCTTGTTTCATCGTGTAGTTAAACTTGATGTTTGTTATATCAGATCGGTTTAACACTGTTCAAGGCTAATGATAATTTATTCTCGCATTATCTTAGTCATAATATTTCTTCTTTGGGCTAGTTGAGCTCACCCTTTCTTTCATTGTTCTCTTCTGTGAAATGAGAACGTAGTCTGGGGAACGAGTGATGGTCCTAGATGGTGCATTAGTAGTCCTCACTATTATTATGTGAAATAGTGTAATAATAAATGCAATGAGGGCGCCATTGGGTGTGGATATTGTCTAGAAGGCAATATTCTTGTATAAACTCCCAGCTTATGTTTTGTCGTATTATACACGATAGTTGTATTATTAAGTTGTATTTGAATTTATGTACCATGTATCTGGCGACTCAAGATGGGTGATGTATACCTAATTTTTGGGGCGTCACAGTTGGTATCAAATCTTAGGGATATGATCCCTGGCTGAGATTTGAGACATAAACTAGGAGGGGAGAAATAGGGAATTCCTTCGTTAGTATGACCTACCTAAGTTTATTTGGTATTTAATTGGTCGGTTAGAGTATAGGAATAATATGTGATATGTTAATTAACCCTTATTTTGAAACTATGTTCTAGAATGATATTTGAAATACAAGAGATGAGAAATGGGAAAATCATGATAGAGTGGAATTAACCGGGAAGGTACAATCCAAAAAGAAAGCAAGGTATTCTTATCTCTTCGAATATCAAGAATGTACGTAAATTTCGAGGGTGAAATTCCATAAGGAGGGGAGATTCTGAGACCCCAGATTTTATGAATAAATATTTAATTTTCTCGAAATAATTTTTTTTTTGAATATTATGGTGTGGATTTGATATAATGTTATAGTTGTGGGTAATATTTATAAATTTTTCAAAGTATGCAAGTTGTTCGATTGGTCGGGGAATATTATTTTTGTCGGGGAATATTCGTACGACGACATAATCATTGGTGGACCTCGCAACAGAATTATTGTCGGATTGAGAAAACGACAAAATATTTTTATGAAAATAAAGGCGTAAGTTATACGATTAATCTGTTAAAACACTCGGTGTTAAAGTACATAATATCTGGTGGTTGCATAAGTAACACACCAGATTGATTATTAATGCTTATGTGATAAGTCACCGGGTTTTTGTTTTATTAGTATTATTAGTGTAATAAAATAGAAAAACTTTTTATATAAAATGTAATACTTTTATAAAGTTATTCGTTTTATTAGGCTAATAGTAAAATCTTTTTATATAAAAATGTAATACTTTTATAAAGTTATTCGTTTTATTAGACAATAATTAGATTATATTATATTTTATTATGCATAGTGTTTTCAGAGTAAGGCTGTATAGTATTTTGTATAGTAAATTTTTTTATATAAAATATAATACTTTTATAAAGTTATTCATTTTTATTAGATTATAAATATAATATATTATATTTTATTTAAAAGATTTTTTTAAATCTGGACCGTCCGATTAAAGTAAATCAATCTGGACTGTTTCATGAATTAGTTCTTATGCAAATTCCATTATTCTATAAATAGAAGCTCATTCATTCATTATTTCTTTTAATTCATCGAAACTCTAGAGAGAAAACTATAAAGAGAATTCTTCTTTATAATCTTCGAGCGTATTTCTTTAGAGTTTAAGAAAGCTTTGAGCGTAATATTAAGTTTTCTTAGAGTATATCCTCTCCCTACCAATTGGAATACTCTTCTTTCAAAGGTAAGGATATTATTTGTTGTAATTCGTAAAGGGTATTATTTCTTTTTGTATTCATGAAGAGAACTTCGTTATTCCATTCTTTATTATTCGTTGGAATAACCTCGTATATGCGAACTACCCTATACTTGGTGAAATTCTTCGTTATTCCATTCTTTATTATTATGTTGAATAACTCCTGTTTATGCTAAATACGCATACACATGGTAAAATTCTTCTATTATTCCGTTCTTTATTATTCGCTTGAATATCCTCGCCTTCGCATATTACGCCTGACTTGGTTCCATTAATTATTCTCGTTGGAATAACCTCGTCTGCATGCGGATCTATCGCGTGCATGGTAATTTATGTTGTTATTCCATTCTTTATTATTACATTGAATATCCTCGTCAATGCTTTTTACGTGGACCTGGTTCCATCTTTATTTATTCGTTGGGAATAACTCCGTGCATGCGGTCTCTAGCGCATGCATGGTGAATTCTTCTGTTATTCCATTCTTTATTATTCTGTTGAAATAACCTGTCTATTTGGATTACCACATGCATGGTGAATGATCCTTTGTATTTCATTTCTTATTAAATTGTGAAAATGATCTGTTTACATGGATTATGATGAAAGTCATAACAAAAGTATTGGACTGATAAAAATCATGGGTATATGTGGTATTAGTAAGTGTTATGATGAGTTATGTTGGTTATTATGTGAAAACTTGAAAGTTTCTTAGAAATCACAAAGGGTTGAAAATCAGATTTTGGTGAAAATGGAACATGAAATTCAATTGACCATATCTTCTATTATATTTTGAATTTTTGAGTGAGGTCAAGTTCTAGAGTTAGGTCTATGAGTTTTGTAACTTATCCAAGTGGAATCATTGGAAAAGGTGTTGTAGATTTTCGTGTGGACTGATTTTAGCAAAGGAGTCAAAAGTTATAATTTAAGAAAAAGCTACTGCCCAGATTTTTAAAAGGGCATTTTCGGCCACTTAAATTATGAGAAAAATTCTGGCTTTTTGGGACATAAAAGTATATGGTATAAAGTACCTCCTGTTCAAAAATGAGCTCATTCCGACTTAAAATGAGCAAGTTATGACCATTTCAATATTTAGGTTTTTCCGACGAAAAACGCTATAACCGGAGTTCAATAACTCCGATGACCATGAAATTTAAACTAGAAGCGCACGTTAACATGTGTAAGATCCTGCTAAGATTTGGGAATTTCTGGAGTTAAACTTAAGGTAGCTAATTTCTTAAGGAATTAATTAGAAATTAATTTTTGAAAAATAGTAAATGAATTTTAAAAATTCTGAGAAAAATATATGTTCAATATGGGACTATATTATGCTTAATCCCAGAAAAGAATAATTTTTGGGACTGATTTGGTATTTTTCATGAAAATAGTTTAGTTACAAGCATATGAGTTAAATATGTTATGTGAAGTTGAAGAATTGGTAAATAGGATTTTAGGGCTTGAAAATCCTATATAAGGTATATCTTGATTTTTAATGAGTAATTTGATTATTGGTGATGAAATCTTATGAGTATGGCATTTTTGAATGATTAAATGCATTATTTGGAAAAGTGTAAATAATTAAATGTAATTATTTATAAGTTTAAGAAGTGATTAAAATATTATTATAGTATTAACAATATTAGATTATGATTTTATTAAGTGATCGATAATGTCTGGATAAATTTAAAGTCTTTAATATTTATCCTTCATTTAGTTTGATTAATACTTATAATATTGTCATCATCCTCATATTTATATTATGTTGAAAGTCATCTATGGCCTGTAGTGCATAGATGAACTTGGTATGATTATGACCAGGGATTATTCGGTATAATCATGACCGTAATATTGCAAATGATGTGGAAAAAGTCCTCATTGGCCCGTAGTACATTGATGGACAATTTTTGGTATGATTATGGCTATGGATTCTCTTCGGCCAAGGGTGCAAAGATGATTTGTTTTATAGCATGATCAGGACCGTTGATAAAAACACGATTATCTTTGGCCCGTAGTGCATGGATAATTTATGGTTGTGATACTAATGAAAAAGTCCTTATTGGCCCGTAGTGAATTGATGGACAGTTTTTGGTATGATTATGGCTATGGATTCTCTTCGGCCAAGGGTGCAAAGATGAATTGTTTTATGGCATGATCAGGACCGTTGATGAAAACATGATTATCTTTGGCCCTTAGTGCATGGATAATTCGTTGTCGTGATACTGAAGAATATCTTTGGCGTGTAGTGCAGGGATGATTTGATGATGTGGATTAATTATTGGGCTGAGTCTCAGCGATTAAAGTGATGAAAACCCTTTTAAATCATAGAAGATAGTAGATTTTATTCTCTATTTGACTCTTCTAATGGATTGCTTATTCCACTGCAGTTAAACTTGATGTTTGTTATATTGTATCAGTTTAACACTGTTGAAGGCTAACGATAATTTATTCTGCAATATCTTAGTTATAATATTTCTTACTGGGCTAGTTGAGCGCACCCTTTCTTTTATTGAACAGTGGATGTGATAAAGGTTTCTCCTAACGGAGTCGCCACAGATAAGTCAAAGTCTAATTTCTCCGCAGTCAAGTTTAAACGTTGAGCACAAGTAAGAGAGATAAAAGAATGGGTAGAACCGGTATCTAGTAAGGTATAAACTTCGCAAGAGTTCAAGATTAGCTTACCCGTGATCACCTCGTTCGGGTTTCTCGCATTTTGGCCAGTCACGACAAACGCCCTCCCTTGAACCACCGACTTTGTTTTGTCCGTAATTGCCTTTGGTGCCGCCATCCCAGTTGGACTTGACTTCGCTACTGGACAAAATCGGGCTATATGTCAGTCTTTTCCATAATTAAAACACAACTTGGAAGGCTGTGAACAGTTTGGACATATGTGTCCCTCCTCTCCGCATTTTTAGAATCTAACTGGCGGTCGTTCTTCTTCCCTAAAATTTGTTGCTGGTGCTGGTGCCGATGTCTTAGCGTCATTGTTGAATCTCATCTTTTTGAAATTTCCACTTGACTCACCTCTCCTATTATTATGGCCACGATGACCACCCGAGTGGTTACCGCTTTTGTCCATATTTTTCCTCCTCATTTGGTTATCATCGCTCAGATATTTCGCCATCATCCAGATGACCGGTTGTGGTCCCTTGGTTGAACATACTCATTATCTCACTCTAATAATTGAGCCCTGTTTACAATATTTGAATATAAAGAAAATTTATGAGAGATAAGATATTGACGAATATCGGGTTTTATACCTCTCAGAAACATCTGCGTCATTCGTTCCTCATTCTCTACCAAATGAGGTGCAAACCTAGATAACTCCGCAAACTTTGCCTCGTACTGGAACACCGTCATGTTGTTATATTCCAGTCTAATAAACTCTACCTCCTTCATATGATGAATACTTTCAGGAAAGTACTTGTTATTGAACAGTCTGAAATCTTTCCCAAGACATCTTGAAAAGGGTTGGTTGGGTATGCTTCATGAGATTCCACCAAGAATCAGCTTCACCACGGAACATAAAGGTGGTGAATGGAACCTTCTGTTCTTCCGTGCAGCCCAAGACATCAAATATTTTGGTAATTTGCTTGACCCACGTTTCTGCCTTAATCGGATCTGACTTTTCCCCAAAAATCTGGTGGTCCCGACTCCTTAAACTGCTTAGCTGTGGCAAACCGCGCGTTGCTATCATTTCCACCCGTATTTTGAACACGAGTCTCCTTCGTCTGATTTTGCATGAACTGCAAAAAGCTTCTAAACATCGCATCATTCATCGTTTGCTCGGTAGTGTTGTTTACAGGAGGAATATTGCCTTCCTGTTGCACGTTCTCTAGGTTGGTGATTGAAAGTTTTTCCACGGTCTCATAGACTCCATTGTTAACGTTCTCAGCTGCCATTCTTAAAAACTGTCATAAAACAAGGGTTAATTAAACAAATTAACATATCACATAATATCACTATATTGTGACCGACCAACAAATAAGCTTAGGTAGGACACACTAGAGAAAGATTTACTCGTCTCTCCCCTCCTAGTATTATTCCCCAATCTCCGCCAGAAACCATATCCCTAAGCTCTGATACCAACTGTGACGTCCCCAAAATAGGTATACATCACCCATTCTGAGTCGCCAAAAACATGGTACAGAAAACAACTACAACTTTTGTGACACCCCCAGAATAGGTATACATCACCCATTCTGAGTTGTCAATACATGGTACAGAAACAACTACAACTTTATTAATACAACATAAAAACTGTGAGTTTAAATACAAATATTGTCTTCTAGACAATATCCATACCCAAATAAATCCTCATCACAATTATTGATACATTATTTTACAAAAATGGTGAGGACTACTAAACAACTCTTTAGAACCATCATTCCATACCCCGACTCGTACTCGCTACATTCTCGCCTCCTATGAAGAAAAATGGAACAAAAAGGAAAAGGGTGAGCTCAACTAGCCCAGTTAAGAATATTATGACTAAGATAATATAGAACAAATTAATGTTAGTCTTCAACATGGAAAAAAATCTGAGAGAATATAATAAACAACAACTTTCAAATCAATATTTGCAGCGAAAATAATAATTCATAGAAGAGTTACGTAGAGAATGAAATCTACTATTATCTATGAATTTAAAAGTTCATCATCAATATTTTATCCCTGTAACATCAATTAATATACATCTTGAATCAAATATTCATCTTTACACTATAGGCCAAAGATATTCATTAGTCGGTCATGTTCATCTCAACACCTGTACATCTTTGCACTACGGCCAAAGATATTCATAAGAAAATCATTTATCTTTGCACTACAGGCCAAAGATATTCAATTATATCATCATTTAGGACTGATGATGATGAAAAATATTTTAAAGAAAACGAATCCAGTGAAACAAAAGAAAAAATATTAAGGATTCGTATTTCGGTTTATTCATGTCCAAAAATACCTCAATAATAATCTTAGTGGAGTAAAATTCAAGAATGATCAAAACATGGATACAATTAAAGCTAGTATCCATAATAGATATTTTGGACGAAAAGGAAAATTTCATTTTTCAATGAATAGTATCGTATTCGTGAATAGTACCGTATACATGAATAGTGCCGTATACGTGAATAGTAACCCCTGTCGACGTCCGGATTTTTTACTGTCCCTTTTCGTTACTTGTTCTTTGGTGTTCTCATGTTAATGTGAGATTTGTTTGAAAAAACAAGTGAAAAAGGTCCGACATGTGACGCCCCCAAAATTAGGTATACGTCACCCATCTTGGGTCGCCATTTACATGGTACTGAATATAAATACAATCTTAATTATACAACTGTCGTGTAACATACGACAAAACATAACCGAGAATTTTGAAACGAATATTGTCATCTAGACAGTATTCAAACACAAATAAGTCCTCATTATATTTATTATCACACTATTTCACAGAATAGTGAGGACAACTAATGCTACCATCTGGACCATCACCGTTCTCGACTAGTCCCATTTACGCTCTCATTTTCAAGAAGAGAACAATGAAAGCAAAGGGTGAGCTCAACTAGCCCAGTAAGAAATATTATGACTAAGATAATGCAGAATAAATTATCCTTAGCCTTCAACAGTATAACAACTGATAGAATATAATAGACAACAAGTTTTAGATCAAAAACTGCAGCGAAAATAAACAATCCATTAAAAGAGTCAAGTAGAGAATAAAGTCTACTATCTTTTAAGATTTAAAAGGTTTTTCATCACTTTTATCGCTGGGACTCAGCTTAATAAATAATCCACATCATCGAATCATCCCTGCACTACAGGCCAAGGATATAAATCTTTAGTATCACGACCACAAATTATCCATGCACTACGGGCCAAAGATAATTGTGTTTTCATCAACGGTCCTGATCATGCTATAAAATAAATCATCTTTGCTCCCTTGGCCGAAGAGAATCCATAGCCATAATCATACCAAAAACTGTCCATCAATGCACTACGGGCCAATGAGGACTTTTTCCACATCATTTATAACATTACGGTCATGATTATACCGAATAATCCCTGGTTATAATCATACCAAGTCCATCTATGCACTACAGGCCACAGATGACTTTCAACAGAATATAAACATGAGGATGATGATAATGATATAAGAATTCAATAAAACAACTTCAAGAATTAATTTGTCCAGGAACTAATAACGTTCCAATTGTCAACAAGATATTGTTTTGTGGTGTAAAATTCAAGAATGCCCAGAAGAATATTTCCATGAAAAGATATTGGATGAAGCACAAATATCAAGAATATTCCACTAATTTCATGGAGTATAGAAGTCAATATTTTAACCAACTGAGTATAATAACGAATGGAATAACAAAAGAAATCACCATGCACGCAGATTGCAGACAGACAAAAGTTATTCCAATAGAATAATAATAACGGAACCGAGTCAGGTGAAATTCACAATCCATATGGATGTTCCAAATGAATAATAAATAATTAAAAGCGGAACAGGTCCGGCAGATAACATGATGAGGATATTCCAAATGTAATAATCGAATAATTAAAAGCGGAACCAGGTCCCAGATAAAGATGCATGGATATTCCAAATGTAATAAGCTGAATAATTAAAACGGAACCAGTCCCACAGATAAGCACAAACAGGATATTCCAACAGAATGAATGAATAATTAAAACGGAACTAGGTTCTACAGATAAATATGCATGTGATATTCCAATGTAATAATAAAGATGAACAATAAAAGAATGTCACCAAGTATAGGGTTGCCCGCTTATATAGGTTATTCCAACAGAATAATAAGAAATGAAATAACAGGAGTTCTCTTCATGAATACAAAAGAATAATATCCCTTACCGTAAAAGAACTGAAAATAGAAGTAGTGAAGTAGCAGAGTTTCTTCTTTCTCTCTATAATTTTCTCTCTCTAGAGTTTCAGTGAATTCGTAAGAAAATAATGAAGGAATGAGCTTCTATTTATGAAGAATGGAATGCATAAGAATTAACTCTCATAAGCGGTCCAGATTGATTTACTTTAATCTGACGGTCCATATTTAAAGCAAAATCTTTTAAATAAAATATAATATATTCTATTTATATAAAAAGATTTTTACTATGCAAACACTATGCAGGCACTATGCAAACACTATGCATAATAAAATATAATATATTCTATTTATAGAATAACTTTAATAAAGTATTCTATTTTATATAAAGATGTTTCGCTTTTATTACGTTAATAATACTAATAAAACAAAATATATAAATCAACAATAATTGAATCAAATAATATGAGATACTATGCAAAGAACTCATCGTAGCAATAATTAAACAAAAGCGAAAGTGTTTTCTCACGTAAAGCATCAATAATCAATACTGGTGCAGCTACTATGCAACCACCACGATATTATCGTACTTTTACTACCGAGTAGTTCAACAATTTTAACGGTAAAACTTCCGCCGTTATTTTCATAAAAATATTTTTATCATTTTCTCAATCCGACAATAATTCCGTTGTGGGGTCCACCAATGGTTGTACCATCGTACAGAAATTTCCAACAAAAAGAATATTTCCCTACCAATCGAATATAATATGACGACTTGCATACTTTGCAAAATTTATAATTATTACCCACAACTATAACATTATATCAAATCCACACCATAATATAAAAAAAATTATTTCGAGAAAATTAAATCTTTATTCATAAAATCTGGGGTTTCACAATCTCCCCTCCTTATAGAATTTTGCCCTCAAAATTTACATACGTACCTGGTATGCCGAACATGTGAGGATACCTTGACTTCATTTCAGATTCTAACTCTTGAGGTATAACCTTTGAGTGTTGAATACGCTCCTTTTTATCTAAGATTTTAACAGGTACATCTTCATACGTTAAATCATCCGCTATCTCGTCCGGTTCTAAATCAATAATGTGGTTCGGGTCGTCCACATATTTACGCAACATCGATACGTTAAAAACGTTATAAACACGCGATATTTTTGGCGGTAAAACGAGTCTATAGGCCACAGTTCCTACTCGATCGAGGATTTCAAATGGGCCAATTAAATCGAGGGTTGAGATTTCCTCTCTTCATCGATTCTTGCTTCTAGAATAACGCCCTCTTGAACCTTCTTCTTCACATTCATCAGCTCTGAGTATATAGCTTGCATGGCTTTAACTTTATTAATTAAAATTGGTTCTACTCGTATATTCGTTATCTTCACGTGGGTTCCTAGAGTCTTTAACTCCATCTTCATCATTTGTAAGTTATACGAAATGAGTCTTTGTGTTAACACCATCTCACTCGTAAACGCATACGATCTTCTACTCAACGCGTTAGCTACCACGTTCGCTTTTCCACGATGATATTGAATGGTACGATCGTAATCTTCAACAGCTCGAGCCAACGCCTTTGGCGCATGTTACGTTCATTTTAGTTGAAGAAATACTTGAGGGTTTTAGAAATGGGTTTTGTATTTGGGGTCAATACAAAATTCGATTTCACACTTTGGGGTAGGCTAAGAAGTCTTTAAGAATACGCCAGGAAATTTACTAACGAAAGAAATATCATTCAAAACTGTGCCCTCATCCAAGACTTGGATAGTACGTCACATTGATACCAACCGTGACTTCTATCCCTTAACCTGGATAGCACCTCACAATGATACCTATCAACTTGCCATTTTCATTCACGATGTCGCCTATAGAAAGTCTGGCTTCGGTGCATTCCACACAAAAAAGTCAACAATGAAAGGATCGGGGATCTTTACTTATGGCTTGATATGACAGTGATTGACTTTAGTGGTTTGGTTGCTTGAATTCGCATAACAGGTTGGTTAGGAATATAAAAACTAACAACCTTACGAAAAGCATGATGAGTAGTTAACCAATTGTTTCCAAAAATCACATCAATGCAAGTATTTTCAAAGAGATAAGATCGACAGGTAATGTGAAAATGTCGATTTGAATCAACAAGATTTTTAAACAGTGGAGGTAACGAAGGCTCCTATTAACGAAGTTTCAACCAATAAGTCAAAGTCTAACTTCTCCGGAGTCAAATTTAAACGTTGAACAAAAGCAAGAGAGATAAAATAATGGGTAAAATCGGTATCTTATAAGGTATAGATTCGCAATTTATAATTAACTAACCCGTGCTAACTTCGTTCGGCTTACTCGCTTTTTGAGAAGTCACGAAAAACGTTATCCCTAAAACCACCGACTTTGTTTTGTCCATATCCGCCTTTGGTGCCACCGTCCCAACTGGACTTGACTTTGGTGCACGACAAAATCGAGCTAAATGACCTTCTCTTCTTGAAAATTTCTACTTCTATTATCTTGGCCATGATTACCACCGAAGTGGTTACCATTCTTGGCATGATAATTTCCCCCACGATGGTTATCATTGTTACGATGGTCGTTGCCACCAAGACGATTATTATCGTGTTGTTGCTTTCGTTACCTTTTGGTTGGTGACTCATTATCGTGCTCCAATAATCGAGCCCTATTCACAACATTTGAATACAAACATTGCCACAAAACAAGGGTTAATTAACATATCACATATTATCCCTATACTCCGACTGCACCAATTAAATACCAAATAAACTTAGGTAGGTCATACTAGCGATGGAATTCTCGTCTCTCCTTCCTAGTTCTTATCTCACATCTTAGCAGTGGATCATATCCTAAGCTTTGATACCAACCGTTATGACGCCCCAAAATTAGGTATATGTCACCCATCTTGGGTCGCCACTTACATAAGATCAATATAAATACAATCTTAATTATACAACTGTCGTGTAACATATGACAAAACATAACTGAGAATTTTGAAATGAATATTGTCATCTAGACAGTATTCAAACACAAATAAGTCCTCATTACATTTATTATCACACTATTTCACAGAATAGTGAGGACTACTAATGCTACCATCTGGACCATCACTCTGTTTGTGACGCCCCCCAAAATTAGGTATTCATCATCCATTTTGAGTCGCCAAATACATGGTACAAAATACAAATACAAACTTAATTATACAAAATGTCGTAACATACGACAATACATAAACCGAGAGTTCTAATAGAATATTGTCATCTAGACAATATCCATACTCAAGGAGTCCTCATTACATT
The DNA here is from genome assembly GCA_020205615.1 of Panax quinquefolius. Lineage (NCBI taxonomy): Eukaryota > Viridiplantae > Streptophyta > Magnoliopsida > Apiales > Araliaceae > Panax > Panax quinquefolius. Next base: position 148,497,762 of record CM035154.1, on the reverse strand, counting down.
TATTGTCACACTATCTAATGTAATAGTGAGGACTACTAATGCTATCATCCTGGATCATCACTCCATTCCCGACTTCGTCCCCGCTCGTTCTCATTTCCTCAAGAGAAACAGGTGAAAGAAAAGGGTGAGCTCAACTAGCCCAAAGAAGAAGTATTATGACTAAGATAATGAAGAATAAATTATCGTTAGCCTTCAACAGTGTTAAACTGATACAATATTACAAAAATCAAGTTTAGCTGCAGTAGAACAAGCAATTCATTAAAAGAGTCAAGTAGAGAATAAAATCTACTATCTTTTATGATTTAAAAGGTTTTCATCATTTTATCATTGGGACTCAAATTTTAATAAATTAACCACATCATCGAATCATCCTTGCACTACGGGCCAAGGATATTCATTAAATCATCAACGGTCATGACTATACCGAAAAATCCCTGGTCATAATCATATCAAAAACTGTCCATCAATGTATTACAGGCCACTGAGGACTTTTACCACATCACTAATAACATCACAGTTCATGATTATACCAAATGATCCATGAAAAGATACTGGATGAAGCGCAAATATTAAGGATATTCCACTAATTTCATGGAGTATAGAAGTCAAAACTCTAACCAACTGAGAATAATAAAGAATATATGAAACTGCAAATGGATTTTCACCGCCATGCAGTAATCCACGTATACAGATCATTTGCACAATTTAATAAGAAATGAATACAAAGGATCATTCACCATGCATGTGGTAATCCACATGACAAAAGTTATTCCAACAAAATAATAAAGAATGGAATAACAAAAGACATCACCACGCATGCGATAGAGACCACACGCATACAAGTTATTCTCAATGTAATAATAAATGCTAAATAATAAATATGGAACTAGGTCAGTGAAATTTACACCGTGTGATATTTTTCGGACGTAATAATAAATGCTAAATAATAAATTGGAACCGTGTCGTGATAAATATAAGATATGACGGTAAATATAAATAATAATAAGAGTTTCACCAAGTATGCTAGTAGATGCCAGATAAACCGGTTATTCTAACATAATCATAAAGAATGGAATAATGTAAGAAGATCACCAAGTATTAGGTGAACCGTATATCTTTGGTCATTCCACCAAGTATAGGTAAATCACAGACATATAAAAGTTATTCCAATGTAATAATAAAGAATGGAATAACATAAGGATATCACCAAGTATAGGTGAACCGCATATCTTGGTCATTCCACCAAGTATAGGTAAGCCTTGCACATACAAAAGTTATTCCAATGTAATAATAAAGAACGGAATAACATAAGGATATCACCAAGTATAGGGTGAACCGCATATCTTGGACATTCCACCAAGTATAGGGTAAATCACAGATACAAAAGTTATTCCAATGTAATAATAAAGAATGGAATAACATAAGGATATCACCAAGTATAGGGTATGTCACAGACACAAGTTATTCCAATGTAATAATAAAGAATAGAATAAACAGAATGGATTTCACCAAGTATAGGGTCACAGTATATGTGTCATGTATAGGGTATGCCACTTTTACAAAAGTTATTCCAAATGTAATAATAAAGAATGGAATAATGTAAGTTCTCTTCAAGAAGAAAGAATAACACCCTCACCGTACAAAAAGAACCGAATATAGAAGTAGTGAAGTAGTAATATCTTCTTCTTCTTTCTCTCCATAATTTTCTCTATAGCTTCTCTCTATAATTTCTCTCTCTGTAGTTTCAAACGAATTCGTAAGAAAATAATGAAGGAATGAGCTTTATTTATAGGAAAATGGAATGCATAGTAACTAATCCATGAGCATTCAGTATTGATTTACTTTAATCGACTATCCATATTTAAAGCAAAATCTTTTAAATAAAATATAATATATTCTATTTATATAAAAACATTTTACTATACAAACACTATGCAACACTATGCAAAACACTATGCAACACTATGCATAATAAAATATAATATATTCTATTTATGAATAACTTTAATAAAGTATTCATGCTTTTATATAAAAGATATTTCGCTTTTTATTTTAATAAAACAAAATGTCATTATCGATGTTCCTCCCACCAACATGTCATTATCACTATAATAATTAAAACAAAACGTCATTATCGCTATAATAATTCATATTAATAATCGATAATAATTCGAGTCAAACCGACCGACTTCTTACATAAATATCAATAATCAATACCGTGTGCTACTATGCAACAACGCCAGATTCTTTATTTCTTTACTACCGAGTAAAACCTCCGCCGTTATTTTCATAAAATATTCAATAGGGTGAATAGTAACTCATGAATAGTAATTCGTGAATAAGTAACTCGTGAATAGTACTCCCGACACAAAAAGTGTCCCAAATACTCGAAAGTGAACAATACTAGAGTGAATAGTAATTTAAGGTGAATAGTAACCCGTGAATAGTAACTCGTGAATAGTAATTTCGACACAAAAGTGTCCCAAATACTAGAGTGAACAATACTAGAAGTGAATAGTAATTTTGGTGAATAAGAAACCCGTGAATAAGAACTCGTGAATAGTAACCAGTATTTTATGACAACTTGTCTACTTTGAAAAATTTTCAAATATGACCTTTAACTTTAAACTTTTATCAATTTAACTATTCACCAAAATAGAAAAATTGAACACTTTTATTTCATAAAATTTGGGGTCTCACAATCTCCCCTCCTTATGGAATTTCGCCCTCGAAATTAGGGTACGTACCAGGTATGATAAAGAGGTGAAGATACCTTGAATACCTTTATCGTTGAAAACATTAAATTCATCTTTGCAATCCTACCAAAGATATTCATTAACAATTCATCTTTGCACTACAGGCCAAAGATATACAACTGTAAAACCAATAATGTTGAGACTCAGCTTAATAGTATCACGACCACGAATTATCCATGCACTACGGGTCAAGGATAATTGTGTTTTCAATTACGATCATGATTATACCGAACAATCCCTGGTCATAATCATACCAAGTCCATCTATGCACGTAAGCCACAGATGACTTTGAACACATCCATGAATTAATATTTCATTGCTGAGACTCAGATAAATAATTAATCCACATCGTCGAATCATCCCTGCACTACAGGCCAATGATATTCTTTAGTATCACGACCAAGAATTATCCATGCACTACGTGCCAAAGATAATCGTGTATTCATTAGTATCACGACCACAAATTATCCATGCACTACGGCCAAAGATAATCGTGTATTCATTAATTATATACACGACCAGAAATTATCCATGCACTACATGACCAAAGATAATCGCTCATTCATTAGTATCACGACCACAAATTATCCATGCACTACTACCAAAGATAATCGTGTATTCATTAAGTATCACGACCACAAATTATCCATGCACTACGGCCAAAGATAATCGTGTATTCATTAGTATCACGACCACAAATTATCCATGCACTACGTGCCAAAGATAATCATGTTTTCAATTACGGTCATGATTATACCGAACAATCCCTGGTCATAATCATACCAAGTCCATCTATGCTCTATAGGCCATAGATGACTTTCAATAAATATAAACATGAGGATCATGTCAATGATATAATCAATCAAATGAGATAAAGGATAAATATTAAACATTTATAATATAATTTATCCAGGATTCAAGAATATCCCCATGTTATTAATCACTTAATAATCTCATCATCTAATATCATTAATATTATAACAATATTTTAATCACTTCTTAAATTTATAAACAATTTATTTCAATTGTTTACGCTTTACCATATAATGCATTTAATCATTCACAAATGCCATACTCATAAGATATCATCACCAATGATCAAATACCTCATCAAAAATATGCATATACTCTATATAGGATTCTCTAGCCATAAAATTCTATTTTCCAATTTTGTTACTTCACATAACATATTTAACTCATATATTTCAGAACAAAACTATTTTTATGAAAATACCAAATCAATTCCAAAAATATTTCTTTTCTGAGATTTAACAATATATAGTCCCATAATGAAAATATATTTTCTTCGAATTTTAAAATTCATTTACTATTTTTCAAAATCAATTTTTAATTAATTCCTTAAGAAATTAAGCTACCTCAAGTTTAACTCCAAAAATTCCCAAATCTTGGAAGGATCTTACACATGTTAATGTGAGCTTCCAGTTTAAATTTCATGGTCATCGGAGTTATAGAACTCCAGTTATAGCGTTTTTCGTCGGAAAAACCTAAATATTGAAATGGTCATAACTTGCTCATTTTAAGTCAGAATGAGCTCATTTTTGGACAGGATGTTCCTTATACCATATACTTTCATGCCCCAAAAAGCCAGAATTTTTCTCATAATTTAAGTGGCCGAAACAGTCCCTTAAAGTTTATGGGCAGTAGCATTTTCGAAATTTGCAGCTTTGGCCTCCTTTGCTAAAATCAGTCCACACGAAAATCTACATTACCTTTTCCAGTGATTCCACTTGGATAAGTTAGTAAACTCATAGATCTAACTCTAGGACTTGACCACACTCAAAAATTCAAAATATAATAGGAGATATGGTCAATTGAATTTCATGTTCGCTTTTTCACCAAAATCGATTTTTAAATCCTTTGTGATTTCTAAGAAACTTTCATGTTTTCTCATAATAACCAACATAACTTATCATAACACTTACTAATACTTCATATACCCATGATTTTCATCAGTCCAATACTTTTATTATGACTCTCCTCATAATCAACGAAACCCGATCCTTTTAGTTGATGAAATATTCGAGGGTTTAAGAAATGAGAAATTTATTTTGTATCCGGGTCAATACAAAATTCGATTTTACTCACGCTCTAGGGTAGGCTAGGAAGTCTTCAAGAATACGTCAAGAAATTTATTACCGATAGAAATATCATTGGTTACTTGAATTCGCATAACAAAGTGTCAAGGCTTTAATAAAATCAGTTAACCAACTCTCATCCAAGACTTGGAAAAAGCACATGAAATGAAGGTTTCTTTGAATCAAACAAGTTTCAACCGACAGGTCAAAGTCTAACTTCTCTAGAGTCAAATTTAAACGTTGAACGCAAGCAAGAGAGATAAAAGAATGGGTGGAACCGATATCTAATAAGGTATAGGCTTCACAAGAATTTATAATTAACTAACCCGTGCTAACTTCGTTCGGTTTACTCACTTTTTGAGAAGTCATGAAAAACGCTATTTCTAAAACCAACGACGTTGTTTTGTCCGTATCCGCTTTTGGTGTCACCGTCCCAAATTGGACTTGACTTTTGGTGCATGACAAAATCGGAGCTAATGACCTTCTTCTTGAAATTTCCACTTCTATTATCTTCGCCATGATTACCACCAAGTGGTTACCACTCTTAGTAAGATAATTTCCCCACGATAGTTATCATTGTTAGATGGCCGTTGCCACCAAAGATGATTATTATCGTGTTGTTGGTCGTTACCTTTTGCTTGAATTTGAATCAACACTCTCATGTGCTTCATTGCTTATCTCAAAGATTTTCGATGCCATTCTCAAACACCGCCACCAAACAAGGGTTAATTAACATATCACATATCATCCCTATACTCGACGTGACCAATTAAATACCAAATAAACTTAGGTAGGTCATACTAGCGAAGGAATTCTGCCCGCCTCTCCCTCCTAATTCTTATCTCACATCTCAACCATGGATCATATCCCTAAGCTTTGATACTAATTCATGACAACGCCTAATATAAAAATTAGGTATTCATCACCCATTTTGAGTCGCCAAATACATGGTACAAAATACAAATACAAACTTAATTATACAAATGCCGTGTAACATACGACACTACATAAACTGAGAGTTCTAATAGGAATATTGTCATTTAGACAATATCCATACTAAAGGAGTCTTCATTACATTTATTGTCACACTATCTAATAGAATAGTGAGGACTACTAATGCTATCATCTGGACAATCACTCCATTCCCCGACTCGTCCCCGTTACGTTCTCATTTCCTGAAGAGAACAGTGAAAGAAAGGGTGAGCTCAACTAGCCCAGTAAGAAATATTATGACTAAGATAATGAAGAATAAATTATCGTTAGCCTTCAATGTTGTTAAACCGATACAATATAACAAAAATCAAGTTTAATCAGCAATGAACAAGCAATTCATTAAAAGAGTCAAGAGAGAGTAAAATCTACTATCTTTTATGATTTAAAAGGTTTTTCATCATTTTTATCGCTGGGACTCAGTTTAATAAATTAACCACATCATCGAATCATCCTTGCACTACGGGCCAAGGATATTCATTAAATCATCAACGGTCATGACTATACCGAAAAATCCCTGGTCATAATCATATCAAAAACTGTCCATCAATGTATTATAGGCCACTGAGGACTTTTACCACATCACTGATAACATCACAGTTCACGATTATACCAAATGATCCATGAAAAGATACTGGATGAAGCGCAAATATCAAGGATATTCCACTAATTTCATGGAGTATAGAAGTCAAAACTCTAACCAACTGAGTATAATAAAGAATATATGAAACTGCAAATGGATTTTCACCGCCATGCAGTAATCAACGTATACAGATCATTTCCACAATTTAATAAGGAATGAATACAAAGGATCATTCACCATGCATGTGGTAATCCACATTACGAGTTATTCCAACAGAATAATAAAGAATGGAATAACAAAAGACATCACCACGCATGCGATAGAGACCAAGATGTAAATGTTATTCTCAATAGAATAATAAATGCAAAATAATAAATATGGAACTGTGTCAGTGAAATTACACCAACTGTGATATTCCGATGTAATAATAAATGCTAAATAATAAATATGGAACCGTGTCGTGAAATTCACATTAATCGATAGGATATTCGGCGTAAATATAAATGACGTAATAATAACAGAGTTTCACCAAGTATGCAGATTAGCGTGATAAACCCTAAGTTATTCCAACATAATCATAAAGAATGGAATAATGTAAGAAAATCACCAAGTATTGGGTGAACCGTATATCGGTCATTCCACCAAGTATAGGTAAATCACAGCATATAAGTTATTCCAATGTAATAATAAAGAATGGAATAACATAAGGATATCACCAAGTATAGGTGAACCACATATACCGGGTCATTCCACCAAGTATAGGTAAATCACAGCGATATAAAGTTATTCCAATGTAATAATAAAGAATGGAATAACATAAGGATATCACCAAGTATAGGTGAACCGTGATATATCGGGTCATTCCACCAAAGTATAGGGTAAACCACAGATACAAAGTTATTCCAATGTAATAATAAAGAATGAAATAACATAAGGATATCACCAAGTATAAGGGTATCACAGATACAAAAGTTATTCCAATGTAATAATAAAGAATAGAATAATAGAATGGATTTCACCAAGTATAGGGTATGCCGCCGTATACATGTGTCATGTATAGGTATGCCACTTTTACAAAGTTATTCCAATGTAATAATAAAGAATGGAATAATGTAAGTTCTTCAAGAAGAAAGAATAACACCCTCACCGTAAAAAGAACCTGAATATAGAAGTAGTGAAGTAGTAGAATACTCTCTTTTCTTCTCTCCATAATTTTCTCTATATAGCTTCTCTCTCTCTATAATTTTCTCTCAGTAGTTTCAACTAATTCGTAAGAAAATAATGAAGGAATGAGCTTCTATTTATAGGAAAATGGAATGCATAGTAACTAATCCATGAACGGTCCAGTATTGATTTACTTTAATCTAACTCATCCATATTTAAAGCAAAATCTTTTAAATAAAATATAATATATTCTATTTATATAAAACATTTTACTATACAAACACTACAACACTATGAAAACACTATGTAACACTATGCATAATAAAATATAATATATTCTATTTATGTAATAACTTTAATAAAATATTCTATTTTATATAAAAGATATTTCGCTTTTATTACTTAATAAAACAAAACGTCATTATCGATGTTCCCTCCCACCAAACATGTCATTATCACTATAATAATTAAAACAAAACGTCATTATCGCTATAATAATTCATATTAATAATCGACAATAATTGAGTCAAACCGACCGACTTCTTACATAAATATCAATAATCAATACCGTGTGCTACTACGCAACAACAACGCAGACATCGCATTTCTTTTACCGAGTAGTTCAACAGCTTTTAACGATAAAACCTCCGTCGTTATTTTCATAAAATATTTTGTTCGGGTGAATAGTAACTCATGAATAGTAATTCATGAATAGTAACTCGTGAATAGTACTCTGACACAAAAAGTGTCCCAAATACTTGAGTGAACAATACTAGAGTGAATAGTAATTTTGGTGAATAAGAACCCGTGAATAGTAACTTCGTGAATAGTAACTCGACACAAAAAGTGTCCCAAATACTCGAGTGAACAATACTAGAGTGAATAGTAATTTCGGTGAATAGTAACCCTTGAATAGTAACTCGTGAATAGTAACTGGGTATTTTATGACAACTTGTCTACTTTGAAAAATTTTCAAATATGACCCTTAACTTTAAACTTTTATCAATTTAACTATTCACCAAAATAGAAAATTGAACACTTTTATTTCATAAAATTTGGGGTCTCACAATCTCCCCTCCTTATGGAATTTCTCCCTCAAAATTAGGGTATGTACCTGGTATGATAAAGAGGTGAAGATACCTTGAATACCTTTATCGTTGAAAACATTAAATTCATCTTTGCAATCCTGCCAAAGATATTCATTAACAATTCATCTTTGCACTATGTGCCAAAGATATACAAATCAGAAACCAATAATGCCGAGACTCAACTTAATAAGATCATTTACCACTAATTATCCATGCACTACGCCAAGGATAATTGTGTTTTCAATTACGATCATGATTATACCGAACAATCCCTGGTCATAATCATACCAAGTCCATCTATGCACGTAAGCCATAGATGACTTTGAACACATCCATGAATTAATATTTCATCATCGAGACTCAAATTTCAATAATTAATCCACATCGTCGAATCATCCCGCACTATGTGCCAATGATATTCTTTAGTATCACGACCAACGAATTATCCATGCACTACGTGCCAAAGATAATCGTGTATTCATTAGTATCACGACCACAAATTATCCATGCACTACGGCCAAAGATAATCGTGTATTCATTAGTATCACGACCACAAATTATCCATGCACTACGACCAAAGATAATCATGTATTCATTAGTATCACGGCCACAAATTATCCATGCATTACGGCCAAAGATAATCGTGTATTCATTAGTATCACGACCAAAAATTATCCATGCACTACGACCAATGATAATCGTTTATTCATTAGTATCACGACCACAAATTATCCATGCACTACGGCCAAAGATAATCGTGTATTCATTAGTATCACCACCACAACTTATCCATGCACTACATGCCAAAGATAATCTTGTTTTCAATTATGATCATGATTATACCGAACAATCCCTGGTCATAATCATACCAAGTCTATCTATGCTCTATAGGCCATAGATGACTTTCAATAAATATAAACATGAGGATCATGTCAATGATATAATCAATCAAATGAGATAAAGGATAAATATTAAACATTTATAATATAATTTATCCAGGATTCAAGAATATCCCCATGTTATTAATCACTTAATAATCTCATCATCTAATATCATTAATACTATAATAATATTTTAATCACTTCTTAAATTTATAAATAATTTATTTCAATTGTTTACGCTTTACCATATAATGCATTTAATCATTCACAAATGCCATACTCATAAGATATCATCACCAATGATCAAATACCTCATCAAAAATATGTATATACTCTATATAGGATTCTCTAGCCATAAAATCCTATTTTCCAATTTTGTTACTTCACATAACATATTTAATTCATATGTTCGTAACTAAACTATTTTTATGAAAAATACCAAATCAGTTCCAAAAATATTTCTTTTCTGAGATTTAACAACATATGGTCCCATAATGAAAATATATTTTTCTCGGAATTTTTAAAATTCATTTACTATTTTTCAAAAATTAATTTCCAATTAATTCTTTAAGAAATTAGCTACCTCAAGTTTAACTCCAAATATTCCCAAATCTTGGAAGGATCTTACACATGTTAATGTGAGCTTCCAGTTTAAATTTCATGGTCATCGGAGTTATAGAACTCCAGTTATAGCGTTTTTCGTCGGAAAAACCTAAATATTGAAATGGTCATAACTTGCTCATTTTAAGTCAGAATGAGCTCATTTTTGGACAGGATGTTCCTTATACCATATAATTTCATGTCCCAAAAAGCCAAAATTTTTCTCATAATTTAAGTGGCCAAAACAGTCCCTTAAAGTTTATGGGCAGTAGCATTTTTGAAATTTGCAGCTTTGGCCTCCTTTGCTAAAATCAGTCAACACGAAAATCTACATTACCTTTTCCAGTGATTCCACTTGGATAAGTTATAAAACTCATAGATCTAACTCTAGGACTTGACCACACTCAAAAATTTGAAATATAATAGGAGATATGGTCAATTGAATTTCATGTTCCGTTTTCACCAAAATCTGATTTTTCAACCCTTTGTGATTTCTAAGAAACTTTCATGTTTTCTCATAATAACCAACATAACTTATCATAACACTTACTAATACTTCATATACCCATGATTTTCATCAGTCCAATACTTTTATTATGACTCTCCTCATAATCAACGTAAACCCGATCCTTTTAGTTGATGAAATATTTGAGGGTTTAAGAAATGAGTTTTTGTACTGGGGACAATACAAAATTCGATTTCACGCTCTAGGGTAGGCTAGGAAGTCTTCAAGAATACGTCAAGAAATTTATTACTGATAGAAATATCATTCAAAACTGTTACTCTCATCCAAGACTTGGATAGCACATGAAATGAAGGTTTCTCCTAACAGAGTTTCAACCGATAGGTCAAAGTCTAACTTCTCTAGAGTCAAATTTAAACGTTGAACGCAAGCAAGAGAGATAAAAGAATGGTTAGAACCGATATCTAATAAGGTATAGGCTTCGCAAGAATTTATAATTAACTAACCCGTGCTAACTTTGTTCGGTTTACTCGCTTTTTGAGAAGTCTTGAAAAACGCTATTTCTAAAACCAACGACTTTTTTTTTGTCCAGATCCGCTTTTGGTGTCACCGCCCCAAATTGGACTTGACTTTGGTGCATGACAAAATCAAGCTAATGACCTCTCTTCTTGAAATTTCCACTTCTATTATCTTCGCTATGATTACCAATCAAGTGGTTACCACTCTTGGCAAGATAATTTCCCCACGATAGTTATCATTGTTCGACGGCCGTTGCCACCAAAAAGATGATTATTATCGTGTTGTTGGTCGTTACCTTTTGCTTGAAAGTGAATCAACACTCTCATGTGCTTCATTCATTATCTCAAATTTTTAGATGCCATTCTCAAACACTGTCACCAAACAAGGGTTAATTAACATATCACATATCATCCCTATACTCTGACCGACCAATTAAATACCAAATAAACTTAGGTAGGTCATACTAGCGAAGGAATTCTGCCCTCCCTCCTAATTCTTATCTCACATCTCAGCCAGGGATCATATCCCTAAGCTTTGATACCAACTGTGACGCCCCCAAAATTAGGTATTCATCACCCATTTTGAGTCGCCAAATACATGGTACAAAATACAAATACAAACTTAATTATACAAATGTCGTGTAACATACGACAATACATAAACCGAGAGTTCTAATATGAATATTGTCATCTAGACAATATCCATACTCAAGGAGTCCTCATTACATTTATTGTCACACTATCTCAATGTAATAGTGAGGACTACTAATGCTATCATCTGGACTGTCACTCCATTCCCCGACTCGTCCCCGCTACGCTCTCATTTCAAGAGAATAAAGTGAAAGAAAAGGGTGAGCTCAACTAGCCCAGTAAGAAATATTATGACTAAGATAATGAAGAATAAATTATCGTTAGCCTTCAACAAAGGTTAAACCGATACAATATAACAAAAATCAAGTTTAATCTGCAATGAACAAGCAATTCATTAAAAGAGTCAAGTAGAGAATAAAATCTACTATCTTTTATGATTTAAAAGGTTTTTCATCATTTTTATCGCTGGGACTCAGCTTAATAAATAAACCACATCATCGAATCATCCTTGCACTACGGGCCAAGGATATTCATTAAATCATCAACGGTCATGACTATACCGAAAAATCCCTGGTCATAATCATATCAAAAACTGTTCATCAATGTATTATAGGCCACTGAGGACTTTTACCACATCACTGATAACATCACAGTTCACGATTATACCAAATGATCCATGAAAAGATACTGGATGAAGCGCAAATATCAAGGATATTCCACTAATTTCATGGAGTATAGAAGTCAAAACTCTAACCAATCGAGTATAATAAAGAATATATGAAATCGCAAATGGATTTTCACCGCCATGCAAGAATCCACGATATGCATCATTTCCACAATTTAATAAGGAATGAATACAAAGGATCATTCACCATGCATGTGATAATCTACATGTACAAAAGTTATTCCAACAAAATAATAAAGAATTGAATAACAAAAGACATCACCATGCATGCGATAGAGACCGCACAGACAAGTTATTCTCAATGTAATAATAAATGCGAAATAATAAATATGGAACTAGGTCAAGTGAAATTTACACCGATTGTGATATTTGATGTAATAATAAATGCGAAATAATAAATATGGAACCGTGTCGTGAAATTCACACCGATAAGATATTAATGTAAATATAAATGATTTTAATAATAACAGAGTTTCACCAAGTATGCGATTACTCAGATAAAACGGTTATTCCAACATAATCATAAAGAATGGGAATAATGAAGAAGATCACCAAGTATTGGGTGAACTGCATATCTTCGGTCATTCCACCAAGTATAGGTAAACAGCAGCGTCTGCAAAGTTATTCCAATGTAATAATAAAGAATGGAATAACATAAGGATATCACCAAGTATACGATGAACCGCATATACTGGTCATTCCACCAAGTAGAGGGTAAATAGCAGATATACAAGTTATTCCAGCAGTAATAATAAAGAATAGAATAACATAAGGATATCACCAAGTATATGGTGAACCACATATCTTGGTTATTCCACCAAGTATGTGGTAAATCAAAGATACAAAAGTTATTCCAATGTAATAATAAAGAATGGAATAACATAAGGATATCACCAAGTAAAGGGTATCTGCCAGACATGTCTGTTATTCCAATGTAATAATAAAGAATAGAATAACAGAATGGATTTCACCAAGTATAGGGTATGCCGCAGATACTGTGTCATGTATAGGGTGGTATGCCACTTTTACAAAGTTATTCCAATGAATAATAATAAAGAATGGAATAATGTAAGTTCTCTTCAAGAAGAAAGAATAACACCCCTTACCGTAAAAGAACCTGAATATAGAAGTAGTGAAGTAGCGTAATACTCTTCTTCTTTCTCTCCATAATTTTCTCTCTATAGCTTCTCTCTATAATTTCTCTCTCAGAGTTTCAAACGAATTCGTAAGAAAATAATAAAGGAATGAGCTTCTATTTATAGGAAAATGGAATGCATAGTAACTAATCCATGAACGGTCCAGATTGATTTACTTTAATCTAACTATCCATATTTAAAGCAAAATCTTTTAAATAAAATATAATATATTCTATTTATATAAAAACATTTTACTATACAAACACTATGCAACACTACGCAAAACACTACGCAACACTATGCATAATAAAATATAATATATTCTATTTATAGAATAACTTTAATAAAAGATTCATTTTATATAAAAAGATGTTTTCATTTTATTACGAATAAAACAAAACGTCATTATCGATGTTCCTCCCACCAACATATCATTATCACTATAATAATTAAAACAAAACGTCATTATCGCTATAATAAATCATATTAATAATCGATAATAATTGAGTCAAACCGACCGACTTCTTACATAAATATCAATAATCAATACCGCAGTGCTACTATGCAACAACGCCAGACACATTGTATTTTTTACTACCGAGTAGTTCAACAGTTTTAACGGTAAAATCTCTGTCGTTATTTTCATAAAATATTTTGTTCGGGTGAATAGTAATTCGTGAATAGTAACTCGTGAATAGTACTCCGACACAAAAAGTGTCCCAAATACTCGAATGAACAATACTAGAGTGAATAGTAATTTCGGTGAATAGTAATCACGTGAATAGTAACTCATGAATAGTAACTCCGACATAAAAAGCTTCCCAAATACTCGAGTGAACAATACTAGAGTGAATTGTAATTTTGGTGAATAAGAACCCGTGAATAGTAACTCGTGAATAGTAATGGCAAGTATTTTATGACAACTTGTCTACTTTGAAAAATTTTCAAATATGACCTTTAACTTTAAACTTTTATCAATTTAACTATTCACCAAAATAGAAAATTGAACACTTTTATTTCATAAAATTAGGGGGTCTCACATCGCTTCTCGACTATTTCAACCACGTTCTCATTTCTCAAGAGAACAATGAAAAAAAAGGTGAGCTCAACTAGTCCAAAGAAGAAATATTATGACTAATATAATGCGAATAAACTATCCTTAGCCTTCAACAAGATAACAACCGATAGAATATAATAGATAACAAGTTTTTGATCAAAAACTCGCAATGGAAATAAGCAATCCATTAAAAGAGTCAGTAGAGAATAAAATCTACTATCTTTTAAGATTTAAAAGGTTTTTCATCACTTTTATCACGGACTCAAATTTTAATAAATAATCCACATCATCGAATCATCCCCACACTATGTGCCAAGGATATAAATCTTTAAGTATCACGACCACGAATTATCCATGCACTACGGGCCAAAGATAATTGTGTTTTCATCAACGATCCCGATCATGCTATAAAACAATTCATCTTTGCTCCCTTGGTCAAGAGAATCCATAGCTATAATCATACTCAAAAAAGCGCCCATCAATGCACTACGGCCAATGAGGACTTTTTCCACATCATTTGTAACATTACGGTTATGATTATACCGAATAATCCCTGGTCATAATCATACCAAGTCCATCTATGCACTACATGCCATAGATGACTTTCAACAGAATATAAACATGAGGATGATGACAATGATATAAGAATTCAATAAAACAACTTCAAGAATTAATTTGTCTAGGAACCAATAATGTTCCAATTGTCAACAAGATATTATTTTGTGCTCTAAAATTCAAGAATGCTCAGAAGAATATTTCCATGAAAAGATATTGGATGAAGTGCAAATATCAAGAATATTCCACTAATTTCATGGAGTATAAAGTCAAAATTTTAACCAACTGAGTATAATAACGAATGGAATAACAAAAGAAATCACCACGCACGCCAGACTTCCAGATGACAAAGTTATTCCAATGAATAATAATAACGGAACTGTGTCGTGAAATTCACACCGTTAGGATGTTCCAAATGTAATAATAAATAATTAAAATGGAACCCAGTCCCACAGATAAAGACGGACAGGATATTCCAATGTAATAACCGAATAATTAAAATGGAACCAGTCCCACAGATAAAGATGCATGTGATATTCCAATGTAATAATCGAATAATTAAATGGAACCGTGTCCCACAGATAATAGATGTATATGATATTCCAATGTAATGAATGAATAATAAAAGCGGAACCAGTCCCACAGATAGCACAAACAGGATATTCCAAATGTAATAATAAAGATGTAATAATGAAGAATGTCACCAAGTATAGTATAGGGTTGAATGAATGAATAATATAGAATGATATTCAAATGAATGAATGAATAAGAAATGAAATAACAGAGCGTATTCTTCAGTGATATTCCAAATGAATAATACAAAAGAATAATATCACCAAGTATACCGTAAAATAAAGTTATTCCAATGTAATAATAAGAAATGAAATAAGAAGTTGAAGTGAAACAAAATAATAATATTCTTCTGAAAATAGAAGTAGTGAATAATAGAGTTTCTTCTCTCTATAATTTTTCTCAAAGTTTCAGTGAATTTGTAAGAAAATAATGAAGGAATGAGCTTTATTTATAGAAGAATGGAATGCATAAGAACTAACTCATGAACAGGCCTAGATTGATTTACATTTTAATCGATTTCATCCATATTTAAAGCAAAATCTTTTAAATAAAATATTATATATTCTATTTATATAAAAAGATTTTTACTATCCAAACACTACGCAGCATTATACAAACACTATGCATAATAAAATATAATATATTCTATTTATAGAATAACTTTAATAAAGTACATTTTATATAAAATATGTTTCTATTTTATTACGTTAATAATACTAATAAAACAAAACGTATAAATCAACAATAATTGAATCAAATAATGTGAGATACTACGCAAAGAACTCATCAGAGTAATAATTAAACAAAACCGAGTATTTTCTTACGTAAGCATCAATAATCAATACAGTGCTACTACGCAACCATGCCAGACATCGTATTCTTGTACTTTACTACCGAGTAGTTCAACGGTTTTTAACGGTAAAACTTCCGCCGTTATTTTCATAAAAATATTTTTGTCATTTTCTCAATCCGACAATAATTCCGTTGTGGGGTCCACCAATGATTGTACCGTCGTACAGATATTTCCAACAAAAAGAATATTTCCCGACCAATCGAATATAATATGACGACTTGCATACTTTGCAAAATTTATAATTATTACCCACAACTATAATATTATATCAAATCCACACCATAATATAAAAAAAATTATTTCGAGAAAATTAAATCTTTATTCATAAAATCTGGGGTTTCACACGACATGTATAATGTCGACTTTTTGACTTTAAGAGTCGCCAGTTGGTGTTTTTAACTAGTTGCACCAACGCAACCGAAAAGGTTTCAGACATCGACCAAAAGTGTTTTGACATCGCTAAATCCAAGTCTCGTGAAATGTAGATTCATTAAGGGTTCGGGGGCTTGATTATGCGGAGGGAAGGTATTAGGCACCCCCTGACATCCGTGTTGCCACGGTGACCGCCACTTTTCAAAAAAACTGTTATATGAATGTGTGTGTGTGGATCAATGTGCAATTATATAAAAGTAGTGCGAGGCCTCGTTCGCACCTATATACAAGGGTTTGAATTTATTTAGGAAAATCTAGTTTTAACCACAAGATATAGCAATGAAGTTGTTGTAAAAGAGGTTTTTCAAACCTTGTGCTCAATAGGAATTGAGACTTTTTCATACTTCCATTTTATTATTAGGAAATGTCCCATTGTTTGCTTTTATTTTCTGAGATGTGAAGCATCTCATACAAAAATAATGTACAACAACATAATAATATACAAGTCGATTACATCTGAAAAACGTCCATCACGGGAACCGAATCTAGATTCATCATTCTGAATCTATAAGATCACATGATTCCTAGGCTCACAAAATACTGCAATTGATAGGAAAGCGATAGCAGGTTATATATATATATATATATATATATATATATATATATATATATATATATATATATATATATATATATATCTTGATATGATAACCACCACTTAATTATTCTCCATGGGGAATCAAACAAGAAGCAAGCATATATATATAAAAGAGATAAATATATATATATATATATATGGACATGATCCGCCACCATGAATTATTCTCATATGGGGGAGAAAAGTAAATAAAGTCAGAAATGCGATCACCGCCACGTAAGTGAACTCCAAAGCGGGGACGGAATGTAAATAAAGCTTTAAAAGCGATCACCGCCATGTAAGTAAACTCAAAGTGGGATGAGAATGTAATATATATATATATATATATATATATATATATATATATATATAGTAAAAACATAAACGGGATGTGAATCTGTGCTCACCTCGGATATGTCCGATAACAATTATATATATATATATATATATATATATAAAGCGAGTAAATGCACCGGATGTAAAATCCGTGCTCATCGATATGTCGATAACAATTATATATATATATATATATATATATATATAAAAGCAATTAAACACTCCGGATATAAAATCAGTGCTCATCATATATAGTATCGATACAATTATATATATAGGTATATATATATATACAAAAGCAAAGAAACGCCCGCATCAAGTTCAGGCTCAATCGAGGCATAACTCGATAATGTTAGTCCGTATATAAGAAATATATATATATATATATATATATATATACGGACAGAAATGAAAACCACGGACGAAAGTCTGGGCAAACACACTCACACGACTCTCAATGTGTGCAACAGTGTGTAATAGTAGAAGAGAGAAGCTTTCTGAACACAAGAAGGCTTACACTGGACTGCCAAAGTAGACTTCTTTGACGTCAAATGTATGAACACTCAGCTTTTGACAGATAAAAAGTATCTATATATAAGCTCACTAGTGTTTAAAGAAGAGAAAACTCTCAAAAGATGTGTATGCAGAGCTAAATAGACAGGGCTTCCTCGCCTTTTTCTCTCCTTTCTCTCTTTAAATGGCTGACCCCAAGCCTCATATTTATAGATTGATGGTCATAGTACTACCAAGGGTCGG
Organism: Panax quinquefolius; assembly: GCA_020205615.1. NCBI lineage: Eukaryota > Viridiplantae > Streptophyta > Magnoliopsida > Apiales > Araliaceae > Panax > Panax quinquefolius. The sequence continues at coordinate 148,479,072 of CM035154.1, read as the reverse complement.
GCCGGTGGGCCAGTGCAGCCGGGTCTCGTCGTCTCGTAGTACATGCACTCGCGTACTGTAATGTCCAATCGAACTTGCAGAACTTCAATCCTAGCATCCAAACGAAGCTTATCTATACTTCTTCGGACAACTAGTGTCGAGAGTTACGTAATAACATGGATTAGAGGTTGTACGAAGTCGTGAAGAGGGGACCATGCCCATGGTCTTCAAGCTTCAAATTCTATCCAAAGTACTGCCATATGTAATAGTCACTCGGGATTGTCATTCCTCGGTTATTCGGGACATTTGTGGTATGTATATACGTCTGAAATGTTGAGACGACGTGCCATTTGTTGGACGAACAAGATGATGTTTGACTCTTTTTTGGGGTTATCACGGGTTGAGTTGAAAAAGTAGACGCTGTCGTGGTTACAAATTGAGATTGGACTACTTGTTGGTATGCTGCGTTATCATCTTGTTGACGTTGTGAGATGACGTTTGTGACTCCTCACCGGGGTTATCGCCAGTTTAAGCGGAAAGCAGACGTTGCTCAGGGTTACAACTGAGATTGGACTGCTTGTTTGTGTGCCTTACTGTCATCTGTGATTGAAGCTGATTGCATGTGGTTGCAACAAGCAATTAGGAGTTATCGCCGAATCGCGACGACATCTCTTCGGGGTTATCACCAAGGATGGTACTGTTATTCCCAGTGTTGTCTCTCGGGATCTGAATCGAACGTCACGGTGTCATCGCCGAGACAGGACTGTCCTCTCCGGTGTTGTTGCCGGTCTTTTGATCTGCACATCTCGGGGTTATCTCTGAGATTGGAAATGATGAGCCCGGTGCGTGTTCCGGGTTTGGAACCAATGCTCCCGGTTTGTGTTCCGGTTTGGAGCAAAACTTCCGGTAGTATCTAAACTTGTCAGAAGTCGCCTTTCGTGGTTATTCAAAAGATCTAATCTACCCTCCTACAATGTTAGTACATAGGAGTGCAGAAAATTTTGAGTGTCTACAGATGCCCCTCTTTATCATATTCATGCAGTGCAATGCATGGATAGGATAAAGAATCCTAGACACTTGAAATACAAGCAAGTCTATCATGATGCAATGTACAGCAACATGATGCAAATGTATGCAGAATGCATGAATGATTGTCAGGAATTCCTGTTGGGATGACAATTAACGACGGCTTGGACATGCGATCCAAGTCTTCAAGGATGCTGACGTTTGGACTACCACCAAAGTCTTGAACCCTAGACACCGGCCTATACTCCATAGAGGTACCTCTCTTGTGCAAGAGATCTGTGGGGATAGAACTGCTTCTGTTCTGAGGATGTGTATGACATATTCCCTCATATCGCTGGATTTATCGCCAACAATTTTGTTATCGTGGTTGCTCGATCTTCGCCGATGCGTGTGTATCACCGGTTGTACAGGTCGTCGACCTTGCCGAGGAAGGTCGCTCAATGGATTTACTTGCCATTGGTCGGATATGATGTCAAGGTTCTTGACCTTTATTGATGTGTGTTTCAATGGTCAGATTACAGTGGTGACCTCACCGGGATGTGTAGATGCTTGATAACTTTTGATGTTCAGAATTTCGCCGGGGATGTTCGGGATGATTCGTGGTTTACGTTCAGAACCCCACGGGGGGATGATCATGCGAATAATGAATGATCCGACCGTTGTGGGGTATTGCCCAGTATTGTTGGTGAAAGTTGAGCTTCTTGGAATCGTATACCCTGTATCCGGGTGAATACCATTGATGCGCGACGGAGTTTAACTCAATCGACGTAAAACCGATTTTTAGTGCCATTATTAATCAATCAGCGCATTTTTTTGCTCCTGATTTGACCTTTTCAACTTGTGAAACCTCCTTTGCAACTCTAACTGGACCGAGCCGGAGGTGTGGGACCCACATAGAGGGCTACAGCAGTGGACTGCAGTGCCAAGAAGTTGACTCATGCTACCAACCGTATTCTATGATAGTGGTTGGTCGCTTTCATAAGTCATTTTCAAGCTACGCCGCGAAGGAAATCTGAGAGCTTCTCTGCAGATCTGCTGAGTTCGGGCAACTTTTCGCATATTCGTCACCGCATAAGCGTTCTTCATCATTCTAGTAATACACGCATGTATTTTTTTCCAATTTCGTCTCATTGAAAAAGACTTATATCGCATTGAAATGCATTTAGACACATAGTAGTGAATATGCATGCTGATATGACTTGATAAAAATATTCAACATAGCAAATGTTAATATTTAACCATGCTGAACATAATGATGTGAAAAATTTGACTTTTGAAACAGTCAAATTGGTACCTTTTACTGTCATTTCTTATCCTATTTGAGGACAAATGAGCAAAGACAAAGTAGTGAATAATCTTGGTAATTAGAGTACACTTACAGATTATCATTGTGATGTGATGAATGCATACAGGATGTATATGACTGTGTACAGGTGTGTTACTGAATGGCCACCTAGTCATGCCTATGTGCATGTGGATAGTCCCCTTTTCAAAGGAAACTATGGCAAAATTTTTCAAAATGTGGGCATTGAGCAGTTATGCATTTTTAACTTTACAGCATATGTATGTTAAAACAGTGCATGTATGCATGTGACCATGAAATGCATTTTAAAAAATACTCCAGGTATAGAATTACCACACCCTTTCTGAGGTGATTTGAAGATTTGCTGTCCAGATATTATGGATCCAGATCAGCCGAGTAGTTCCCGCAAAACCACTTTTGGTGTACGGAAGAGGGCTATTGAAGAGTTTCAGTGCCGTTCTACGAGACAGCCTCGTCGTTTAGCAGAGGGGGTAGTGCGTCCTATTTGGGTTGAGGTGCCGAATATCGAGGACGAGGAGGAGGATGTACCATTCGAGGTTCCAGCTCCTGCTGCACGTGTTCCTCGCAGGGAATTGAGGAGGATGTACCGTTCTAGGTGACTTGAGTAGGCATCCTCGTATACCTGCACGCAAACGAGGTACGAAATTAGATCATTAATCTTCCTTATTTCCTATTGATGAGGAATCAAGGAGTCTGATGTTGATCTGCATTTGATGTAGGTTCCTGGCTTCACACAGCCTCGAGGGAACTGGTTTAGTATACACTCTATGTATCAGGCCTTGCATGATGATTATAGAACGATCGTCCATGGCTGGGGATTTGAGAGGTTTTTCTCCATTCTACCCGTCGTTGTCCCCTCGGGTTACCTCGTGGCATTGTCGAAAGTGGTTCCACCATACTCTACCACTTCATTTCATTGGATCGTGAGGTGATGATGACGCCGATGGATTGGTGGTTTATCACAGGGCATGGAGTTTGAAGGGAGCCGGTGCTCGGCACTGTTTGATATTACCCCTACCGCCGCCAGTCCTTATTGGGAGTTTTCATAGAAGCGCCTCAAGGGCGGGGACATAGGATAGTCCTTTGAGCGTAGATGCCATATGAGTGGGCCATTGAGTGAGCCCATACCAAATTAATGTAAGAGTCAAGGATCGATTCGCGGCGATTGTTCCCGATGATCATTAGGGGTCGCCTTATAGCAGATAACTCTTCTACGGTGTCTTTCGCTCGATTAGCGCCACTCGACACGCGGGACCGTATGGGAGAAATGATTGGGGTTCCTACACCTTTGCCTATTTCCTCGTGGGGATGCGATGCGATCGCAGGCTCAACCGAGGCGTGGTTAGGATTTTACCCATTTTCGCTAGTGAGTATTTCTCTTGTCTTTTCCATATACAAAGTTAAGAGTGTTGATCGACAAGCAGTGCTTTGCTTTTTCAGGTCGCGCTTTGGGCTTATGAGAGTCTCCCTTGTTTACGTCCTATAAGTGTGTTAGGTTTAGACACCTACCCACGAGGATGGAGATGGCATCATTCCATACTAGCGGAGGTCCCTATTTCTGAGGGTTTCACTCATTATCACCTGCAACTGGAGATATTGACAGCAGATGTCATCACATGGATTCCCTACTCTGGAGAGCATCTGGGAGTTGGTTTTGAGGATGGGTACCCGACTGGAGTAGAGTACTTTATATCCATCCGCAGGATTCCTCTCTTCACCGATGGAGGATGGGAGCTCTATTTAGGAGAGCGTGCTATTAGGAGCACCACAGGAGAGATTTGAATGCCGATCTTGCCTCCTGCCAGGCGTTATTGGCGTGTCTCGCAGTCACCGTCGTTGACATCCCATTGATTGGGATTGACCATTTTACATTGTCAGAGGGCCCCTGTTCTTAGGAGATATTCCAAAGATTGGTGGATCCTCGCACCATTGGAGCTAGACCGCGCCGCCACACGCTTCATGGGGATATGGTTCCGTGATCCGTGATGATGACGGATTGGCTAGCTTCGTGTCGTAGATCCGACTTATGCGACACATATCTAGAGATTGATTTCGGCAAAATGGACCGATCACATCTTTTCATTCTAAGACTGGGTAGAGACCCTTCAGAGGCGAGATACTTTTGATCCTTCCAAAGAGTGGAGCCGGCCCTTCAGTGACCCATTTGGTTTTTTTGCGCGCCAGATCCTCCTCAGATAGGCCTCGACATCCAAAGTAGATAGAGATCCAGTGACTTAGGAGGAGTTACATCAGGTGGATAGCATCGATGATGTTAACATTGACACTATTAACTTCTTCTGATGTACTTCTCGCTATCTCTTTTGATAGGCCTCTGTTAGATACTGGGTAGCTTTGCCCCATTTCCCTGTATTTTAGCTGTATAGAGATGTATTAGATGATGATATACTTAAGAATATGTGTACATTTTCATTCCCTATATCATATTGCCATCTATTGTATCATGCATGTTATTGTTATGCATATGTATGTATATCCAGAGATGTTCAGCATTGACCCCTGGATGGTCTTATGACACGGCATGCATGTATGTATGTCTTCTTGACAGTTAGTCGTATTGATCATACCCTACCATCTTCGGTGGTAGTTGGTATTCGATCATGGTATGATAGTATATCACCATCAGACATGGTGATTGTAGATGATTTGTTGCAGCATACTATGACCCTACAGATGTTTCAGGTTCCTTCAGGATTTGTAGAGGGCATGCTAGAGCATTGGATATCAGATAGACAGGTATTCCACTTCGGGACCTGCGAGATGACTCCTACTTTGGAGGAGTACGCACGTTTGACGATGCTGCCATTGGACAGACCTTGCGTGCACATGGTGATGGGAGACATGAGTAGACAGTTCATGACTCTCACAGGTTTGAGGCGTAGAGTGGTGCAGGATGAGATTACATCCGGTCACACGATATCCCAGCGCTTTTCTCGATCGATGTGTTTGGCTCGAGGGATGCCTACGCATCGACATTCCGGGATTTCACCACACCGGAGGATCATGGCATTCGGCCGTGTAGATGTATCGCTTTCTATGCGATTCTCACACGCCTACATGCCGCATGCAGTACATGGATGAGCTAGACATTGGCGCCATCGTGGCGTTGAGAGCTCTCGTGGAGGGTCATACCATCATTCCGATGATCATTGCGCGAGACCTTGAGGTTCGCTACATACTTCGCAGACTTATCCCGCAGAGTATTTACAAAGCAGCCGCATGGCCATCGTCAGAATATGGTTCATGTCACACTTGCGACCGATTGGCACTTTCAGACGTGATGGATTTTATTTCACCCATGAGATAGCCATGTCATACTCCTTTCAGCCTAGGGAGTGTACAGATGCTGCATCTTGGTCGGATTTCCTGGCAGAGATTGGAGATCCGTTTGGCATATTGCCGTGTTCAGGGCTCGTCTCACCTTACAGCTTTATTACTCATGCTCTAGGCATGGATTATCTCCCTCTAGCTGGTTTGAGGGGTATGATTACCTACCACCCACTGGCCGTGATGTGTCAGTTTGACCAGTTTCAGGACTTCCATCCATACGAGGGGGTAGTGAGTCAGCGTTTTGTGTCACACCGGTTGTCAGCGGAGGACAGATCCAGGTTGTATGCCTGTTGGGATCAGCGAGAGTTGGCTGAGTTTTCTATTAGTCATCCAGGTAGTTCTGCAGAGTATTCCACATGGATAGAGACAGAGATTGCATTGGCTGTGGCCGTATCCACAATGTAGGAGACTGATTATGACGATGAGGAGCCTATAGAGGAGACTGTCATTCCCACCGTTGAGTTCGATCATTGGTCGCCAAGATTTATTCTAGATTCTCCCACCCGAAAAGTCAGTAGTTACTCAAGATTCAAAGACACCATTTGGAGCAGAGCTTACATCTGATGACCTATGAGAGAGATCAAGCTAGGGCCGCGATGTTGACAGCTCTTGATGGGAGAGACGCCGCTTTGTTAGAGAGGGATGAGGCTAGATCGGACATGGACGCCATGATAGTGGAGCGGGATGCCGCCTTATCTGCTAGGGATGTGGCCATTGCAGATAGTACTTCGGTGCGATCCGAGATGGCTGTCACTTTTGCCTACATGAGTGCCTATATTGATGGACATTATGCCACCATGCAGTTGGCCTCAGATCTGCTAGCTCGTGTAGATACCCTTGGGCAGGAGCTTGCAACGTTACCTCCGTCTTCAGAGAGGGATGCTATGTTGGGTCTGATAGTCCGCATATATACAGATCCGTAGATAGCTTTATATTTTCCTGCACAGACTAGCTTAGCAATTTTTGTCATGTACATCACATATATATATATATATATATATCAAACAGTATTATATATGGCAGGGAAATATATGTTGATTCACTTCCCTTTAGTTATGCCTTGATACTTGCTTGATATTTGCCTGTTTCTCCAGGGCCTTTGATCTTGATGCATTCTGAACTTATCCTTGATAGATGGACATTGAGACGTCACAAGATCTTCCAGAATGAATCGTTGATTTTGGAAAATCCCTACCCTCTTTGGTGTCTTGGGACTGGTATCTGTATGAAAAATGGAGAGGATGACAGTTTCTTCCTCTCTGAGATTGACCGGTCCACAGATGGTCGCCAGTACTTCTATTCTTGAGAAGCCTAGTTAATTCCATCTCTTATAGTTTGGTGTCACTCTTTGAGGCACGATCACAGCTTAGATGGTCACCGTATCTTCTATTCATGAGAAGAGGCTGGCTAATTCCATCCCTTTGATCTGAAACTGATGAAGTGGGGCAATTTGAAGTTTTGATCCCAGTACTGTGTGACAAGTATGCTTGTTCTGGTAGGGGTCAGACTGCACCATGAATGGTTGCCTACGTACTCCTATTGAAGAGGAGATCAAGTCTGCGTAGTTCAAACCTAGTGTAGGAGGTTCAACGCTGAATATGGAAGGCAGAAGGGTGTGAAAGTATTTTTGTTGTTTTTTGGAGAAAGGGTAGAAATGTTTTTGTTATTTTTGTTTATTACGACCGGGCCATATAGAATATGGTTGCCTACGTACCCCCGGGTATCAGGGAGATCAGGTCGACGTAGTTTTCCCCTCAGGACGAATGACTGAAAAGTGGGGGTCCCATGTGCAGGGTAATCCACGTGGAAGATCTTGATCCCATGTATAGGTTAAGCTGTGGGGAATAGATGTGAATCCCATAGGCAAGATAGACTGCGGGGAAGAGAAAGTTTAATCCCATGAGGGGGATAAACTGCCAGTGTGGAGAAAGTTTGATCCCGTCTTCAGGATAAACTGCAGAGATATGAAAAGTTTATTCCCGTATTTGGGATAAACTTTAGAGGGGTGTGAAAAGTTTATCCTCGTTTTCAGGAGGAACTGCAGAGAGGTGTGAAAAGTTTATCCTCGTTTTCAGGAGGAACTGCAGAGAACCAGGTTGCTGGTTTGAACTGTATGCTTCCCTGAGGGGCAGAAGTGTATGAAAGGGTTTAAAACCGGAATGACTGGTGATTTGATGATCAAGACCATGATGTTTGTTTGATGGCAACTTCAGACATAGTACCGTTTCACGGTGTCCGAATTAATAAGCTGTGGAAATTCATCACCGTCCATTTCTTGCAATCTGAGAGCACCTCTTGTCAATACTTCCTTGACAACAAATGGGCCTTCCCAGTTAGGAGCGAATTTTCCCTTAGACTGATCTTGGTTGTCAATGATCTTCTTCAAAACCAAGTCGTGTTATTTGAATTGCCGTAGTTGGACCTTTCTGTTGTAGGAACGTGCGATCCTTTGTTGATATAACAGACCATGGAAGATAGCCGCGGTTCGCCTTTCATCTATTAAAGACAATTGGTGATACCTGTCTTTTATCCATTGGTCTTCATCCAACTGAGCATCCATCAATGTCCTGAGGGATTCCATTTCCACTTCTACGGGGAGCACTGCTTCCATCCCATAGACTAGTGAGTAGGGGGTTGCCCCAGTGGAAACACGCATCAAAGTTCTGTAGGCTAATAAAGTTAGGGGCAAGAGGTCAGGCCATCCTTTTTGATTGGCGGACATTTTCTGCATGATCTTCTTGACGTTTTTATTAGCAGCTTCAACGGCACCATTCATCTTTGGTGGGTAGATGACAGAGTTGAGATGTTTGATGTGGAATTTTCTGCATAATTCCTCCATCATTTTGTTGTTGAGGTTCTTAGCATTGTTCTGTTACAATGACCTCTGGTTGTCCATATCGGCAAACAACATTGTTTCTGATGAAAGCAATGATGACTTCTTTAGTAACCTCGGGGAAGGAGTCTGCTTCGACCCATTTGGTGAATTAGTCGATCATGGTGAATATGAATCGATGTCCATTACTGGCCTTGGGCTCGATAGGCCCGATCACGTCCATTCCCCACATTTAGAAATGCCATGGCAAACTCATATTGTGGAGTTCCCTTGGAGGGGGCATGGATAACATTCCTATGGATTTGGCATTGATAGCACCTCTTGACGTGGTCATCACAGTCAGCCTTGAGTGTAAGCCAATAATGTCCAGTTCGGAGAATTTTCTTAACAATTATGGATCCACTCATGTGAGGGCCGCATATTCCACCATGGATTTCATCCATGAGCCTCTGAGCTTGGTCTTTGTCCAGATATCTGAGGAGACCTAATCCCACATCTCTTTTATAGAGTGCATCTCCGCTCAGGTAGAATTTCATAGCAAGTCGATGAATCCACCTTTTCTCAGTTAGGCTCGCCTCAGTGGGTGTAGATCCATCACGTAAATACTCCTTGATGTGTTGATACCAAGGGTCATGGATGGGAGGTAGCTCATCCGATACTTCTCCAATGTAATTCCCGTAAACTGGGGTCTTATGCATATCAATCGTGATGTTTGGCATGTATTCCTTGTCAGGTATGTAAACCAGGGAGGCCAACGTTGCTAGTGCATCTGTAAAATCATTCCTGTTGCGAGGAATGTGTAGAAAGGAGATTTTTTCGAACTCCAAAGCCATCTGTAGAACTTGCCGATGGTAGGGCAGTAAATGCAATTCTTTGGTCTGATAGATTCCTGTGGATTATTTGATTACCAATTCGGAATCCCCAAAGACAGTTAAACGCTTGATACCCATTGAACGGGCAAGTTTAAGTCCCATAATACAGCCTTCATACTCAGCTGTGTTGTTGGTGCTGACAAACTGCAATTTGACGACGATGGGATACTGCTCCCCCATACAAGATATTAAAACTGCTCCAGCTCCGGAGCCTTCTGAATTGACAGCTCCATCAAAATACATTTTCGAAAGTTGGGATGTATCGTACTGATGTGTTAGCTGGATTGTCATTGTAAGACCCCAGCTATTCAGTAAATGGTTAAATTGATAAAAGTTAAAGTTAAGGGTGATATATGATTTTTTTTCAAAATACACAAGTGGTTATAAAATATTCATTGTTGTCGGGGAATATTTGTTTGGTCGTGGAATATTCTTTTCGCCGGGGAATATTAAATGCGGCCAGTCTCTTGACCATTGTGGGCCCCATATGTAAGAATAAGCGTAGGATGAAGAAAAGCGACAAAATTAAGTTTTTATAAATAACGGCAGTAATCGTTCACAATTAACCTTTGTTGGAATACCCGGTTGGTAAAGTAAAGTAATACGCGTTGTTGCTTGCGATAGCATTACGGTATTGCACAGTATTTTTTAATTATTGATTCTTACGTGAGAAGGCACTACTCAATAATTATTACGATAATTCTTATTCAATATTTTATTTTATTGATTCAATAATTCTTTGTGTTGATATTTTATTATTGTTGTTCAATAATTATCACCGCATGATATTTCCATTATCGGATCAATAATTCATATTATTTGAATAATATTATTAGATAGCATTATTGGCGATGTCTAGAAAGTTACATCGAGGAGAGGTTTGGTCACCTAATTGCTACCTTGATGAGAAAAATTCTTATTGGAAAGCCCTCTTTCCGAGGAACGACTGTTTATCATAAATGTGATTACGTAATATTATTTGTGAATAATTAATTATTGATTCATATGATAAGGAAATATTTATTTGATGTGGATATAAATGATGGATTTATTTATGTATTTATAAGTGAAGGAATTAATGATGAGGTGTTTTATCAAGATTTTCGAAATGGAGAACAAAATATGGGATTTTCGGAAAAATTAGTTTATTACTTGATTTTGTAAAATCCATAACTCTTGTGTATAATGAGTTAAGAGATGAGCCATATATCAAAAGAAAGCCCTAGAAGTAAGCTAACTGTAGAAATTTGAATCACCCAAAAATTCTTTGTAGATATTTAAGTGATGAAATTTTGAATGAAATCGGTAGAAGGACTAATAGTCAAAAAATCGGTGTTCTTTGACTATATTGCGTGAGTTATAAATTTTGATCCGATAGTTGGATCGTTGTAATTTTGGATATGTTATACATATATAAGTTGAGTATATGTCCACAAATTTTGAACCGTTAAAATGAGCGTATGATTCGTTATGAATTTTAAGAGGTGGCGATTAGGAAATTAGGTTTTGGTGGAAAATTCTAGAATTGAGTGGGCCCCACTCTTGGTTGTTGGGAAGATGGCTGATTTTTGGTGGGTGGAATAGTAGCGAGTAAAGCCATCGGGTTGCAGAGTTAAGTACCGCCTTGGCGTGCTAACATTTTCCTATAAATAGAGGCTAAGTTAGAATTGAAAATCACACTGAAATTCATAAGTTTCTCTCTTTCTCTCTAGATTATCGAGTGTATTTTATGAGTATTTAGATACTTGGTGAGTTGTTATTCATTAGTGCAAGTTTCCTTCAAAACGTATATCCGATATCCAAATCGAAGTCTTTGCTCTTTTGAGGTAAGGGATAGTAAGGGATATTAAGGGATGTTATATTCTTCATAATAATGTTATTCTTTCAATATCATTATCTTTGAAATATTGGTATGGATTTTATTGTGGAATTTCTACCTTTTGAGTCTGGGAGTTCTTATTCACGATATCGGCACTATTATTCACGTATCGACACTATTCATATATATGACCTTATTTATGTATATGACATTATTTACGTATACTGGTACTATATGCGAATACGAAGTCTTATTCACGAGTTACTATTCATGAGTTACTATTCACGAATTACTATTCATGAGTTACTATTCACGAGTTACTATTCACGAGTTACTATTCATGAGTTACTTATTCACGAGTTACTTTATTCACGATTACTTATTCACGAGTTACTATTCACGAGTTACTATTCACGAGGTACTATTCACAATAAAATTGGTTTCTTTTTACGACCAAATTATCGTTGATTTATGAATCTTACTCTTGAAATTAAAACCATGTTTTGATTATATTGTTTTATATAACATTCTTATAACCCTAATGATGACATTTCTCTTTGACTTGAGTGTAAAGATGGGTAGATTATTGGTATGATCGTGACCATAGGTTCTCTTTTGCCGATGGTGCAAAAGTTGAATTGTTATTGGTATGATCATGACCATTGAATTTACAATTGAATATTTTTAGCTTAAGTGCAAAGGTGAATTGATCAACATGGTTATAATTATTGTTATATAACTTCTGAAATGATTATGTATTTATTTGAGATATATGAATATCTTTGGCTCGTTGTGCAAAGATGACCTGTTGTTGAATATCTTTAGCCTATAGTTCAAAGATGAATTATTGATGAATATCTTTGGCTCATAATGCAAAGATGACTGTTGTTGAATATCTTTGCTTTGTGAGTGCAAAGATGAATTATTGATGAATATCTTTGGCTCGTTGTGCAAAGATGACTGTTGATGAATATCTTTGCTTTGTAGTGCAAAGATGAATTATTGATGAATATCTTTGGCTCGTAATGCAAAGATGACCTGTTATTGAATATCTTTTGCTGTAGTGCAAAGATGAATTATTGATGAATATCTTTGGCTCGTAATGCAAGAAGATGACTGTTGTTGAATATCTTTGCTTTGTAGTGTAAAGATGAGCTGTTGATGAATATCTTTGGCCGTAGTGCAGAGAGAGATGAATTTATTAGTATGATTATGAGCAGGCTGTAATTTGGTATAACCATGATCTTTGATGTTTCGGGTAAAGGCGGTGATGAAAATTATCTTAAATCACGGATGAGAAGAGAATTTAGAATCACAATTATGATTATGAGTTATTCATATGATTGTGGAAAGGCTGTTGATTGATGTTCTACAGGATAAAATATTGTTGGTGGATTTTAACGTGAGAAGATAATAGACTTTATAGTCATTTGACTCTTTTAATGGATTGCTCGATTCATTTGCAACTATGGTTGAAAAGTTTTATCATCTACCATATGTTCTAAATCTACGATTCATTCTTGATGAAGACTATTGATAATTTATTTATCTTTAGTCATAATATTCTTTCTTGAAGCTAGTTGTGCTCACCCTTTTACTTCACAATTCCTTTCGGGTAATAAAAGTGTAGGCTGGTTGGCGGGGATAATGAGGAATAGAGCAATGTGGTCTATAGTTGTTGAGGTTCTCCCTAAAGAGTATGAAAATAATTTTATTGAGGGCTTTAGTGTGTTGTATTTTATACATCATTTAATAGTTATTTTTGGTGAATTAAATAGGGTGAAGCGAACCCAACTTTGGAAGGGTGTTTTGTCACTATCATACAAGATGTCTAATAACATACAAACTCGTGTTATCATAAGACATGGTTGTGCTCATCCACTTCTGTCGAGTATATTTACAAGCACTACTATATAATCTTGGTGTTTGTTTGGAGTATAATACCAAATTAGAGGCGAGTGGAGATAATGATATGTCGAGAGAAGACTCGCCATTGGGAAGAATATGATAGTAATCTTCTTGTTATTCTTTGGGGTCTATTGGGTTAACGAGGATAATTATGTGGCCATATGATATCTACCATAACCTAAAAGCATGGCCTCCCGTATACGAAGGTTTCTTGAGCACTTCCCAAAGATTCTAATTTCTAAAAGCAGGTTTTTGGCTTGTACCTTTATGTAAGGTGTCATGGTGACGTGTTATCCAAGTTGGTGTCGAGTTACATTTGGTATATATTGGTATCCAAACTCACGACATATGCGTTGTTGTATTTTACACGACAATTGTTGTAATAAAGTTGTAGTTGTTTTTCGTACCATATATTTGGCGACTCGAGAATGGGTTGGATGGAATGGACCTATTTTGGGGTCGTTACAATTGTCATCATCCTCATGTTTATATTTTTTTTAAAGTCATCATACATGGCACATAGTAGTGCATAGATGGACTTGGTATGATTATGACGAGAGACTATTGATTGTAATCATGGTAGTAATGTTACAAATGATGTGGTAAAAATCCTCGATTGGTAGTAGTGCATTGATGGACGATTGTTGGCATGATCATGACCATTAATGAATACACAACTATTCTTGGCCCGTAGTGCGTGAATAATTATGGTCGTGATACTAAAGAATATCCTTGGTAGTAGTGCGAGGGGTGATTCGATGATGTGGATTATTTATTAAAGTTGAGTCTCAAATTTATACTTGATGATGAAAAACCTTTTAAATCATATAAGATAGTAGACTTTATTTTCTACTTGACTCTTTTAATGGATTACATATTCAGCTGCAGTTTAAAGCGGTTGTCTATTGTATTTTATCGGTTTAACATTGTTGAAGACTATTGATAATTTATTACGCATTATCTTAGTCATAATATTTCTTCTTGGGCTAGTTGAGCTCACCCTTTCTTTTCTTTGTTCTCTTCGTGAAATGAGAATATAAATGGAGCGAGTCGGGGAAGCGAGTGATGGTCACGAAGATAGCATTAGTAGTCCTCACTATTATGTGAAATAGTGTGATAATAATTGTAATGAGGACTCCTTTTTTGAGTTTGTATAATATCTAGTAGAGCGATATTTGTATTTAAACTCACGGTTTATGTCGTATTGTACCACGGCGATTATGTTAGTAAGTTGTATTTAAATTTTGTACCATGTAAGTGGCGACCCAAGATGGGTGATGTATACCTAATTTTGGGGGCGTCATGAGGTTATATCGAGCTTAGGATATGATCCTGGCTAAGATGTGAGAATAGTACTAGGAGGGAGGCAGGGAATACCTTCGCTAGTATGACCTACTAAGTTTATGTGCTATTTTATTGGTTGGTGGAAGATAGGGATAATTTGTTACATGTCAATTAACCTTTTGTTTTGTGGCGATTTCGAAAATGACATCTAAGAATGTTTAAAATAGCAATGGAGCCATGAGCGATCGTTGATTCACCACATATCAATAATCGAATAATGTGCATCGAGGAGGCGACAATCCTCATACAAAACAACAACCTTGACCAAATGATGAATGATCAAATGTTCGGAGGCTTTATGCAATTTATGCAACAATGATGAGGCGACTCACATCCAAAACGTGGGTGGAAACACGGAAAACTCTTGGGCGGTCCGCTAAACAATTCAAGGAGCTGGGACCACCGGAGTTTAAGGAAGCAAAACCACTTGGCGGAAGCATGGATAAAGCAGATTACCAAGATATTTAATGTCTTGGGATGCTCAGGAGCAAAAGGTTCCCTTCTGCACGCTTTATGTTGCTGGAGAGGCGGATTCTTGGTGGGAATCGGTAAAGCGTACTCGACTTCTGTTTGTCTTGAAGATATCTTGGGAGAAGTTCCAGAGAGGCATTCAACGACAAATACTTTCACGAAAGTATTCGCCACATGAAGGAGGTGGAGTTTATCAAGTTGGAACAAAACAATATGGTAGTGTCGCAATCACGAGGCAAAATTTGCGGAGTTATCACAGTTTTCGTCCCACTTGGTGGATAATGAAGAGAGAATGGCGTGAATGTTTTAAGAGGTTTGAAGCGGAGAATCGTCGACATCTTATTTCTCATAAAGCTGTGTTTGTATTGAGATGTTGTAAATAGGGCTCGATTAGTGGAGCGCGATAATGAGTCAACCTTGACTAAAAGAAGCGACCGGCAAAATTATAATACCGGTGAGAGTAGTCATCGAAGCGGTGACAACAAGCGTGGAGGAATCAGCGGGCGGATATGGTAACCACTTACGTGGTAATCGGGGCCAAAACAATAAGAATGGACATTTCAAGAAAGCGGAGATTCAACAATGATGGAAAGGCGTCGGCACCGGCACCCATTGTTAAGGAAGGAGAAAGACCACCTATCATATGCTTCAAATGCGGAGGAGAGGGACACATCGATCCCAAAGCTGCGTCATGCCGTCCAAAGCATGTTATAATTGTGGAAAGAAGGTCACTTAGCTCGATTTTGTCGTTCAGAAGACAAATTCAGCTAGGATGGAGGCACCAAAGGCCATCCCGAGAAAATTCAAAACCCAGAATGTCTGAGGAGGCGTTTGTTGTGACCTCCCAAAGAGCAAGGAATTGAATGAGGTTATCACGGGTAAGCTTATCATAAACTCTAATGAAGTCTATACTTTATTTGATCACCGGTTCTACCCATTCTTTTATTTCTCTACTTTGCGCTCATTGATTAAATTTGACTCAGGAGAAATTAGACTTTGACTTATCTCTGTGGAAACTCAGGTTGGGAGAAACCTTCATTACATCCAACTTTGTTTATAAGTCTTGTTTGGTTCAAATCGGTACCCTCACATTACCTGTCGATCTTATTTCATTAAAAATACTTGCATTTGGCGTGATTACAAGGGATTGATTGGTTAACTACTTATCATGCAAAAATTGATTGTTTTCGTAAGGTTATTAGCTTTCATATTCCTAATCAACCTATTATGCGAATTCAAACGACCAAACCATTAAAATCAATCACGGTCATCTCAAGCCATAAAGCTATTCGTTTATTGAAAAGCGGATGTCAAGCTTTCTTAGCTCACGTATCATGATTTAAACAAAAATACGTCGATTTTGAGCGATATTTCTATTGTTAATAAATTTCTGACGTATTCCCAGAAGAACTTCTGGCCTACCCCAGGCGTGAAATTGAATTTTGTATCGACCTTGAACGGTACAAATCCTATGTCAAAGCCCCATATCGAATGGCTCTATTGAACTTGAGGAGTTAAAGACCCAAGCTGCGAGGAATTGTTAGACATTGGCTTTATTAGTCCCTAGTACTTCTCCTTGGGGTGCTCACATTATTCGTGAAGAAGAAAGATGGGAGTATCGACTTTGTATTGATTATCGGGAGTTGAATCATGTCACCATCAAAAATAGGTATCCATTGCCACGTATTGATGACTGTTTGACCGGTTGAAAGAGCCAAATTCTTTTCAAAGATTGATCTTCGTTTAGGATATCACCAATTGAAGATTAGAGCCGTGACATTCAAAAGGCGGCTTCCGGAACTCGATGCGGGCATTATGAATTCCTAGTCATGTCCTTTGGATTGACTAATGCTCCTTTGCCTTCATGGATATGATGAACCGAGTATTCAAGGAATATTTAGATCACTTTGTGGTCGTCTTTATTGATGACATCCTTATTTATTCCAAAAGCGGTGAAGATCATGAAGCAACACTTGAGGTGACACTCCAAAAGCTTCGTGAATATAAGCTTTATGCCGAGTTGAAGAAATGTGAGTTACGGCTTGAAGAAGTAGCATTCCTTGGGCACGTGGTATCAAGTCATGGAATATCTGTTGACTAGCAAAGATTGAAGCTATTCAAAGTTGGGAACAACCAAAAATCGATGGCCGAAATACGTAGCTTTCTCGGTTTTATTTGGTTATTATCGGAGATTCGTGGAAGGATTTTCTCGAATCGCTACTCCGATGATTTCGGTGACTCGGAAAGATACAAAGTTCGGTTGGGCGAAGAATGTGAGAAGAGTTTTCAAGAACTCGAGAGGAGACTTATTTACACTGTTCGACAATACCATCGGCTCGGGAGGATTTGTCATCTATAGTGATGCTTAGGGCAAAGAGGTTGGGATATGTTCTTATGCTGACATGGAAAAGTTATAGCATATGCCTCGCGACAACTCAAAGAATATGAGGAGGAATTATCCTACTCATGATCTAGAGTTAGCATTTATTATCTTTGCACTTAAAATTTGGAGGCATTACTTGTATGGGGGAGAAAGTGGAGATCTTCTACGGATCGTAAAAGCCTCAAATATTTCTTCACTCAAAAGGAACTCAACATGCGACGACAACGACGTTGGCTTGAAGCTATTGAAAGATTATGATCATACCATCAATACCATCCTGAAAAGCGAGCGTGGTAGGGTGGACGCATTGAGTAGAAAATCATATGCAAATCGAGTGCGATATTGTCGTACGCAAAGGCCCATTTTGTGTGACTTGCAAAGGATGGAGATAGAGTTAAAGACTCGAGGGGACATGTGATGATATGAATATCTGAGTAGAGCCGACTTTAATCGATAAAGTTAAAGTTGCTTTCGAGCTACTGGACACAGGTGACGTCGTATGAGGAAGAAAGTGCAAGAAGGTCTTATCTTAGGAAGCAAGAATCGATGAAGAAGGAATACTTGAGTCGACTCCGGACTTTTGTGTTCTAACGACCACGATTTAAAGTATAATATCATGATGGAGTATAACACACCATTTGTAATCCATCTGGAAGTACCAAAATGTATCATGATATTCGTCGTACATTTTGGTGAAGCAAATATGAAGAGAGAGATAGCGTTGTTTATCTCAAGGTGTCTAACTTGTCAGCGAGTTAAAGCGGAGCATCAAGTACCAAAAGGTCCATTGCAACCACTTGAAATTCTAGAATGGAAGTGGGAGCACATTACCATGGATTTCGATTCTACGGTCTTCCTAAGGTTTCTCAAGGCGTTGATGCGATTTGGGTCATTGTTGATAGATTGACCAAGTCTGCTCATTTCTTCTGCAAACGAGAAACTTATACACTTGAGCGTCTTGCTCGTATGTACATAAAGCGAGATTGTAAGGCTGCATGGTATCTTAGAAAGTATCCATAGTTTACGATCGAGACCCAAGATTCACTTCACGATTTTGGGTTAGTTTGCAAAAAGCTATGAGCACGCAGACTTACGATTTAGCTTCGGCATATCATCCTCGAAGCAGACGGACGATCGGAGAGGACTATTCAAACTCTTGAAGATCTATTAAGACTACTGTGTCCTTGATTTCAAGGGAGTTGGGACAAGTTCTTACCATTGGTGGAGTTTTCCTACAACAACAGTTATCAAGCAAGTATTGGCATGGCTCCATTTGAGCGTTGTATGGAAGAAAGTGTAGTTCTCCGGTATCTTTGGGATGAGGTGGGTGAAGCAACGTTGTTGGGACCGGGTTGATACGTATGACTACGGAAAAGATTCAAACGATCCGACAACGTATAAAAACCTCACAAAATCGACAAAGAGTTATCTTTGATCTTCATCGAAAGGGCGTGGAATTCGATATAGGAGATCGTATGTTGTTAAGAGTTGCTCCATGGAAAGGAGTTACAAGATTTGGAAAGAGAGGAAAACTTAATCCTCGATTCATTGGTCCATTTTAATCCTCGATCGAGTAGGAAGCGTGGCTATAGACTCGCTTTTACTGTTGAATATGTCTCGTGTTCATAACGTTTTCACATATCCATATTACGTAAATATGTGAAAGACCCGAACCATATTATTGAGTAGAACCCAGGACGAAATAGCGGAAGATTTGACGTATGAAGAGGTTCTGTTCAAATTTTGGATAAGAAGGAACATATTCTACGCTCGAGGTTATACCTCAAGTCAAAGTTTTGTGGAGGAACCACGATGTTGAGGAAATAACTTGGGAGTTAGAATCTGAAATGAAATCAAGGTATCCTTACCTCTTTGACATACCAGTCGTACCACAATTTCGAGGGCGAAATTTCATAAGAAGGGAGGTTGTAAGACCCCGACTTTTATAAATAAAGATGAATTTTTTCTATAAATATTATTTTTTGAATATTATGGAATAAATTTGATATAATGTTATTGTTGTGGGTAATATTTATAAATTTTGCAAAGTATGCAAGTTGTTATAAAATATTTGTTTGGTGAGAATATTCTTTTTGTTAGGGAATATTCGCATAATGGCTCAATCATTAGTGGACCCCCTAATGAAATTATTGTCGGATTGAGAAAGCGACAAAAATATTTTATAAAAATAACGGCGGAGGTGTTACCGTTAAAAGCTGTTGAACTACCGGTGGTAAAAATACGATGTCTGCGGGGTTGCATAGTAGTACATGGTATTGATTATTGATGCTTACGTGAGAAGTCACTCAAATTTATGCTTAATTATTACTACGATAATGAATTGCATCATATCTCTTATATTATTGATTCAATTATTGTCATGATTATCATCGTATAATATGTTATAGTATTAAATCAATAATTGAGGCGACAAGTTATAAATGATTAATAATTGTTGAAAGATTAAATATGTGTTGATTAAAAATAAAATGATTTGTGGTAAGTTTGATTATTTTATGGGGGCTCATATGTCATCATCTAAGAGTCTCTCTTAATTACCTAGTGAATAGTAATTACCTTCGTCAATAGTAATTACCTTCGTCGATAGTATTTACCTTAAATCGATAGTAATTACCCTTGTGAATAAAGTAACTACCCGTCGATAGTAATTACCCTTGTGAATAGTAATTACCATTACAATCAATAGTAATTACCTTTACGGGACGTCGAACCACTTGTCGTTTCACATTACGAGCGTCGAACCACTTTTCTTTTCACATCATCGGTAATCAAGCCACTTGCCTTTTCACACGGCGGTCTAAGCTAGAAATCTTCTATAAATAGAGGCCTAGTGCTTCATTATTTTCACGAATTCATTCAAGCTATAGAGAGAAAGTATAGAGAGAATAAGAGAGAAAGAAGAAGAGTATTTTGTTACTTCTACCTTCTTTGCGGTATTCAATCTCCTACCAAAAGTAAGGGGTGTTATTCTTTCTTATTCATGAAGAAGCTTGTTGTTATTCCATTGTTTATTATTACATTGGAATAACTTTTGTATAAGTGGTTTACCTATACTTGGTGACATTCTTCTATTATTACATTGGAACATCACATTTGTGTGTTTTACAACCGGACTGGTTAAAATCTTTATTATTATTACATTTGGAACATCACATGCATTGTTTTTACAGGACTGGTTAAAATCTTTATTATTACATTGGAATATCACATGCGCGTGTTTTACATGGGACTGGTTAAAATCTTTATCATTACATTGGAATATCCTATCTATGTGTTTTACACCGGATCTGGTTCCATCTTTATTATTACATTGGAACATCACGTCGGTGTGAATTTCACTGACTTTGGTTAAGTTATTATTATTACATTGGAATAACTTTGTCTGTCTGTATCTGCGCATGCATGGTGATTTCTTTTGTTATTCCATTCTTTATTATACCGGTTGGTTAAAACTTTGACTTCTATACTCCATGAAATTAGTAGAATATCCTTGATATTTGCGTTTCATCCGATATCTTTTCATGAAAATATTCTTGATCATTCTTGAATTTTACTCTACAAAGCAAGTATCATGTTGACAATTTGGGACGTTAAAAATTCTGGATAAAATAATTCTTGAACTTGTTTTATTGAATTCTTATATCATTGTCATCATCCTCATGTTTATATTTTTTTAAAGTCATACATGGCCTATAGTGCATAGATGGACTTGGTATGATTATGATTGAGAGACTATTCGGTGTAATCATGGATCGTAATGTTACAAATGATGTGGTAAAAATCCTCGATTGGGCGTAGTGCATTGATGGGATGATTGTTGGCATGATCATGACCATTAATGAATACACAACTATTCTTGGCCGTGAGTGCGTGAATAATTGTGGTCGTGATACTAAAGAATATCCTTGTCAGTAGTAGTGCGGGGGTGATTCGATGATGTGGATTATTTATTAAAGTTGAGTCTCATTTATAATGATGATGAAAAACCTTTTAAATCATAAAAGATAGTAGACTTTATTTTCTACTTGACTCTTTTAATGGATTACATATTCATTATGATTAAAGCTGGGTTATCTATTGTATTTTATCGGTTTAACATTGTTGAAGACTATTGATAATTTATTACGCATTATCTTAGTCATAATATTTCTTCTTGGGCTAGTTGAGCTCACCCTTTCTTTCTTTGTTCTCTTGTGAAATGAGAATATAAATTTGGAAGAGTGGGGAAGCAGTGATGGTCTGAAGATAGCATTAGTAGTCCTCACTATTATGTGAAATAGTGTGATAATAATTGTAATGAGGACTCCTTTTGAGTTTGTATAATATCTAGTAAGCGATATTTGTATTTAAACTCACGATTTATATAATTATTGTACCACAGGCAGTTATGTTAGTAAGTTGTATTTAAATTTTTGTACCATGTAAGTGGCGACCCAAGATGGGTGATGTATACCTAATTTTGGGGGCGTCACGGTTGTTAATATCGAGCTTAGGATATGATCCACAGCTAAGATGTGAGAATAGTACTAGGAGGGGAGAGACGGGGAATACCTTCGCTAGTATGACCTTCACTGGAGATTGCATCATCTCATGTGGTAAAGGTATCGGAGATCGCCGTACGGCGGGAGGTTGGGGAATCTGCTTATGCTTGTAAGGATTCCTGTGCTTGGAATTAGCAGAATAGCCGAGTCCGGCTGTACCAATCTGACTGATCATTTGTATAGGGTGTATAATACCCTGCTGATCTTTACCAAGCCCTTGTCCAGGTTGGTATCCCAGTAACATCATTTCTTGAGTGGCAGACATAACCTCGTCAGAAATCTTGGGTACGGAAGTGGTGTTCCAATAGAATGGTATTGAGTATTACTCACTTCCAGGGTATGAAAACTAGTAGACTCAACCTCTGAATTGAATATGATAATTAGTAGAGCTCCTGGTTTAGGACCTTCTGGCTCAGCATTGACAGTGACTAGACTGTTGTTGATAATGTCTTTGAGTTGTTGATGTAAGGTGGAGGGAACAGCTCCAGCCATGTGTATCCATGGTCTCTCCAATAACAAATTGTATCCTGACTCAATCTTGAGGACGTGGAAGGGTACGTTGAATGTGTGGGGACCAATTTCAAATGACAACTCAATCTTCCCAACAGAATTTCGCCGAGATCCATCAAAAGCTCTGATGATCGTGTGACTACTTTGGAGTCGATTGGGATTGATGTTCAACTTCATCAAGGAAGCATAAGGACAGATATTTAGAGATGAACCTCCATCTATCAATACTCCTGCGAGCATATACCCAGAAGATAACACAACAATGTGTAATGTCTTGCAGTGACCAGTCCCTTCGGGAGGTATATCATCATCAGTGAAGGATATCACATTGTTGTTGAAAATGTGATCAACCAAATGTTGAAATTTTTCCACATCCACTGATTTTGGCAAGTAGGCTTCTTCCAAAACCTTTAGTAAGACTTTCCGATGATCTTCGAAAGAGAAAACCAAGTCCAGGATTGATATCTGGTGTGGAGCTTCACACAAGCTTAAAACCACTTTGACTTCATTGTGGCCCATAGTATGGAGGAATTTTTCAGTCTTCTCCATGGACAATTTCCCCTTTGCTTCGCAAATAGGCTTGATAACCCGTTGAGGAAGGTATAATGGATTCTCTTTCGCCACTGCAGCAGCAGTATGAGATGTAGATCCTTCAGCTTTTCCATAATTCCATGGCACTTTATTAAGCTGACAACAGGATGTTGTATTCGGCAAGGCAAAAGAATTGGCTCTGGTGCGGCCACTTTCAAAGGATTGTAAACTCCTTTGAGTTGAACTGGTTGTATGGGAAATGTTTTAACAGTCTTGTCACCCTCCTCGGATATAACTTCCACTGATCCCTTCCATTGAGTAGGAGATGCATTCCCACCCTTAAGTTGTACAGTGTAATCATCTGCCACTTGCAGAACACCGCTATCAATAAGATTTTGAATAAGATGGTGGAGTGCCCAGCATCCTTCTGTGCTGTGACCGGGAGAATGTAAGACCCCAACTTTTTATAAATAAAATTGAATTTTTCCTCTATTTATTATTCTAAATTAATAAGGTATTAATTTGATATAATGCTTTGGTTATGGGTGAAATGTGCAAATTTTGCAAAATAAGCAAGTGGTTATAAAATATTCATTTCTGTCGGGGAATATTCATGGAATATTCTTTTTGTCGGGAATCTCCGTATCTTACTCAAGCCTTGAGACATTTGTGGGCCCCATAATGAAAATGGTTGGGTGAAAGAAAATATGAAAGATTGAGTTTTATAAATAACGACGTAAATTATTCTACTGAATTAACATTGTTGGGTTACTTGGGGGTTAAAATCTGATAATATGCGTGGTTGCTTGCGATGGCACACAGTATTACAGTATTGTTGAATTATTGATTAAACGTAAGAAGGCACTACTCAATAATTGCTACTGAGGAATTCTTATTGATATTTTATTTTATTGATTCGATAATTGTTACTGCACATTATTTTCCATTATCAGATCAATAATTCATATTATTTGAATAATATTATTAGATAACATTATTGACAATGTCTAGAAAGTTCTGTCTAAGGATAGGTTATTTAATTCATGGCGCGATGAGGAGAAATCTACTTAGGAAGGCCCCCTATTTCACAGGAAACTGGTTGTCATAATTGTGATTCTATAATATTATTTATGAATAATTTATTATTGATTTATATGATAATTAAATATATATTTGATAAAAATGATGAATTTATTTATTTTATGTGGATATAATTGAATGAATTAATGCTGAGGTGTTTTATCAGTTTTTGGTCGGACTAGAAGTATTAAAAATCATCCGTTTGTGGATTTCGGATATTTTTGGTTTGGAATTTGGAAAAACTCAAAACTACAAAGTTGTAGAGAATTCGATTTCAGGCAGAATGGACATGAAAATCGTATTTTTATGATAAATGGTCTATTTTCTATGAATTGTTGAAGTTTCAGAAAATAAAATGATTTTTATTAATTTGTGGGTGGGACCCACTCTTGTTTAAACATGTGGGCTGTTGAAAATTGTTCAAAGATGGCTGGTATTATTTTTCAAACCAAGCATGTGCGTAGAATTTGAAAAGAAAATATTATATTTTATTATTTTAGTCTCCTATGGCGTTCTAACATTTTCCTATAAATAGATGGCTAAGTTAGAATTGAAAATCACACCAGAAATAAGTTTTCTCTCTTTCTCTCTCTATATTATTGAGCATATTCTTGTGAGTATACTTTGAGTGTTGCTATACGGTGCAAGTTTTTGTCAGCACTATACCCGAAATTCAGTTAGAAGTACGATTGTTTTGAGGTAAGGGATGTTATTTCTTTCACAAATGATATTATTTTCTTTAATATCATTATGCCAAAATATTGGTTGAACTTTTTATCAAATTTGAAATTTTTTGTGTCGGGGTTACTATTCACGTATACGGCACTATTCACGTATACAACATTATTCACGAATAGGGCACTATTCACCAAAAAAATAAAATTTTTCCTTTTTGTCCAAAATATCTATTATGGGTATTATCTTTGATTGTATCCATGTTTTGGTCTTTATTTTTGGAAATTCTACTTCATATTTGGTTATTATGGAGTATTATTGAATTTGGATAAACTGTAATACGAATCCCTAATATTTGTTCTTTTGTCTCACTGAATTCATTTTATTTAAAATATTTTTCATCATCCTCAGTCCTTAATGATGATATAAATGAATATCCTTGGCCTGTAGTGCAAAGATGGATGATTAACTGATGAATATCTTTGGCCCGTAGTGCAAAGATGAACAGGTGTTGAGATGAACATGACCGACTGGTGATATAAATGAATATCTTTGGCCTGTAGTGCAAAGATGAATATTGATTGTTATTCTGAGGATAAAATAATGATGATGGACTTTTAAGCGTTAGAAGATAGTAGAACTCATTCTCTACGTTACTCTTCTAATGGATTGTTGTTTCCGCTGTATTTGTTGATCTAAAACTTGTTGTCTATTATATTCTATCATATTTTTCCCTTTTGAGGACTAATGATAATTTGTTGTATATTATCTTAGTCATAATATTCTTTACTGGGCTAGTTGAGCTCACCCTTTTCCTTGTTGTTCCATTTTTTCTTCTCGGGGAGGTGAGAATATAAGAGGACTAAAAAGGGGTATGGAGTGATGATTGAAGATAGTTATTTTATTAGTCCTCACTATTTTGTAAAATAGTATTTCAATAAATGTATTGAGGACTTATTTGGGTATTGATATTGTCTAGAAGACAATATTTGTATTTAAACTCACAGCTTGTGTATTTATCGTATTTACACGATAATTGTATTAATAAACTTGTTGTTGTTTCTGTACCATATATTTGGCGACTCAGAATGAGTGTTGTATACCTTTTTTGGGGGCATCATAGTTTGGTATCAGAGCTTAGGGATATGATCTCTGGCGGAGATCGGGGAATAGAACTAGGAGGGGAGAGATGAGTAAACCCTTTGCTAGTGTGTCCTACCTAAGCTTATTTGTTGGTTGGTCATAATATAGGGATATTATGTGACATGTTAATTTGTTTAATTAACCTTTGTTTTATGGCAGCATTTAAGATGGCAGCTGAGAACGTTAACAATGGAGTGTATGAGACTATGGAGACACCTTTAGTCACAAACCAGGAGAACGTGCAACAGGAAGGAAATATTCCTCCTGTAAACAACACGACCGAACAAACGATGAATGATGGGATGTTTAGAAGCTTTTTGCAGTTCATGTAAAATCGGGCGAGGAGATTCGTATACGAAATCACGGTGGAAATGATAGAATGAACGCGATTTTGTCACAACCAGCGGTTCAAAGAGTTGGGACCACACGAGTTCATTGGAGCAGGATCCGATCAAGGCGGAAATGTGGGTCAAGCAAATTACCAAGATATTTGATGTCTTGGGATGCGCGGAGAACGAAGGTTCCATTCGCCACCTTTATGTTTCGTGGTGAAGCGGATTCTTGGTGGGAATCGTGAAGCGTGCCTGACCGGATGCACTCAGCATGTCTTGGGAAAGATTTCGTAAACTTTTCAATGACAAGTACTTTCACGAAAGTATTAAATCAAAGACATGAAAGTCGCGGAGCATTAGTCACTCCGAAAGACATGACTAAGAATTCATAATGCGTCTCGGAGTTCTAAAGGCGGTCTTTGGAATATCCTCGATTTTAATCTTCAAATTTGATGATATCGAGCGAAGATCGATTTTTGAAAAGAATTGTGCCTCCTGCAATTGGTCAAACAAGTCATCAATACGAGGTGAGGATACCTATTCTTGATGGTGACATGGTTCAATTCTCGATAGTCAATACAAAGTCGCATACTCCCATCTTTCTTCTTACAAATAAAGCAGGAGCACCCCGAGGAGATGTACTAGGGCGAATGAAAGCGGATGTCCAACAATTCACGTAGTTGGACCTTTAATTCTGAAGTTCAATAGGAGCCATTCGATATGGGGTTTTAGAAATGGGCTTTATGCGGGTTCAAGATCAATAAAATTCAACTTCACGTTACGGGGTAGGCAAGGAAGTTCTTGAAATCGTCAGGAAAGTCAATAACAATGGGAATATTATTCAAATTTGGCGTGTCTTTATTCAAATCCATAACATGGGCTAAGAAAGCTTGACATCCGTTTTCAATAAGCGAATAGCTTTATGATTAGATATGATCTTGATTGATTTTAATGGTTTAGTTGCTTGAATTAGGTACAGCGGGTTGGTTAGGAATATGAAAACTAACAACCTTACGAAAACAATCAATTTTGGCATGATGAGTAGTTAACTTGATCAATTCCTAAAATCACATCAAAAGCAAGTATCTTTAAAGAGATAAGGTCAGCGGTAAGGTGATGGTGCCAACTTGAATCAAACAAGATTTATAAGCGGTGGATGTGATGAAAGTTTCTCTAACGGAGTTTCCACGAGATAGGTCAAAGTCTAATTTCATAGGAGTCAAGTTTAAGCGTTGAGCATGCGTGCAGGAGAGATAAATGAATGGGTATACCGGTATCAAGTAAGGTATAAACTTCGTAAGAATTTATAAATAACTTACCGTGATCACCTCGTTTGGGTTCCTCGCATTATGACCGATCGCAACAAAGCGCTCTTCCGGAATTGTTGACTTTGACTTTTACGGGGACGATCTTTTGAGTCACCGTCCCCATTGAACTAGGTTTATTTCTAAATACAATCTCGAGCGATATGTCCTTCCTTTCCACAATTATAGCATACCTTGAGCTATTGTGGGCGGTTTGGGTGATATGTCCCTCTTTTCGCATTTATAGCATATAATGGGTGGTCGTTCTCCTCCCTTAGAACCGATTCTTTTAAAACCTTTGTCGTCTTCACATAGTCGTTGTTAAATCTCCTCTTTTAAAATCTCCTCGACGACTCTTCTTACATTTTCATGACCATGATTACCACCCAGTGGTAACCATTTTTTGTCGTCTGTTTCTTTCTCATTTGGTTATCATTATTACATTGGTTGCTATCTACGATACGATCACGGTTGTGGTCCCTCGGTTGGCCGTACTCGTTATCTCGCTCTAATAATTGAGCCACATTTTACAAACATCTGAATAAAGAAAGTTTATGAGAAATGAGATCTTGGCGTATCGGGTTTCAAACCTCTAAGAGTATACATCACCCATTACGAGTTGTCGATACGATAGATGCGAGATCATACAAGCTAAAATACATGATACGAAGCAACTACAACTTTATTATTACAACGATAAAAGCGTGAGTTTAAATACAAATATTATCTTCTAGACAATATCTATACTCAAATAAATCCTCATCACATTTATTGATACATTATTTTACAAAAATGGTGAGGACTACTAAACAATCCTTTCTAAAACCTTCATTCCATTTTACCCAGGCTTCGTACTCATTATATTCTCGCCTCCGAGAAGAATGGAACAAAAAGGAAAAGGGTGAGCTCAACTAGCTCGATAAAGAATATTATGACTAAGATAATATACAACAAATTATCGTTAGTCTTGACGAGGGAAAAATTTAATAGAATCTGATAGATGACAAATTTTAAATCGATATTCGCGTGAAATAATAATTCATTAGAAGAGTTAAGTAGAGAATGCAAACTACTATCTTACATGTATGAATTTAAAAGTTCATCGTCTATCTTTTATCCTGTAACAACAATCCATAAACATACGGAATCAAATATTCATCTTTTACTCTCTGCGAAGATATTCATCGAAGATATTCATTTTCGATTTATCTGGCTCCGAAGATATTAATATTTGTAAACACTGTTCATCTTTTTACTGAGGCCGAAGATATTCTTTGAAATCATTCATCATCTTTGCACTACTGAATAAAGATATTCAATAATATCATCATTTAAGGGTGAGGATGATGAAAAATATTTTTAAAAAAGCGAATCGGTGAAACAAAATGAATGAGGATTAAGGATTAAGGATTAGTACTTTGTTTTATCCATGTTCAAAAATACCTCAAAATAATCGTAGTGGTGTAAAATTGAGAATGATCAAAACATGGATCTGATCAAAGCTAGTATCGAGAATAGATATTTTGAGACGAAAAGAAGAAATTTTATTTTTTGATGAATAGTCTTAGTATCGTGAATATAGTATCGTGAATAGTGAATGAATATATAAATATCGTGAATAGTAACTCAAACACCAAAAGATAGAAATTCCACAAAAAAACATTTTCACGCTTCATGAATAGTACTCGTGAATAGTAACTTCGTGAATAGTAACTCATGAATAGTAACTTCGTGAATAGTAACTCATGAATAGTAACCAGAGCATGAAAAAGTTCAAATTTGATAAAAAGTTCAACCGATATTTGGCGTAATGATATTGAAGAAATAATATCATTTGAGAAGAAAATAACATCCCTTACCTCGAAAGAATCGATTGCTTGGAAGAAAGATCGGAAGTGATCTTTGAATGAAACTTATCTTGAGCAACAACTCTCAAAGTATCTAAATACTCACAAAATCGCTCGATATATAGAGAGAAAAGAAAACTTTGTTTACGGTGTGATTTTCAATTCTAACAGCCCTCTATTTATAGGAAAATGTTAGCCGTAGAAAGCGAGACTTGACTGCTTTACACGATGGCTTTACTCTTACTATTGCCACCACCACATTTGAAATAAAATTCAGCACATTTTTTCACCAACCACAAGTGGGGCCCACTCAATTCTAAATTTTCCACCAAAATCAATTATAACCCTACTTCCAAGAATCAAACACCTCTTAAAATTTATAACAAATCATTCGTTCATTTTTAACGGTTCAAAATTTGTAGACATATACTCGACTTATATATGTATAACATATCCAAAAATCATAGCGATCAGCGATCGGATTAAAAATTATAACTCACATGATATATCGTAAAAATCTTGATTTGATTTTTAATACCTCCATTCAAACAAAAATCTTGATAAAACACCTCAACATTAAATCCTTCAATTATAACCACATATAATAAATAAATCCATCATTTATATCCATATCAAATAAATATTTTCTTATCATATAAATCAATAATTAATTATTCCCAAATAATATACGAGAATCCTGATTATATGACGAGGCGGTTCGAGGAAGAGGGGCTTTCGATAAGGATCTCTCACTCTTGGCGCATGATTAGGTGACAAACCTCTCCTTGAAGCGAGAACTTTCTAGACATTGCCAATAATGTTATCTAATAATATTATTCAAATAATATGAATTATTGATCGATAATGGGAAATTGTGCGGTGACAATTATTGAAGCAATGATAATATAAAATACCAGCATGACAATTATTGAATCGATAAAATAAAATTTGAGCGATAATTCTTTGTAACAATTATTGAGTAGTGCCTTCTTACGTAAGGATCGATAATTGATGCAATCTGAGTGTCTTCTTGTTGACAACAGCGTATTAGTGTGTTTTAACCGGCGGGTATTCAAGCGATATTACTTGGTAACAATTCGTAGTTATTTTTAAACAACTTATATTTGTCGTTTTCCTCATCGATCGCTTTTAGTTATGGGGCCCACATGGGCATTGCTGTAAAGTAAATACGAATATTCACAAGACGATGCGAATATTCCACGACCAACGAATATTCAAACAACAATGAATATTTTATAACCACTTGCTTATTTTGAAATATTTGCGTATTTTACCCTAACTATCCACATTAATCAAATCAACCCTTACTATTTCAAAATAATAAATAAAAGAAATTCCTTTTATTTAAAAAATTTGAGGTCTTCTGACCTCCCTCTTATGAAATTTCGTCCTCGAAATTGGCGTACGATACACAGTGTTTGAAAAGGTGAGGATACCTCGCTTTCATTTCCGTTTCAATTTCGGTCATTTCCTCTATAGCATGATTCCTCCTGAAACTTTAACTTGTGGTATGATGACTTCTTGGCGTGGGACATGCTCCTTCTATCAAAATCTTGTGGTACCTCACCATCGTTAAGTCTTGGCTATCTAAATCGGTTCTAACTTCTATAGCGTGGTTCGGGTCTTTCACATATTCTGAAATCGGATATGTGAAACACATTATGAACGAGAGCATACATACTTGGAGAGTAGCTATGAAGTCATAGGCTACATTTCCTACTCGGTCGAGAATTTGAAATGGACGATAAATCGTGGATTGAGCTTTCTCTCTCCCAAATCTTGTAACTCCCTTCCATGGAGCGACTTCATGATAATCATGATCCTACACACTAAATTCCACGTCCTTTCGATGAAGATCGCATAACTCTTTTTGTCGATCTTGTCTTGGTTTGTATCGTTGTCGAATCATTTGGATCTTTTCGGTGAGTAAATACGTCTTAACTTTCGGGTCCCAACAATGTTGCTTCACCCACCTCATCCCAACATATTGGAAGCGACATTTTCGTCCGTATAATGCTTGAATGGAGCCACTATACTTGCACGATAAGCTTTGTTGTTGTAGGAGAATTCCACCGATGGTAAATACTTATCATTTGCCCTTGAAGTCAGGACCACGAGTCTTAATAAATCTCAAGAGTTTGAATAGTCCTCTCGATTGTCGTCTGGTTTGGGGATGGTATGCGAACTAAATCGCAAATCCGTGCCCGTAGCTTTTGCAAGCTAACCCAAAATCTTGAAGTGAATCTTGGGTCGCGATCGAAACTATGGATCTGAGGCATGCCATGCTGACCTCTGATCTCATTTACGTACGTCGTACTAGCAAGGCGTTCGAGGAATAAGTCTCCGTATCGGCAAGAAATAAGCGATTTGGTTAATCTATCAACAATAACCCAAATAGCATTGATGCCTTGAGAAGCCAAGTAGGAAGACAAAATGTGAAATCCATGGTAATGTGTTCCCACTTCCATTAGGAATCTCAAGTGGTTGCAGCGGACCCTTAGGTACTAGATGCTCGCCTTTACCGTTGACAAGTTAAACACATTGAGATAAACTTTGCAATCTCTCTCTTCGTATTGTTCCACCAAAATGTATGTCGAAGATCACGATACATTTTAGTACTTCGAGGATGGATTGCAAATGGTGTATTGTGTGCCTCCATCGTAATCTTGTTCTTCAAATCAGTCGTTAGGAACCTGAAAGTCAGAGTGGACTCGAAGTATTCCTTCTTCATCGATTCTCGCTTAGGAATAGCTCCTTCTTGTACTTTCTTTCTTCTTCATGCGCATCATTTCAAGATTCGGTGGCTTGAAAGCACCTTAACTTTTCTATTAAAGTTGGCTCTGTCGTATACTTGACATCATCCTTTTCGTTCCGCATATGATCTTTCTACTCGATCGTCATTACCACGTTAAACTTTACCGGGATGGTATTGAATAGTGTGGTCGTAGTCTTTCGATAGTTCGAGCCAGCGTCATTGCCGCGTGTTGAGTTCTTTTGAGTGAAGAAATATTTAAGGCTTTTATGGTGCGAATATATCTCCACTTTCTCCCCGTATAGATAGTGCCTCCATATCTTTAGCGCGAAAGCATTGCTTTGCTTGACTCTAGATCATGAGTAGGATAATTCCTCTCATACTCTTTAAGTTGTCATGAGGCATAGGCTATGACTTTCCCGTTGCATGAGAACACATCTAACCCTTTGCTGAAGCATCATTTGTAGATAACAAATCCATCAAGAACGGATGGTATTGTTAGAGCAGTGCGAAAATAAGTCTCTCTTAAGCTCTTGGAAACTCTTCTCGCGTTCTTTCATTCAAGCGAATTTTGTATCCTTAGGAGTTAATTTGAGTTAATGGAGTAGCGATTAGAAAACCCTTCCACGAATCTCAGATAATAACCATTAAGCCAAAAAGCTCGTCTTGATCGCAGAGCTTGGTTGCTCGACTTTGTATTGCTTGATCTTGGTGGGATCAGCGGATACTCCATGTTTTGACACCACGTGCCCGAGGAAGGCTACTTCCTCAAGCGAACTTCGCATTTCTTCAATTTGGCATATAGTTGGTTTTCACGAAGCCTTTGGAGTACCGACTTCAAATGGTGCTCATGATCTTCACGACTTTTGGAATATATAAGGATGTCATCGATAAAAACTGACAACAAAATGATCAAATATTCCTTGAATACTCGGTTCATCGTATCCATGAAAAGCCGCGGGAGCATTAGTTAGTCAGAAAGACATGACTAAGAATTCATAATGCCCATACCAGAGTTTAAAGGCGGTCTTTGGAATATCCTCGATTTAATCTTGGTGATGATATCGAGCGAAGATCGATTTTGAAAAGAATTGTGCCCCTTTATTTGGTGAAACAAGTCATCAATCGAGGTAGAGGATACCTATTCTTGATGGTGACATGGTTCGATTCAGATAGTCGTCTGAAATCGCATACTCCGTCTTTCTTCTTCTGAATAAAAAGCAGAGCACCCGAGGAGATGTCTTGGGGCCAGATGAAAGCAGATGTCCAACAATTCTGTAGTTGGACCTTTAACTCTGAAGTTGATAGGAGCCATTCGATATGGGGTTTTAGAAATGGGCTTTGTGCGGGTTCAAGATCGATAAAAATTGACTTCACGTTACGGGGGTGGCCAAGGGAAGTTCTTGAAATCGTCGGGAAAGTCGATAACAACGGGAATATTATTCAAATTTGGCGTGTCTTTATTCAAATCCATAACATGGGCTAAGAAAGCTTGACATCGTTTTTGATAAGCGAATAGCTTTATGATTAGATATGATAGTGATTGATTTTAATGGTTTAGTTGCTTGAATTAAATACAAGCGGGTTGGTTAGGAATATGAAAACTAATGACTTACGAAAACAATCAATTTTGGCATGATGAGTAGTTAACGATCGATTCCTAAAATCACATCAAAAGCAAGTATCTTTAAAGAGATAAGGTCAACGGGTAAGGTAATGGTGCTGACTTGAATCAAACAAGATTTATAAGCGAGTGGATGTGATGAAAGTTTCTCTAGCGGAGTTTCCACGAGATAGATCGAAGTCTAATTTCTCGAATCGAGTTTAAGCGTTGAGCACATGCGGGAGAGATAAATGAATGGGTATGCCGGTATCAAGTAAGGTATAAACTTGAGAATTTATAAATAGCTTACCGTGATCACCTCGTTTGGGTTCCTCGCATTATGACCGATCTGACAAAGCGCTCTTCCGGAATCGTTGACTTTGACTTTTACAGGGACGATCTTTTGAGTCAAATCCCCATTGAACTAGGTTTTATTCTGCGTCTGATCTCGGCGATATGTCCTTCCTTTCCACAACTATAGCATACCTTGAAGCTGTTGTGGGCGGTTTGGTGATATGTCCCTCTTTTCGCATTTGTAGCATATAATGGGTGGTCGTTCTCCTCCCTTAGAACCGATTCTTTTAAAGCCTTTGTCGTCTTCACATAGTCGTTGTTAAATCTCCTCTTTTAAAATCTCCTCTGACTCGCTTCTTATTTTTCATGACCATGATTACCACGGAGTGGTAACCATTTTGTCCGTCTGTTTCTTTCTCATTTGGTTATCATTATTACACATTTGCTATCTACGATGCGATCTGGTTGTGGTCCCTCGGTTGGTAGTACTCGTTATCTCGCTCTAATAATTGAGCCACATTTTACAACATACGAATAAAGAAAGTTTATGAGAAATGAGATCTTGGCGTATCTGGGGTTCAAACCTCTAAGAAACATCGCGTCATCGTTCCTCATTCTCCACCAAATGAGGTCTGAACTGGATAACTCTCTGCAAACTTTGCCTCGTCTTTGAGACCGTCGTGTTGTTTTGCTCTAATCGATGAACTCCACTTCCCCGTATAGCGAACACTTTCGAGGAAAGTATTTGTCATTAAATAATCTCTGAAAGCGTCTCCCGAGACATCTTTGAGTGCGAAATTTGGATGGAGTGCAACTTCTGAGACTCCACCGATGATCTGCCTCATGCGGAACATAAAGGTGGCGAATGGAACCTTCTGTTCCTCCGTGCATCCCAGACATCGAATATCTTGGTAATTTGCTTGACCCGTGTTTCATGCCGTGATCGGATCTGGCTTTCCCTTAAATTCTGGTGGTCCCTGACTCTTTGAGCTGTTTTTTTGTGACTTGGTGAATTGCTATCATTTCCTCTGTATTTTGAACACGAGTCTCCCTAAATGCGATTTTGCATGAGCTGCAAAAAGCTTCTAAACATCCCTCGTTCATCATCGCTTTCGATGGTGTTGTTCACGGGAGGAACATTGCCCGACTGTTGTTGCGTTCTCCTCGTTGGTGAATGTCTGAGCGTCTCCACGGTCTCATTTCCATTGTTAATATTCTCGATCGACATTCTCAAATCTTGTCGTAAAACAAAAGGTTAATTAAGAAATCAATATATCACATAATATCCTATATCTTGACCAACTAACAAATAAGCTTAGGTAGGACACCTTAGCGAAGGATTTTCGTCTCTCCCCTCTAGTTCTATTCCAGATCTCATGGAGATCGTATCCTAGCTACGATACCATTTGTGGCGCCCCCAAAATAGGTATACATCACCCATTACGAGGTTGTCGATCGTGATGCGAAGCAACTACAACTTTATTATTACAACGAGTAAAAGCTGTGAGTTTAAATACAAATATTATCTTACAGACAATATCTATACTCAAATAAATCCTCATCACATTTATTGATACATTATTTTTAAAAATGGTGAGGACTACTAAACAATCCTTTCTAAAACCTTCATTCCATTTACCCAGGCTTCGTACTCATTTATATTCTAGCCTCACGAGAAGAATGGAACAAAAAGGAAAAGGGTGAGCTCACTAGCTTCGATAAAGAATATTATGACTAAGATAATATCAACAAATTATCGTTAGTCTTGACGAGGAAAAATTTAATAGAATCTGATAGACAACAAATTTTAAATCGATATTCGCGGGTGAAATAATAATTCATTAGAAGAGTTAAGTAGAGAATGCAAACTACTATCTTACATGTATGAATTTAAAAGTTCATCGTCTATCTTTTATCCTGTAACAACAATCCATAAACATACGGAATCAAATATTCATCTTTTTTCTGAGGCGAAGATATTCATCGAAGATATTCATCGATTAACGGGGGCGAAGTATTCGTTTAAACACTTGTTCATCTTTTTACTTCTGGGCGAAAGATATTCTTGAAATCATTCATCTTTTACTTCTGGGCCGAAGATATTCAATAATATCATCATTTAAGGCGAGGATGATGAAAAATATTTTTAAAAGCGAATCGGTGAAACAAAATGACATGAGGATTAAGGATTAAGGATTAGTACTTTGTTTTATCCATGTTCAAAAATACCTCAAAATAATCGTAGTGGTGTAAAATTGAGAATGATCAAAACATGGATCTGATCAAAGCTAGTATCGAGAATAGATATTTTAGACGAAAAGAAGAAATTTTATTTTTCGATGAATAGTCTTAGTATCGTGAATAGTCTTAAGTATCGTGAATAATAGAATATCGTGAATAGTAACTCAAACACCAAAGATAGAAATTCCACAAAAAAAAAACATTTTCACGCTTCATGAATAGTACTCGTGAATAGTAACTCGTGAATAGTAACTCATGAATAGTAACTTCGTGAATAGTAACTCATGAATAGTAACCCAGAGCATGAAAAAGTTCAAATTTGATAAAAAGTTCGACCCGATATTTGACGTAATGATATTGAAGAAATAATATCATTTGAGAAGAAAATAACATCCCTTACCTCGAAGAATCGAGTGCCGGAAGGAAAGATCGGAAGTGATCTTTGAATGAAACTTATCTTTGAGCAACAACTCTCAAAGTATCTAAATACTCACAAAATCGCTCGATAATATAGAGAGAAGAGAAAACTTTGTTTACGGTGTGATTTTCAATTCTAACAGCCCTCTATTTATAGGAAAATGTTAGCCGTAAAAGCGGACTTGACTGCTACACGATGGCTTTACACACTACTATTGCCACCCACCACATTTGAAATAAAATTCAGCACATTTTTCACCAACCACAAGTGGGGCCCCTCAATTCTAAATTTTCCACCAAAATCAATTATAACCCTACTTTCAAGAATCAAACACCTCTTAAAATTTATAACAAATCATTCGTTCATTTTAGCGGTTCAAAATTTGTAGACATATACTCAACTTATATATGTATAACATATCCAAAAAACATAGCGATCAGCGGTCGGATTAAAAATTATAACTCATGATATATCGTAAAAATCTTGATTTGATTTTTAATACCTCCATTCAAGCAAAATCTTGATAAAACACCTCAACATTAAATCCTTGATTATAACCACATATAATAAATAAATCCATCATTTATATCCATATCAAATAAATATTTTCTTATCATATAAATCAATAATTAATTATTCCCAAATAATATTACTGAGAATCCTGATTATAATGACGAGGCGGTTCGAGGAAGAGGGGCTTTCGATAAGGATCTCTCACTTCTTGGGCATGATTAGGTGACAAACCTCTCCTTGAGCGAGAACTTTCTAGACATTGCCAATAATGTTATCTAATAATATTATTCAAATAATATGAATTATTGATCGATAATGGGAAATCTTGTGCGGTGACAATTATTGAAGCAATGATAATATAAAATACCAATATGACAATTATTGAATCGATAAAATAAAATCTTTGAGCGTAATTTTGTAACAATTATTGAGTAGTGCCTTCTTACGTAAGGATCGATAATTGATGCAATCTACAATCTGGTGTCTTCTTGTTGACAATGGCGTATTAGTGTGTTTTAACGGCGGGTATTCAACGATGTATTACTTGGTAACAATTCTGTAGTTATTTTTAAACAACTTATATTTGTCGTTTTCCTCATCGAATCGCTTTTAGTTATGGGGCCCCACATGGCATTTGCTTGGTCGTAAATACGAATATTCCCAAGCGAGTCTGAATATTCCACGACGAAAACGAATATTCCCAAACAACAATGAATATTTTATAACCACTTGCTTATTTTGAAATATTTGCGTATTTTACCCCTAACTATCACATTAATCAAATCAACCCTTACTATTTCAAAATAATAAATAAAGGAAATTCTTTTTATTAAAAAAAATTTGAGGTCTTCTGACGTATTTCACGAAGAACTTCTGGTTTACCCCGAGCGAGAAGTTGAATTCTTTATTGACCTTGAGCCGGTACAAAACCCATTTCTAAAACCCCATATCGAATGGCTCTATTGAACTTCAGGAGTTAAAGGTCCAACTACGGAGTTATTAGACATCGGTTTCATTCATCCTAAGTACATCTCCTTGGGGCACTCTAAATTGTTATTAAAGAAAGAAGAAAGGCGGGAGTATGCGACTTGTATTGACCATAGAGAATTAAACCATGTCACCATCAAGAATAGGTATCCACTACCTCGAATTGATGACACTGTTCGACCCGATTCAAGGAGCACAATTCTTTTCAAAGATTGATCTTCTTTCGGATATCATCGGTGAGGATTAAAAGCGAGCATATTCAAAGCGCCTTGTAGAACTCAGATGCGGGCATTATGAATTCTTTGTCATGTCTTTTAGATTGACTAATGCTCCTGTTGCTTTCATGGATATGATGAACCGAGTATTCAAGGAATATTTGGATCAGTTTGTTGTTGTCTTTATTGATGACATCCTCATCTATTCCAAAAGCTATGAAGATCATGAGCACCATTTGAAGCTGATACTTAAAAGGCTTTGTGAAAACAATCTTTATGCCAAGCTAAAGAAATGCGAGTTCTGGCTTGAGGAAGTAGCATTCCTTGGGCACGTGGTGTCAAAACATGGAGTATCTGTTGATCCAGCGAAGATTGAAGCAATACAAAGTTGGGAGCAACCGAAGTCGGTGGATCAAGTACTTTGCTTTACGGGCTTATTTGGTTATTATCGGAGATTCGTGGAAGGATTTTCTCAATCGATACTCAGATTAACAAAGTGACTTCGAAAGATACAAAATTCGTATGGAGCGAAGAATGCGAGAAGAGTTTCCAAGAGCTCAAGAGGAGACTCATTTTAAGACTGTTCCGCAATACCATCCGAATGCGGATGGATTTGTTATCTCACAAATGATGCTTCGGGCAAAGGGTTAGGATGTGTTCTCATGCAACATGGGAAAGTCATAGCTTTATGCCTCACGACAACTCAAAGAATATGAGAGGAATTATCCTACTCATGATCCGAGTTAGCGTGATTATATTTGTGTTGAAAATTTGGAGACACTACTTGTATGGGGAGAAAGTGGAGATTTATACGGACCATAAAAGCCTTAAATATTTCTTCACCCAAAAGAACTCAACATGCGGAAAGCGGCGTTGGCTTGAGTGTTGAAAGACTACGACCATACTATTGATACCATCACGGAAAGCGAGCGTAGTGGTGACGATTGAGTAGAAGATCATATGCGGGTATGAGTGCATTATTGTCAACGCAAAGGCCCATTCGGTATGACTTGCAAAGGATGGAGGTAGAATTAAAGACTCCAGGGACCCACATGATGATGGCGAATATATGAGTAGAACCAACTTTAATCGATAAAGTTAAATCTGCTCAAGCTACGGACCTGGGGCTGATGCATATGAAGAAGAAAGTGCAAGAAGGAGCTATTCCAGAAGCAAGAATCGATGAAGAAGGAATACTTCGAGTCAACTCTAGACTTTGCATTCCTAACGATTCTGACTTAAAGCATAGAATCATGATGGAAGCACACAACACCCCTTTCGCAATCCATCCTGGGAGTACCAAAATGTATCATGATATTCGACATACATTACGGTGGAACAATATGAAAGAGAGATCGCAGAGTTTATCTCGAGGTGTTTAACTTGTCAACTGTAAAGCGTAACATCAAGTGCCAAAAGGTCCATTGCAACCACTTGAGATTTCGGAATGGAAGTGGGAACACATTACTATGGATTTCAATTCACTGGGTCTTCCCAAAGTTTCTCAAGGCATAGATGCGATTTGGGTTATTGTTGATAGATTAACGAAGTCTGCTCATTTCTTGCCAATACGTGAGACTTATTCCCTTGAACGTCTTGCTCGTATGTATGTGAATGAGATTGTGAGATTGTATGGCATGCCAGTATCCATAGTTTCAGATAGTGACCCAAGATTCACTTCAAGATTTTGGGTTAGCTTGCAGAAAGCTATGGGCGCAGATTTGATTCGATTGACGTCGTAAGATACCATCCTCAAACGGACGGACAATCAGAGAGGACTATTCAAACCCTTGAAGATCTTTTAAGACTCTGTGTCCTGAATTTTAAAGGAAGTTGGGATAAGTACTTGCCACTGGTGGAATTCTCCACAACAACAGTTATCAAGCAAGTATAGGCATGGCTCCATTTGAGGCGTTATATGGAAGAAAATGTCATTCTAGTATGCTGGGACGGGGTAGGAGAAGCAACGTTGTTGGGACCAGAATTAGTACGCATGACTACAGAAAAGATCCAAATGATTCGACAACGTATTCAAACCTCACAAGATCGACAAAAGAGTTATGCGGATCTTCATCGTAAGGACGTGGAATTTGATATTGGGGATCATGTACTATTACGTGTTGCTCCATGGAAGGGAGTTACAAGATTTGGAAAGAGAGGAAAGCTCAATCCAAGGTTTGTTGGTCCATTTGAGATTCTTGACCGAATAGGAAACGTGGTCTATAGACTCGCGTTACCTCCAAACATGTCTCGTGTTCATAATGTTTTTCACATATCTATGCTTCGTAAATATGTGAAAGATCCAAACCACATTATTGCGTTAGAACCAGACGAGATAGCCGAAGATTTAACGTACGAAGAGGTACCTGTTAAGATCTTGGATAGGAAAGAGCATGTCCTACGCACCAAGATTATACCACAAGTTAAGGTTTTGTGGAGAAATCATGCTATTGAGGAAATGACATGGGAGTTGGAGTCAGAAATGAAAGCGAGGTACCCTCACCTTTTCGATACACCAGGTACGTACGTCAATTTCGAGGACGAAATTTCATAAGAGAGGGAGGTTGTAAGACCCCAACTTTTTACAAATAAAATTGAATTTTTCCTCTATTTATTATTCTAAATTAATAAGGTATTAATTTGATATAATGCTTTGGTTATGGGTGAAATGTGCAAATTTTGCAAAATAAGCAAGTGGTTATAAAATATTCATTTCTGTCAAGGAATATTCATGGAATATTCTTTTTGTCGGGAATCTCCGTACGACGACGCAGACATTTGTGGGCCCCATAACAGAAAATGGTTGGGTGAAAGAAAATGACAAAGATTGAGTTTTATAAATAACGGCGTAAATTGTTACCGTTAACACTGTTGGGTTACTTGGGGGTTAAAATACAGTAATATGCGTGGTTGCACAAGAGTAGCACACGGTATTGCATAGTATTGTTGAATTATTGATTCGTACGTAAGAAGGCACTACTCAATAATTGCTACAGGAATTACTATTCAATATTTTATTTTATTGATTCAATAATTGTTACTGCACAGTATTTTTCATTATCAGATCAATAATTCATATTATTTGAATAATATTATTGGATAACATTATTGACAATGTCTAGAAAGTTCTGTCAAAGGAGAGGTTATTTAATTCGGCGCAAGATGAGAGAAATCTCTTACCTAAGGCCCCTCTTTCCCGAGGGCGGCTACTGGTTGTCATAATTTTGATTTTATAATATTATTTATGAATAATTAATTATTGATTTATATGATAATTAAATATTTATTTGATAAAAATGATGAATTTATTTATTTTATGTGGATATAATTGAAGGAATTAATGCTGAGGTGTTTTATTAGTTTTTGGTCGGACTAGAAGTATTAAAAATAATCCGTTTGTGGATTTTGGATATTTTTGGTTTGGAATTTGGAAAAACTCAAAACTACAAAGTTGTAGAGAATTCGATTTCAGGTAGAATGGACATAAAAATCGTATTTTTATGATAAAAGGTCTATTTTCTATGAATTTTTGAAGTTTCAGAAAATAAAATGATTTTAATTAATTTATGGGTGGGACCCACTCTTGTTTGAACATGTGGGCTGCTGAAAATTGTTCAAAGATGGCTGGTATTATTTTTCAAACCAAGCATGTGCGTAGAATTTGAAAAGAAAATATTATATTTTATTATTTTAGTCTCCTATGGCGTTCTAACATTTTCCTATAAATAGAGGGCTAAGTTAGAATTTAAAATCACACCAGAAACAAGTTTTCTCTCTTTTTCTCTCTATATTATCGAGCGTATTCTTGTGAGTATACTTTGAGTGTTGCTATACGGTGCAAGTTTCTGTCAGCACGATACCCGAAATTTAGTTAGAAGTACGATTATTTTGAGGTAAGGGATGTTATTTCTTTCGCAAATGATATTATTTTCTTCAATATCATTATGCCAAAATATTGGTTGAACTTTTTATCAAATTTGAAACTTTTTGTGTCAAGTTACTATTCACGATATCAAGACTATTCACTATAAATCGACACTATTCACCAAAAATAAAATTTTCCTTTTGTCCAAAATATCTATTATGGGTATTATCTTTGATTGTATCCATATTTTGGTCTTTATTTTTGGAAATTCTAATTCATATTTGGTTATTATAGAGTATTATTGAATTTGGATAAACTGTAATACGAATCCCTAATATTTGTTCTTTTGTCTCACTGGATTCATTTTCTTTAAAATATTTTTCATCATCCTCAGTCCTTAATGATGATATAAATGAATATCTTTGGCCTGTAGTGCAAAGATGGATGATTAACTGATGAATATCTTTGGCCCGTAGTGCAAAGATGAACAGGTGTTGAGATGAACATGATCGACTGGTGATATAAATGAATATCTTTGGCCTGTAGTGCAAAGATGAATATTGATTGTTGTTACAGGGATAAAATAATGATGATGGACTTTTAACTGTTAGAAGATAGTAGAACTCATTCTCTACGTTACTCTTCTAATGGATTGTTGTTTCCGCTGCATTTGTTGATCTAAAACTTGTTGTCTATTATATTCTATCAGATTTTTCCCTGTTGAGGACTAATGATAATTTGTTGTATATTATCTTAGTCATAATATTCTTTACTGGGCTAGTTGAGCTCACCCTTTTCCTTGTTGTTCCATTTTTCTTCTCAAGGAGGTGAGAATATAG
The DNA here is from genome assembly GCA_020205615.1 of Panax quinquefolius. Classification (NCBI taxonomy): domain Eukaryota; kingdom Viridiplantae; phylum Streptophyta; class Magnoliopsida; order Apiales; family Araliaceae; genus Panax; species Panax quinquefolius. Next base: position 148,436,033 of record CM035154.1, on the reverse strand, counting down.
CAGGACTAGCCGGGGTATGGAGTGATGATTGAAGATAGTTATTTTAGTAGTCCTCACTATTTTGTAAAATAGTATTTCAATAAATGTATTGAGGACTTATTTGGGTGTAGATATTGTCTAGAAGATAATATTTGTATTTAAACTCACAGCTTGTGTATTTGTCGTATTTACACGACAATTGTATTAATAAACTTATAGTTGTTTTGTACCATGTATTTGGCGACTCAGAATGGGTGTTTTATACCTTTTTTGGGGGCGTCACAGAGAATGTAAATGATATTGACACATTTCATCAAGATTGAACCGTCCTGATCGGCGATTGATCGGAGGGAGAAGGAATGTGATCCTTCCTTCGTTGATCAACATTTGAAGTATTTCCTCCATAGATTGGCCTAGATAGGTGAATTCCCTTATATTAGAAAATCCGATGGTCTTTAGCACTTACTTACTTCGTAACCTTATCCTCCATAGCTTCGCTTTCTGAAGGTGTTGAAGGAGCATTCGTGACAAATGGAAGGAGATAGGCATGCTCCTGCCTGATTAATTGACGTGTGGCTTGATGTTGGTGGGTCATCAGCTCTGCCAATTGCTCATCTGATTTATGAAGAGCCTTCATCTTTCGTTCCATGGTGAATTGGAACTTTGCATAATCCCATTTATCAACACTATCTTTGACGGGTTGGGATGATTCACCAGTGGAATTGGAACCTTGTCCAGTGCTCCAACTGATCATATGGACTTCTTCCTCTTTGTGTTGAGGGAGAGGGTTATCTTGTACGTGGGGTTGATCGGGTTTAGTGACCACGATCTCATCATTGTCAATCAGATCTTGGATCTTGTGCTTCAAGGCCCAACAATCTTGAGTATCATGTCCGGGTGCCCCAGCATGATATGCACATTTCTTATTAGCATTGAAACCCCTACCAGTAGGGTTTACTGGCGGAAGAAGATGTGTAATTTTCTTCTGGGTGGTCAGAAGAGCCAAAATGTTTTCGAGCGAATCCCCTAAGGGTGTGAACATTCGAAATCGCTTTACTTCTCCATTTTTGGGCAATGGAGGGTTTGAAGGTTGTGCTGAAAAAGAGGAGTAGCCTTTCCTCTGCATAGGCATGTTTGGCTTGCCTTTCTGTCCTTGTAGTACCAAGGAAACATCCTCTTCTTTCTTCTTATGGACCCTCTGGGGGTTGTTTCCATAAGATCCGAACTGGATGTGATCAGCAACAGCTTTAAGAGCGGCGAGGTCTTGAATTTTGCCAGACTTTAATCCCATTTCAGCCATCTCGTCGTGTTTAATCATTTCAGAAAATGGCTTGCCAATACCAGCTAGGACTCTTTCATAGAAAGGGGCTTCCTGTATGTCTATGAAGGTCATGACCATCTCTGTCTCTGTCATGGCAGGAATAACTTGAGCAGCAAGGCGCCTCCACCTTTGAGCATACTCTCTGAATGACTCATTAGACTGTTTCTTGACCTTGGTAATTTGGTACCTGTCAGGAGCCATTTGAGATTGAAAACTATATTGGGTGAGGAAGGCATGCGCCAAAGCTCTTCCCAGTTATGGATCTTAGAGTTATCTAATCTGGTATACCATGAACGGGTTTTTCCAGTCAGACTTTTCTGAAATAGCTGCATTCTGAGCTTTTCATCCTCAGCATAAGACCCGAGCTCTCCAATGAACACCTTTAAATGTGTAAGGATCACCTAATCCGTCATATTTCTTAAAATCAGGGGTTTTAAATTTATCTGGATAATGTACGCCAGGAAATATACAAAGGTCTGTATATGAAACACTGCCATGTGTTCCAATCCTTTTAAGAGTACGGAGGGTTTCCTCCATTTGAAGAACCTTCTTCCTGATATCACCGGTGTGTAGATCTGCTTTGAGATGGGTGCTTTCAGGGTCTTTGATGGTATCTAGTTTACGCTCTGGAATTATTTTTTCCAGATCTTGAACTCCCCCTTGTGCAGAGGATTCTGTATGTGTGGGCATTTTTGTACCCTGAGTAGACTTGTGTAACTCTCTTAATAGGACACCCAAGTCTGTGATCTGTTTGCTCAATCCGTCAAATTCTTCTCGGGAGACAGATTAGACTGTTCAGAGGAAGACATGATTGGCTGTAGGCTGGACGCCTTTTTAGACCTAGAACGGGTAACCGGCCCAATTGTTTCTCTACAAAAAGACTTACGTAGTTTAGTCTTAGGAAGATGTAAATGTTATCATAACATATCCGTGTTTAGGAATTTATCCTGCAAAATCGGTTTAGTTAATTGATAACATGTTATGCACAGGTATTCTTCATATTTTCCATTACATATGGATGAACCTGGAATAAAATTACAAGTAAATGCTTTTACAGGTAATTTGAAAATGGAAAGCATGAAGAGACTTTCCTCCACGTTTGGTTTATCAGAGGTTGACCTATCCTAGGGTTTCTCTCGCGGCTTTTTGGCAATGAAGGTTCCCAGATCATCGCAATTTACTCAACGGGAGGTTAATCCGGTCTTTCATTGGAGCGAACTGGTGGTGCCTTTCACAGAGCCCGGGAACAATTCTTCCTCGGGTCCAGTAATCAAACACCGACAGGATAGCCTCCTAATGGAGGGACCACACAGCATACATTCACATACAACGTGTCTCACCGTTCATGCAAAATGATGACATGTGCGAAGCACTAATATCACAGACAGATATTTAGCAGTGCAGAAAGTAAGATGCATTTGTATACATGTTTTAGAGATGTAAATGCAACAATCACACACAAGCATATAACAATTTTGAAAAGCTTGTAATAGCGGCTTAAGCCCTCTTATTGGAGTCTCCAGCAGAGTCGCCACCTGTCAACGTCGGGATTTTTTACTGTCCCTTTTTGTTTCTTGTTCTTTGGTGTTCTCATGTTAATGTGAGATTTGTTTGAAAAAACAAGTGAAAAAGGTCCGACATGTATAATGTTGACTTTTTGACTTTAAGAGTCGCTAGTTGATGTTTTTAACTGGTTGCACCAACGCAACCGAAAAGGTTTGCACATTGACCCAGTGTTTTGACACTGCTAAACGGGTCTGTGAAATCGAGATTCATTAAGGGTTCGGGGCTTGATTATGCGGAGGGAAGGTGTTAGGCACCCCCCGACATCCGTGTTGCCACGGTGACCGCCACTTTTCAAAGAAACTGTTATATGAATATGTGTGTGTGTGTGGATCAATGTGCAATTATATGAAAGTAGTGCGAGGCCTCGTTCGCACCTATATACAAGGGTTTGAATTTTATTTAGGAAAATCCAGTTTTAACCACAAGATATAACAATGAAGTTGTTGTAAAAGAAGTTTTTTAAACCCTGTGCTCAATAGGAATTGAGACCTTTTCATACTTCCATTTTATTATTAGACGACCGACTTGTTTGCTTTTATTTTTGAGATGCGAAGCATCTGCGCGAAAAATAATGTACAACAACATAATATACAAGCTGATTACATTTGAAAAACGTCCATCACGGGAACCAAATCTAGATTCATCATTTTGAATCTGTAAGATCACATGATTCCTAGGCTCACAAAATACTGCAATTGATAGGGAAAGCAGTAAGCAGTTATATATATATATATATATATATATATATATATATATATATATATATATATACTGATATGATAACCACCACGAATTATTCTCCATGGGGAATCAAACAGCAAGCAAATATATATATAAAAGCGATATATATATATATATATATATATATATATATATATATCTGGACATGATCCGCCACCACGAATTATTCTCCATGGGGGGTCAGAAAAGTAAATAAAGTTGTAAATGCGATCACCGCCACGAAGTGAACTCCAGGCGGGACGGAATGTAAATAAAGCTTTAAAAAACGATCATCGCCACGAAGTAAACTCCAGGCGAGACAGAGAATGTAAATATATATATATATATATATATATATAAAGCGGTAAACGCACCGGATGTGAATCCAGGCTCATCGGATATGTCCGACAACAATTATATATATGTATATATATATAAAAGCGAGTAAATGCACCGGATGTAAAATCTAGGCTCATCAGATATGTCTGACAATAGTTATATATATATATATATGTATATATATATAAAAGCAATTAAACACTCCAGATATAAAATCCAGGCTCATCAGACAGAGTCTAACCACAGTTCATATATATAGGTATATATATATATATACAAAAGCAAATAAACGCTCCAGACCGAAGTCTAGGCTCAATCGAGGCATAACTCGATAATGTTAGTCCGTATATATATATATATATATATATATATATATATATATATATATATATATATATACAGACAAAAATGAAAACCACGGACGAAAGTCCGGGCAAAAACACTCACACGACTCTCAATCTATGCAACAGTGTGTAAGTAGTAGAGAAGCTTTCTGAACATAAGAAGGCTTACACTGGACTACCAAAGTAGACTTCTTTGACGTCAAATGTATAAACACTCAGCTTTTGACAGATAAAAAGTATCTATATATAAGCTCACTAGTGTTTAAAGAAGAGAAAACTCTCAAAAGATGTGTATGCAGAGCTAAATAGACATGGCTTCCTCGCCTTTTTCTCTCTTTCCTCTCTTGAAATGGCTGACCCCAAGCCTCATATTTATAGACTGATGGCCGCAGAGTCCACCGCCGCTCGCTTGACCGCAGTGGCCCAGAGCTGCCGGGTCTCGTGTCTCGTCGTCTCGTAGTACGTGCGCTCGCGTACTGTAATGTCCAATCGAACTTGCAGAACTTCAATCCTAGCGTCCAAACAAAGCGTATCTGTACTTCTTCGGACAACTGGTGTCGAGAGTTACGTAATGACATGGATTAGAGGTTGTACGAAGTCGTGAAGAGGGGACCATACCCATGGTCTTCAAGCTTCAAATTCTATCCAAAGTACTGCCATACGTAATAGTCACTCGGGATTATCATTCCTCGATTATTCAAGACATTTGTGGTATGTATGTACTTCTTAAATGTTGAGACGACGTGCCATTTGTTGGACGAACAAGATGATGTTTGACTCTTTGCCGGGGTTATCGCCGGGTTGAGCTGAAAGTAGACGTTGCTCAGGGTTACAGCTGAGATTGGACTACTTGTTGGTATGCTGCGATATCATCTTGTTGACGTTGTGAGATGACATTGGTGACTCCTCACCGGGGTTATCGCCGGTTTAAGCGGAAAGCAGACGTTGCTTAGGGTTACAGCTGAGATTGGACTGCTTGTTTGTGTGCCTCACTATCATCTGTGATTGAAGCTGATTGCATGTGGTTACAACAAGCAATTAGAAGTTATCACGGAATCGCGATTTACATCTCTTGGGGTTATCACCAAGGATGGGACCGTTATTCAGTGTTGTCTGGGGACTTTGAATCAACGTCACGGTGTCATCGCCGAGACAGATCGTCTCTCTCGGTGTTATTCTTGGGTCTTTTTGATCTCGCATATCTCGGGGTTATCTCCGAGATTGGAAATGACGAGCTTGGGGTGTGTGTTCCGGTTTGGAACCAATGCTCCGGCTTGTGTTTCGGTTTGGAGCAAAACTTTCTTGTAGTATCCGGACTTGTTGTAAGCTGTCTTTCAGGGTTATCTCCAAAAGGCGAATCTACCCTCTTGCAATGTTAGTACATAGGAGTGCAGAAAATTTCAAGTGTCTACAACCCCGACACAAAAAGACAAGAATTTCACAAGAAAAATACTTCCAATATTCTGGCATAATGATATTGAAAGAAATAATATCATTTTTATAAAAAATAATATCCCTTACCTCGTAAAGACAGTACTTCTAGTTGAAACATCGGATATAGGCTATAACTTGAACTTGCACCTTATAGCAACACTCAAAGTTTTAAAATACTCACAAGAATACGCTCAATATATCGATAGAGAAAGAGAGAGAAAACTTTAGTTTCTGGTGTGATTTTTAATTCTAACCTAAGCACCTTATTTATAGGAAAATGCTTAGAACACTAAAGTAGAAAATTTAATAAATTAATAATATTATTAACTTAAATTCTTACGCCCACCTTGAATAACTGAATTTAACTATGTTTAACAACAAATGAGCCCACCAAACATTTCAAAAACGTTTTTCTTTTAAAACAAATTTAAAACTTTTAAAAAATAATTATTTCAGAACTTCAATAATTCATAATAAATAGCCCTTTTATCAAAAAAATTCAAACCTCATGTTTTTTCCATAGGAAATTCCATTATCTACAACTTTGCAGAAGAAAGTTTTTCCAAATTCCAAACAGAAATTAACCGAAATCCACAAACGGACAATTTTACAAGCTATAATCAAATTTCAGTGAAGAAATGGGGTCCACCGACACACAAAACATGTTTTTAACATTTATTGTAACAAAAATACTCTTCCTCCTCGTATACTCATATATCCCACATTCATTGTAAAATATCACCATTATTATATTATTATGATATAATAATATATTAAATAAATTATTTTATCAGAAAAAGATAAAATATTAATTTTCAACCATTGTCACATTAAAAATTTTCTCCATCTATATCCACATAAAATCAATATTTTTCTCATCATATAAATCAATAATTAATTATTCACAAATAATATTAAAAATCACAATCATCGATAACCAGGTAGGTTCCCAAGAAAGAGGGGGCTTTCCAATAAGGATCTCTCCTTACTGGCGCGCAATTAGATAACCAAACCTCTCCTTAGACATTGCCCATAATGTTATCCAATAATATTATTCAGATAATATGAATTATTGCTCCGATAATGGAAAATACTGTGTAGTGATAATTATTGAAACAACAAGAATATAAAATATCAACGCAGTGATTATTGAATCAATAAAATAAAATACTGAACAGTAATTACTGTAACAATTATTGAGTAGTACCTTCTTACGTAAGAATCAATAATTGGTACAATACCGTGTGCTACTGTGTTTTTAACCACCGAGTATTCCAACAATATTAACGGTAACAACTACGCCGTTATTTATAAACAACTTATACTTGTCGTTTTCTTCATCCAATCGCTTTCCGTTATGGGTGTGACGCCCGTAAAATTAGGTATACATCACCCATCTTGAGTCACCAAATACATGGTACAAAATACAAATAAAAACGTAATTATACAGTTGTCGTGTAAAATACGACAAAATATATGCTGTGAGTTTTAATACAATTATTGTCATCTAGACAATATCCATACCCAATGGAGTCCTTATTACATTTATTGTCACACTATCTAACAGGATAGTGAAGACTACTAATGCTATCATCTGGACCGTCACTGTTCCCCGACTCGTCCCAAATATATATTCATTTCAAGAGAGAAGCAGTGAAAGAAAGGGTGAGCTCAACTAGCCCAGTAAGAAATATTATGACTAAGATAATACAGAATAAATTATCATTAGTCTTTAATAATGTTAAACTGATAAAATATAATAGACATCAAGTTTAACTGCAGCGGGATAAGCAATCCATTAGAAGAGTCAAGTAGAGAATAAAATCTACTATCTTATATGGTTTAAAATATCTTCATCAATTTTTATCGCTAAGACCCAACTTAACAAATAAACCACATCATCAAATCATCCCTGCACTACGGGCCAAGGATATTCATTAAATCATCAATGGTCATGACTATCTTAGAATAATCCTCGGTCATAATCATACCAAGTCCATCTGCATGTAAGCCAAAGATATACAACAATAAAACCAATAATCAACAATCCGTCTTTGCACGTAAGCCAAAGATATATAATTCAATAAACAACAGTCCATCTTCGTACGTAATGCCAAAGATAACTTTCATCACCAATGATCAAATCCCTCATCAAAAATCTGCATATACATTGTATAGGATTTCCAAGCCATAAAATCCTATTTTCCAACTTTGTTACTTCACATAACATATTTAATTCATATATTCATAACTAAACCATTTTCATGAAAAATACCAAATCAGTCCCAAAAATTATTCTCTTCTGGGATTAAGCATAATATAGTCCCATATTAAACATATATTTTTCTCGAAATTTTTAAAATTCATTTACTATTTTTCAAAAATAAATTTCCAATTAATTCCTTAAGAAATTAGCTACCTCAAGATTAACTCCAAAAATTCCCAAATCTTGGCAGAATCTTACACATGTTAATGTGAGCTTCCAATTTAAATTTCATGGTCATCGGAGTTATAGAACTCCGGTTATAGCGTTTTTTCGTCAGAAAAACTTAAATATTGAAATGGTCATAACTTGCTCATTTTAAGTCAGAATGAGCTCATTTTTGGACAGGGGGTAATTTTACCGTGTACTTTCATGTCCCAAAAGACATGAATTTTTCTCATAAATTAAGTGGCTTAAACTTGACCCTTACAAAAACGTGTGATAGCATTTTTCATATTTTGCGTTTTTTCGTGCTTTTGCTAAAATCGACACATTACCTAAAATCTACAACACTTTTTCCAGTGATTCCACTTGGAGATGCTACAAAAACTCATAGATATAACTCTAGAACTTGACCCCACTCAAAAATTCAAAATATAATAGGAGATATAGTCAATTGAATTTCATGTTACGTTTTTACCAAAATCTGATTTTTCAACCCTTTGTGATTTCTAAGAAACTTTCATGTTTTCACATACTAACCAACATAACTCATCATAACACTAATACTTCATATACCCATGATTTTCATCAGTCCTATACTTTTATTATGACTTTCATCATAATCCACGTAAATAGATTATTTCCACAATTCAATAAGGAATGAATATAAAGGATCATTCACCATGCATGTGGTAATCCACATGTACGAAAGTTATTCCAATGAATAATAAAGAATGGAATAATGAAGAATTCACCATGCATGCGATAGAGACCGCATGCATGTGTTATTCCCATGAGAATAATAAATACGGAATAATAAATATGGAACCAAAGTTAGGTGAAATTCAATAACCTATTGTGATATTAAAGCGAGAATAATAAAGAATGAATAACAAACAGACTTCACCAAGTATAGGGTATGCCACTTATACAGGTTATGTATAGGGTATGCTGCGTATACAGGTTATTCCAATAGAATAATAAAGAATTGAATAACAAAAGAAGATCACCATGTATAGGGTGTCACAGATACAAAGTTATTCCAATGTAATAATAAAGAATTGAATAACAAAAGAAGATCACCATGTATAGGGTATGCCGCGTATACAAGTTATTCCAACAGAATAATAAAGAATGGAATAACAAAAATTCTCTTCATGAATATAAAAGAATAACACCCCTTACCGTAAAAGAAGAATATTCCGATTGATAGGGTGAGGATTTTCTTAAAGAAAACTTATACTATGTTCTTCGCTCAAAGTTTCTTAAAACTCTTAAGGAAATACGCTCAAGTTATAGAAGGAGAATTCTCCGAACTTCCGTGTGAATTCAATTCTAACTAAGCTTCCTATTTATAGGAAAATGGACCGTGATAAGAACCAATCCATGAACGATCCAGATTGATTTACTTTAACTGACTATTCATCCATATTTAAAGCAAAATATTTTAAATAAAATATAATATATTCTAATTATTGCCTAATAAAACAAAACAACTTTATAAAAGTATTTTATTTTATATAAAAAGATTTTACTATAAAAACACTATACAATACTACGATAATAAAATATAATATATTCTATTTATAGAATAACATTAATAAAGTATTACATTTTATATAAAAAGATTTTACTATGCAAAATACTATGCACAATAGATATATAATATATTCTATTTATGTAATAACTTTATAAAAGTATTCTCATTTTATATAAAAAGCTTTTCTGTTATAATTTCAACCAACGGTCTGAAAAATTAGTACATCTCTTCATGGAATAATATTGTACCCAAATACCCGAATGCACAATACTAGAGTGAATAGTAACTCCGACACAAAAAGTGTCCCAAATACTCGAGTGAACAATACTAGAGTATAGTAATTTGGGTGAATAGTAACACGTGAATAGTAACTCTGACACAAAAAGTGTCCCAAATACTCGAGTGAACAATACTAGAGTGAATAGAAATTTGGGTGAATAGTAACTCCGACACCAAAAAGTGTCCCAAATACTCGAGTGAACAATACTAGAGTGAATAGTAATTTGGGTGAATAGTGACCACGTATTTTATGACAACTTGTTTACTTTGAAAATTTTTCACATATCACCCTTAATTTTAACCTTTTATCAATTTAATTATTTACCAAAATAGAAAAATTGAATACTTTTATTTCATAAAATTTGGGGTCTCACAATGGGGGCCCACATTAAGGTCAAATTTGCTTGCACGATTATTCTCCGACAACAAGAATATTCCGACAACAATAAATATTTTATAACCACTTGCTTATTTGAAATATTTGCGCATTTTACCCATAACTAATCATATTAATCAAATTAACCCTTAATATTTCAAAATAATAAATAAAAGAAATTCAATTTTATTTATACTAAGTTGGGGTCTTACAACTTTATTATTACAATTATCGTGCAAAATACGATAACACATACTTGTGAGTTTAAATATAAATATTGTCTTCTAGACAATATCCACACTCAAATAAGTCCTCATTATAATTATTCATACACTATTTTACAAAAATAGTGAGGATCGCTAAAACAACTATTCAGACCATGACTCTATACTCGACCGGGTTCTCGCTATGTTCTCGCTTCCTAAAAAAAAAAAATAGAACAAAAAGGAAAAGGGTGAGCTCAACTAGCCCAAGGTAAAGAATATTATGACAAAGATAATATACAACAAATTATCCTTAGTCTTCAATAGGAAAAATCGATGTAATATAATGACATAACAAGTTTTAGATTAACAACTGCAGCTGAAACAACAATTCATTAGAAGAGTTAAGTAGAGAATGAAATCTACTATCATCTATGAATTTAAAAGTCCATCATCAATATTTTATCCATGTAACATCAATCAATATACATCTTGAATCAAATATTCATCTTTGCACTACAGGCCAAAGATATTCATTTGTATCACCAGTTGGTCATTTCATCTCAACACCTGTTCGAACATCTTTGCTCTACTGGCCAAAGATATTCATCAGGTAATCATTCATCTTTGAACTACAGGCCAAAGATATTCATCAGGTATCATCATTAAGGACTAAGGATGACGAAAAACATTTTAGAGAACGAATCCAGCGAGATAAAATGAAAAAGTTTAGAGATTCGTACTTTAGATAACTCAAGTTTAAAAATACTCCATAATAAATTATAATGGAGTAAAATTCAAGAATAAAGATCAAAAACATGGATACAATCAAAGATAGTAACCATAATAGACATCTGGGACAAAGAAGAGAAAATTTTATTTTTCGGTGAATAGTGTCGTATTTGTGAATAGTGTCGTATACGTGAGTAGTAACCTCGACACAAAAAGGTAAAAATTCCACAATCAAACTCATATCAATATTTCGGCATAATGATATTGAAGAAAATAATATTATTTAAGAAGAAAATAACATCTCTTACCTCACAATAATAGTATTTCTGATCGGAATATCGGATGTATTGCCGAAGGAAACTTGAACTGAATAGCAACTCTCAAAGTATCTAAATACTCACAAAAATACGCTCGATTATATAGAGAGAAAGAAAACTTGTTTCTGGTGTGATTTTCAAATCTAACCTAAGTGCCTATTTATAGGAAAATGCTATAATGCCAAAGGGACTCGACCAGAACTCCGATGGTTTTACTCACTATTATTCCCACCCACCACTTTTGAAATAAAATTTTAGCACATTTCTTCACCAACAATAAAGTGGGTTCACTCATTCTAGAATTTTCCACCAAAATGATAAATTCAGAAACTTTAACAATTTTTGAACCAATACCTCTTAAAATTCATAAAAATCATAACGCTCATTTTTAATTCGTTCAAAATTTTTGGACATGTACTCAACTTATATATGTATAACATATCCAAAAATCACAATGATCCAACGGTCGGATTAAAAATTATAACTCACGCAATATATCTCAAGAACACAGATTTTTCGGATTATGAGTCCCTCGGACCAGTTTCCATCATTTACAACCACATAAAATATATCCAACATGTATATCCACATAAAATAAATATTTTCTTATCATATAAATCAATAATTAATTATTTATAAATAATATTACAGAATCACAATAATGACAACCAGGCCATTCCCAGGAAAGAGGGGGCTTTTCGATAAGAATTTCTCCTTACTAGCGCGCAATTAGGTGACCAAACCTCTCCTTGACAGAACTTTTTAGACATTGTCAATAATACTATCTAATAATATTATTCAAATAATATAAATTATTGATCTGATAATGGGAAATACTGTGTAGTGACAATTATTGAAACAACAATAATATAAAATATCAACGCAGCAATTATTGAATCAATAAAATAAATATTAAACAGTCATTATTGTAACAATTATTGAGTAGTGCCTTCTTATGTAAGAATCAATAATTCAAAAATATTGTGCAATACTGTGTGCTACTGTGAAACCACGCGTATTACTATATTTTAACCACCAGGTAATCCAACAGTGTTAACGGTAACCATTACGCCGTTATTTATAAAAACCAATACTTGTCGTTTTCTTCATTCGACCGTTTTTCGTTATGGGGCCCACAAATAGTTGCGCCGTCGTATGAATAATCCCCGACAACAAGAATATTCCACGACCAAATGAATATTCCCCGACAACAATGAATATTTTATAACCACTTGCTTATTTTATAAAATTTTCACATTTCACCCATAACCAAAGTATTATATCAAATTAACTCCTTATTATTTCAAGATAATGAATAGAGAAAATTTAATTTTATTTATAATAAGTTGGGATCTTACAACCTCTCATCCTTTTGAAATTTCGTCCTCGAAATTGATGTACGTACCTGGTGTTTCGAAAAGGTGAGGGTACCTCACTTTTATTTCCGATTACAACTCCCATGTCATTTCTTCAATAACATGATTCCTCCACAAAACCTTAACTTGTTGTATAACCTTGGTGCGTAGGACATGCTCTTTCCTATCCAAGATCTTAATAGGCATTTCTTCGTATGTTAAATCTTTGGCTATCTCATCTGGCTCTAACTCAATAATGTGGTTCGGGTCTTTCACATATTTACGAAGCATAGATATATGAAAAATATTATGAACACGAGATATGCTTGGAGGTAATGCGAGTCTATAGGCCACATTTCCTATTCGATCAAGAATCTCAAATGGACCAACAAATCGTGGATTGAGCTTTTCTTTCTTCCCAAATCTTGTAACTCCCTTCCGTGGAGCAATACGTAATAGTACATGATCTCCAATATTAAATTCCCGTCGCCCTTTCAATGAAGATCAAAGATAACTCTTTTGTCGATCTTGTGAGGTCTTTATATCGTTCACGGATCATTTGAATCTTTTTTCGTAGTCATGCATACTAATTCTAGTCCCAACAACGTTGCTTCACCCACCTCGTCCCAACATACTGGAGAGCGGCAATTTCGTCCATACAATGCCTCGAATGGATCCATGCCTATACTTGTTTGATAACTGTTGTTGTAGGAGAATTCCACCAGTGGCAAGTACTTATCCCAACTTCCTTTAAAATCTAGGACACAGAGTCTTAATAGAAATTCAAGAGTTTGAATAGTCCTTTCCGATTGCCCGTCCTTTTGAGGATGGTATACTAAACTGAATCGTAAATCCGTGCCCATAGCTTTCTGTAAGCTAACCCAAAATCGTGAAGTGAATCTTGGGTCACGATCCGAAACTATGGATACCGGCATGCCATGCAATCTCACAATCTCATTCACGTATATACAACCAAGACATTCAAGGTGATAAGTCTCACGTATAGGCAAGAAATGAGCAGACTTGGTTAATCTATCAACAATAACCCAAATCACATCTATACCTTGAGAAACCTTGGGAAGACCCATAATGAAGTCCATAGTAATGTGTTACCACTTCCATTCCAGAATCTCAAGTGGTTACAATGGACCTTTTGGCACTTGATGCTCCGCCTTTACACATTGACAAGTTAAACACCTCGAGATAAACTCTGCGATCTCTCTCTTCATATTGTTCCACTAAAATGTATGTCGAATATCATGATACATTTTGGTACTCCCAGGATGGATTGCAAATGGTGTGTTATGTGCATCCATCATAATTCTATGCTTTAAGTCAGAGTCGTTAGGAACACAAAGTCTGGAGTTGAATCTAAGTATTCCTTCTTCATCGATTCTTGCTTCCTAATAGCACCTTCTTGACTTTCTTCTTCATACGCATCGCCTCCGTGTCCGTAGCTTGAAGCGGCCTTTAACTTTATCGATTAAAGTCGGTTTCTACTCAGATGTTTGATATCATCACGTGGTTACTTAGAGCCTTTAACTCTATCTCCATCCTTTGTAAGTCATACAAAATGGGTCTTCAGTGTTAACAACATCGCACTCGTGACCAAGCATACGATCTTCTACTCAATACAACAGCTACAACATTTGCTTTTCCAGGATGATATTGAATGCTATGGTCGTAATCTTTCAACAGCTCGAGCCAACGTCGTTGCCGCATGTTGATTTCCTTTTGGGTGAAGAAATATTTGAGGCTTTTATGATCCGTATAAATCTCCACTTTTTCCCCATACAGGTAGTGTCTCCAGATTTTTAACGCAAAAACGACTGATGCCAACTCCAGATCTTGAGTAGGATAATTCCTCATATATTCTTTGAGTTGTCGCGAGGCATAGGCTATGACTTTCCCATGTTGCATGAGAACAAATCCTAACCCTTTGCCTGAAGCATCGCTGTAGATAACAAATCCATTCGAACCAGAAGGTGTTGTCAGAACAGGTGCCGAAATGAGTCTCTTCTTAAGCTCTTGGAAACTCTTCTCGCATTCCTCGCTCCATACGAATTTTTTATCTTTTTGAGTCAGATGAGTTAACGGATTAGCGATTCGAGAAAATCCTTCCACGAATCTCCGATAATAACCAGCTAAGCCCAGAAAGCTACGTACTTCGGTCACCGACTTCGGTTGCTCCCAACTTTGTATTGCTTTAATCTTCACCGGGTCAATAGATACTCCATGTTTTGACACCACGTGCCCAAGGAACGCTACTTCCTTAAGCCAGAACTCGCATTTCTTCAACTTGGCATATAGCTTATTGTCACAAAATCTTTGAAGTACTAGCTTCAAATAGTGCTCATGATCTTCACGGCTTTTGGAATAGATGAGGATGTCATCAATAAAGACAACAACGAATTGATCTAAATATTCCTTGAATACACGGTTCATCATATCCATGAAAGCAGCTAGAGCATTAGTCAATCCAAAAGACATGACTAAGAATTTATTTTATAATGCTCGCATCTTAGTTCTTAAGGCGATCTTTAGAATATCCGCCTTTTTAATCTTCTCGGTGATGATATCCGAATCTAAGATCGATCTTTGAAAAAAGAATGTGCTCCTTGCATTTGGTCGAGCAGGTCATCAATCCCGAGGTAGCGGATACCTATTCTTGATGGTGACACACGGTTCAATTCTCATTAGTCAATAAAGTCGCATACTCCCGCTCTTTCTTCTTTACACGAATAAAACAGGAGCACCCCAAGGAGATATACTAGACGAATGAAATTGATGTTTAACAATTCTTGTAGTTGGACTTTTAACTCCTAAATTTCAATAGGAGCCATTCGATAAGGGGTTTTAGAAATGGGCTTTGAACCCGGTTCAAGATCAATAAAGAATTTAACTTCACGTTCTAGGGGTAGACCAGGAAGTTCTTCAGGAAATACGTCAGGAAATTCACTAACAACAAAAATATTATTCAAATCTGACGTGTTTTTGTTCAAGTTCATAATATGGGCTAAGAAAGCTTGACATCCATTTTTCAATAAACGAATAGCTTTATGACTTGATATGACAGTGACTGATTTTAGTGGTTTAGTTGTTTGAATTCGTATAACAGGTTGGTTAGGAATATGAAAACTCACAACCTTACAAAAACAATCAATTTTGGCATAATGAGTAGTTAACCAATCAATCCCTAAAATCACATCAAATGAACGTATCTTTAAAGAGATAAGGTCAATAGGTAATGTGATTGTGCCAACTTGGATCAAGCAAGATTTATACGCAGTGGATGTGATTAAGGTTTCTCCTAACGGAGTCTCCACAGATAAGTCAAAGTCTAATTTCTCCGAAGTCAAGTTTAAACGTTAAGCACAAGTAGGAGAGATAAAAGAATGGGTATAACCGGTATCTAGTAAGGTATAAAATTCACAAGAGTTTAAGATTAACTTACCTGTGATTACCTCGTTCTGGTTTCTCGCATTTTGGCCAATCACGATAAACGCCATCCCTTGAACCATCGACTTTGTTTTGTCCGTAGTCGCCTTTGGTGCCGTCATCCCAGTTGGACTTGACTTCGCTACCGGATAAAATTGGGCTATATGACCGTCTTTTCCATAATTGAAACATACCTTGGAAGTCGTGTGAGCAGTTTGGACTTATGTGTCCCCCTCTCCGTGATTTGTAAGATCTAAACGGCGGTCGTTCTCCTCCCTAGAATCATGCTTTGGTCTTTGGTGCCATGTCTTCTCGTCGTTGTTGAATCTCTCTTTTAAAATTTCCACTTGGCTCGCTCTCTCCTATTATCATGGCCACGATGACCACCCAGTGGTTATCGCTTTTGTCCTTATTTTCCCTCCTCATTGGTTATCATCGCCCGACGATTCTTTGTCACCTGTATTATGACCACGGTTGTGGTCCCTTTGTTGAACATTCTCATTATCTCGCTTATAATAATTGAGCCCCATTTACAACATCCGAATATAAAGAAAATTTATGAGAGATAAGATATCGACGAATCTCGGGTTTTAGACCTCTTAGAAACATCCGCCATTCGCTCCTCATTCTCTACCAAATGAGGTGCAAACTCGATAACTCGCGAACTTCGCCTCGCATCTTGGGACACAATCGCCATGTTGTTCTCGTTCTAGTCTAATAAACTCTACCTCCTTCATATGATGAATACTTTTAGGAAAGTACTTGTCATTGAACAGTTTCTGAAATCTTTCCCAAAACATGCTGAGTGCGGCTGGCTGGGTACGCTTCACAGATTCCCACCAGTAATTTGCTTCACCACGGAACATAAAGGTGGTGAATGGAACCTTCTGTTCTTCCGTGCAGCCCAAGACATCAAATATCTTGGTAATTTGCTTGACCCACGTTTCCGCCTTAATTGGATCCGGCTTTCCCCAGAAATTTGGTTGTCACAACTCTTGAATCGCTTGCTTGGTCAGGATAACCGCAAGGCTGCTATTATTTCCACCAGTATTTTGTACACGAGTCTCCCTCGTCTCGATTTTTGTATGAAGCGCAAAAAGCTTTTAAACATCGCATCATTCATCGTTTGCTTTCGGTAGTGTTGTTTATGGGAGGAATGTTGCCTTCTGTTACCGCTCTTCTCAGGTTGGTGATTGAAGGTTGTTCCACAGTCTCATAGACTCCATTGTTAACGTTCTCAGCTGCCACTCTTAAAAACTGCCATAAAACAAGGGTTAATTAAACAAATTAACATATCACATAATATCCCTATATTATGACCGACCAAAAAATAAGTTTAGGTAGGACACACTAGCGAATGATTTACTCGTCACTTCCCTCCTAGTACTATTCCCCGATCTCCGCCAGAGGCCATATCCCTAAGCTCTGATACCAATTGTGACGCCCCCAAAATAGGTATACATCACCCATTCTGAGTCACAAAAATATAGTACAGAAAATAACTACAACTTTATTATTAAAATTGTCATGTAAAATACGACAACACATCCTGTGAGTTTAAATACAAATATTATCTTCTAGACAGTATCTGTAAGACCCCAAATTTTTTATAAATAAAATTGAATTTCTTCTGATTATTATTCTTGATTAATAAGGTGGTAATTTGATATAATGCTTTGGTTATGGGTGAAATGTGCAAATTTTGCAAAATAAACAAGTGGTTATTAAAATATTTATTTTTATCGGGGAATATTCGTTTGGTCGTGGAATATTCTTGTTGTCATGGAATATTAAATTTACATGCAATGTAGACCATTCAGGGCCCCATAATGTAAAAACGGTTGGATGAAAGAAAACGATAAAGATTGAGTTTTATGAATAACGACGTAGTTATTATACTGATTAACATCGTTGGATTACACAGTGGTTAAAATATGATGAATACGTTGTTGCAATCAGTAGTAGTACCAGATTGCATACAAGATTTTGAATTATTGATTCTTATTTAAGAAGACACTACTCAATAATTATTACGATGAGCTATTATTCAATATTTTATTTTATTGATTCAATAATTCTTTGCGTTGATATTTTATATTATTGTTGTTCAATAATTATTCAAGACAAGATTTTCCATTATCAGATCAATAATTTATATTATTTGAATAATATTATTAGATAGCATTATTGACAATGTCTAGAAAGTTCTGTCTAAGGAGAGGTTATTTAATTGCGCGCCAATAAGGAGAAATCCTTATCGGAAGGTCCCCTCTTTCCTGAGAACGACCTGGTTGTCATAATTGTGATTCTGTAATATTATTTGTGAATAATTAATTATTGATTTATATGATAATGAAATATTTATTTGATAAAAATGATGGATTTATTTATTTTTGTGGATATAGATGGAGAAATTTTTTTAATATAACAATTGTTGAAAATTAATATTTTATCTTTTTCTGATAAAATAATTCATTTAAATATATTATTTTAATAATATATTGATGGTGATATTTTTACAATAAATTCATGGTTTATAAATAGATGAGGTGGAAGAGAGAAGATAGAATTGGAATTATTTAATAATTATAAATATTTTAATGTATATATATATATATATATATATACGTGTTATTTATGTGTGTGTGGAAGAAGTGGTGGGGGTAAGAGAAGAAAGTGGGGAAAAAAGAGAGTTAGTGGAGAATTATGGGAAATGAAGAAAGAGAAAGGGAAGACAAGGAAATTAGAAAACTTATTCGTATGTAGATTTCGGACATTTTTCGTTTGGAATTTGGAAAAAATTTCTTCTGTAAAGTTGTAGAGAATTCGATTTCAGGAAGAATGGACATAAAATTCGTATTTTTCTGATAACCGGTCTATTTTCTATGAATTGTTGAAGTTTCAGAAAATAAAATAATTTTTATTAAATGAGGCGGGCCCCACTTTTTGGTTGGTAATTGAATGCATGTGCTGAATTGTTTTTTTCAAGAGTGGAGAATTTCTTGGGTCATTTGATTTTCCAAGGAGGAGGCGTAGAATAATAATAATAATTTATTAATTTAGTCTCCTTTGGCGTTCTAAGCATTTACCTATAAATAGGTGCTTAAGTTAGAATTGAAAATCACACCAGAAACATAAGTTTTCTCTCTCCATATTGTCGAGCGTATTTTAGTGAGTATTTTGATATTTTGAGAGTTGCTATTCCGTTCAAGTTTCTATCGGCTTTATACCCGAAATTCAGTCAGAAGTACGGTTATTTTGAGGTAAGGGATGTTATTTCTTTCGCAAATGATATTATTTTCTTCAATATCATTATGCCAAAATATTGGTTAAACTTTTTATCAAATTTGGAACTTGTTGTGTCGGGGTTACTATTCACGTATACGACACTATTCACGTATACGACACTATTCACGGATACGACACTATCCACCAAAAAATAAAATTTTTCTTTTTTGTCCAAAATATCTATTATGGGTACTATCTTTGATTGTATCCATGTTTTGGTCTTTATTTTTGGAATTCTGCTTCATATTTGGTTATTATGGAGTATTATTGAAATTGGATATACTGAAATACGAATCCTTAATATTTGTCCTTTTGTTTCACTGGATTCGTTTCTTTTAAAATATTTTTCATCATCCTCAGTCCTAAATGATGATACTACTGAATATCTTTGGCCTGTAGTGCAAAGATGAATGATTAACTGATGAATATCTTTGGCCCGTAGTGCAAAGATGAACAGGTGTTGAGATGGACATGACCGACTGGTGATATAAATGAATATCTTTGGCCTGTAGTACAAAGATGAATATTGATTGTTGTTACATGGATAAAATAATGATGATGGACTTTTAAATGTTAGAGGATAGTAGAACTCATTCTCTACGTTACTCTTCTAATGGATTATTGTTTCCGCTGCATTTGTTGATCTAAAATTTGTTGTCTATTATATTCTATCAGATTTTTCCCTGTTGAAGACTAATGATAATTTGTTGTATATTATCTTAGTCATAATATTCTTTACTGGGCTAGTTGAGCTCACCCTTTTCCTTGTTGTTCCATTTTTCTTCTCAGGATGTGAGAATATAGCAGGGACTTGCCGGGGTATGGAGTGATGGTTGCAGATAGTTATTTTAGTAGTCCTCACTATTTTGTAAAATAGTATTTCAATAAATGTATTGAGTACTTATTTGGGTGTGGATATTGTCTAGAAGACAATATTTGTATTTAAACTCACAGTTTGTAGATTATCGTATTTTGCACGACAATTGTATTAATGAAGTTGTAGTTTTTTCTGTACCATGTATTTGGCGACTCAGAATAGGTGGGGTGTTGTATACCTATTTTGGGGGCGTCACAGTATCCATACTTAAATAAGTCCTCATTATAATTATTCATACATTATCTTACAAAAATAGTGAGGACTGCTAAAACAATGCCCAGACCATCACTCATACCCCTAATCGGGTTCTCGCTATGTTCTCGCTTCCTGGGAAGAAAAATGAAACAAAAAGTAAAAGGGTGAGCTTAACTAGCACAGTAAGGAATATTATGACTAAGATAATATACAACAAATTATCCTTAGTCTTCAACAGGGAAAAATCTGATAGAATATAATAGACAACAAGTTTTAGATCAACAAGCTCGCAATGAAACAACAATTCATTAAAAGAGTTAAGTAGAGAATGAAATCTACTATCATCTATGAATTTAAAAGTCCATCCTCAATATTTTAGCCCTGTAACATCAATCAATATACATCTTGAATCAAATATTCATCTTTACACTACGGGCCAAAGATATTCATTTGTATCTCCAGTTGGTCATGTTCATCTCAACACTTGTTCATCTTTGCACTACGAGCCAAAGATATTCATCAGGTAATCATTCATCTTTGCACTACAGGCCAAAGATATTCATCAAGTATCATCATTAAGGACTGAAGATTATGAAAAATATGAGACCCAGATTTTATGAATAAATATTTAATTTTCTATAAAGTAATTTTTTAAATATTATGGTGTGGATTTGATATAATGTTATAGTTGTGGGTAGTATTTGAAAATTTTACAAAGTATGCAAGTGGTTATATAATATTCGATTGGTCGGGGAATATTCTTTTTGTCGAGGAATATCCGTACGACGGCACAATCATTGGTGAATCCACAATGGAGGTATTGTCGTAAAATGACAGAATTATCTTTTTATAAAATAACGGCGGAAGTGTTATCGTTAAAACTGTTGAACTACCCGGTAGTAAAAGTACAGTAATACCCGTGGTTGCATAGTAGCACACGGTATTGGTTATTGATGCTTACGTAAGAAGTCACTCAGTTATACTCAATTATTTCTACAGTAATTGCTGCATCATATCTCTCATATTATTGATTCAATTATTGTCACAGTATCATGTGCATAATATGTTATTTTATTAAATCAATAATTGAGACGAAAAAGTTATTCATATTATAAATTTCAATATTTACAATGTCTAGAAGTTCTCACAAGGAGAGGTTAGATAATCTAATCATGGCATGATCAGGAGAAATCCTTATCGGAAAGCCCCCTTTTTCCTGGGAACGACCTGGTTGATAAATATTGTGAGTTATGATATTAATGATGAATGTTAATTAAGAATTGAAGTTGTGTTCTGAGTTAAATTTGGAGACGCGGACGTGATATTTGAGTCCGGAACGACGAAATTAGTAAAAATAGTCTATAAACACAAAATTTTCCGGGATTCACTATTTGGTCAAAAAGTCAATAGTTGACTTTTTCGGGAAAAGTCAAACTTCAAAATTTTAAAATTTATATTTTTGATAAAAATAGTTTCATTATGTTGGAATTGTTTGTGTTAGTGAAAATTGACATTTATTTCGATAATAATTGATGTCTGGAGGTTATACTGACCAATCAGGTATTTAACAGGATAAATGGGCAATTGATTGCTATTAATTCACATGATTATAACTATTTGTTCACATATGTGTACTATTGATTCACATTCTTGTTACTATTAGGGGAGTTGGTGAAAGATTGATAATACTTGCATGACTAAGTTAAAAATGGAGGTATAGATGGAGGTACTATATTGTAATTCGTATTTTCACATGTCTAGAACTATTGATTCACAAGATTTACTATTGAATCACATTATTTACTATTAGGGGAGTTGGTGCAAGTTTGATAATACTTGCAGGACTAAATTAAAAAGGAAGAAAAAGATGAAGGTATTATACTGTAATATTTCGAGCCCCAAAATGTGCAATTATCGAAACTATGTTTTCCTATAAATAGAAGCTCATTCTTCCTCATTTCTCACCAATTCACTAAAGCTATAGAGCAATTATTATAGAGAGAAATTATAGAGAAAAGCTATAGAGAGAAAATCTATAGAGAAAAAGAAGAAGAGAAGTTAACTGCCTCACTACTCCTATATCCAGTTTCTTTCAAAGGTAAGGGGTATTATTTCTTTCTTATTCATAAAGAGAACTTCTGTTATTCCATTCTTTATTATTCTGTTAGAATAACCTGTATACACGGCATAGCCTATACATAACCTCGTGATCTGTGCATACCCCTATACTTGGTGAAATCCTCTCGTTATTCCATTCTATATTATTACGTTGAATAAACTGTTTATCAAGCAATACCGCATACATAGTGAAATTCTTCTATTATTCCATTCTATATTATTATGTTGGAATAACTTTTGTTTATATCTGTAATCTTTATACATGGTGAAATTCTTCTATTATTCCGTTCTTTATTATTCTGTCGGAATATCCCATTGGTATAATTTCGCTTGACGGTTAGATTTATTATTCTGTTGGAATAACTTCAGATGTATCTGTGATTCAGATACCGGTGATTTTCGTTGTTATTACATTCTTTATTATTTTGTTGGAATAACCTGTATACGTGGATTACCGTATACCTGGTGATTTCTGTTGTTATTCCATTCTTTAATATTCTCGTTTCGGAATATCTCGTCATGCGGCGTTCGCCTTGACTGGTTCCATTCTTTATTATTATATTGAGAATAACCTGTCGGTGCGATCTATCGTATACATGGTGATTTCTTCATTATTCCATTCTTTATTATTCATTGGAATAAACGTCTACATGTGGATTACCACATGCATGGTGAATGATCCTTTGTATTCATTCCTTATTAAATTGTGGAAATGATCTCATGATACGTGGATTACTGCATTTGACGGATCGAAAATCCATTTGCAGTTTCATATATTCTCTTATACTCAGTTGATTAAAGCTTTAACTTCTATACTCCATGAAATTAGTAGAATATCCTTGATATTTGCGTTTCATCCAGTATCTTTTCATGGAAATATTCTTCTGAGCATTCTTGAATTTTACTTTACAAAGAAGTATCATGTTGACAATTTGGACGTTATTGGTTCCTGGTTAAATTAATTCGTGAACTTGTTTTATTGAATTATTATGTCATTGTCATGATAAGTTATAGTGGTTATTATGTGAAAACATGAAAGTTTCTTAGAAATCACAAGGGGTTGAAAATCAGATTTTGGTAAAAACGGAACACGAAATTCAATTGACCATATCTCCTAGTATATTTCGAATTTTTGAGTGAGGTCAAGTTCTAGAGTTAAATCTATTATTTTTGTAGAATATCCAAGTGGAATCACTAGAAAAAGTGTTGTAGATTTTTGTGTGGACTGATTTTAGCAAAGGAGTCAAAAGTTGCCAATACCGAAAAAGCTACTGCCCATGTTTTGAAAATGGCTGTTTCGGCCACTTAATTTGTAAGGAAAATTCTGGCCTTTTGGGACATGAAAGTATATTGTATAAAGTACCTCCTGTCCAAAAATGAGCTCATTCTGACTTAAAATGAGCAAGTTATGACCATTTCAATATTTAGGTTTTTTCGACAAAAAATGCTATAACCGGAGTTCTATAACTCCGATGACCATGAAATTTAAACTGGAAGCTCACGTTAGCATGTGTAAGATTCTGCCAAGATTTGGGAATTTTTGGAATTAAAATTGAGGTAGCTAATTTCTTAAGGAATTAATTAGAAATTAATATTTAAAAAATAGTAAATAAATTTTAAAATTTTGAGAAAAATATATGTTCATTATGGGACTATATTTTACTAAATCCTAGAAAAAAATATTTTTTGGGACTGATTTGATATATTTCATAAAAATAGTTTAGTTACGAACATATGAGTTAAATATGTTATGTGAAGTAACAAAGTTGGAAAATAGGATTTTATGGCTTGAAAATCCTATATAAGGTATGTACAGATTTTTGATGAGTGATTTGATCATTGGAGATGAAATCTTATGAGTATGGCATTGTTGAATGATTAAATGCATTATTTGGTAAAGTGTAAATAATTAAATTAAATTGTTTATAAGTTTAAGAAGTGATTAAAATATTGTTATAATATTAACAATATTAGATTATGAGTTTATTAAGTGATTGACAATATATGGATAAATTTAAAGTTTTTAATATTTATCCTTATTTTCGTTTGATTAATGCTTATATCATTGTCATCATACTCATGTTTATATTGTGATAAAAGTCATCTTTGGCTTACGTGCATAGATGGACTTGGTGTGATTATAACCAAGGATGATTCGGTGTAGTCATGACCGTAATGTGACGAATGAGATGGTAAAAGTCCTCGGTGGCCTGTAATGCATTGATGGACAATTTTTGGTATGATTATGACCAGGGATGGTTCGGTATAGTCATGACCATTGATGATTTAATGAATATATGAGATCCCAAATTTTATGAAATAAAAGTATTCAATTTTTCGATTTTGGTAAATAGTTAAATTGATAAAAGTTTAAAGTTAAGGGTGATATGTGATTTTTTTTTCAAAGGAAGTAAGTTGTCATAAAATACTCGGTAGTAAAAGTACAGTAATACGCGTGGTTGCATAGTAGCACACGTTATTAATTATTGATGCTTACATGATAAGTCACTCAGTTATACTCAATTATTGCTACAGTAATTGCTGCATCATATCTCTCATATTATTGATTCAATTATTATCATAGTATCATCTGCATTATATGATATATTATTAAATCAATAATTGAGACGACAAAGTTATTAATATTATTAAATTACAATATTGACAATGTCTAGAAGTTCTGTCAAAGAGAGGTTAGGTAATTGCGCGTCAGTGGGGAGAAATCCTTACCGGAAGGCCCCCACTTTCCAGGGAACAACCTGGTTGTTAAATATTGTGAGTTATGATATTAATGATGAATAATTTATGTTGATTAAAGATGAAATTGATAGTTCCATTGTGTTGGGATTATTAGTGTTAGTGGAAATCGATATTTTTTCGATATTAATTGATGTCAGGAGGTTATATTGACCAATCAGGTATTCGGGGCACTTTTTATGCCGGAGTATTATTCACGGGTTACTATTCACCCAGTTACTATTCACTCTAGTATTATTCACTCGGGTATTCGGGACACTTTTCGTGTCAGAGTACTATTCACGAGTTACTATTCACCCAGTTACTATTCAATCTAGTATTATTCACTCGGGTAATTAATCGGATAAATGAGCAATTAATTGCTATTAATTCACATGAGTATAACTATTTGTTCACATGTGTATACTATTGATTCACATTCTTGTACTATTAGGGGAGAGTAAAAAGATTGATAATACTTGCATGACTAAGTTAAAAATGGAGGTATATATGAAGGTACTATACTGTAATTAGTTTTTTCACATGATTTTACTATTGAGTCACATGAATAAACTATTGATTCACATTCATTTACTATTAGGGGAGTTGGTGCAAGATTGATAATACTTGCATGACTAAGTTAAAAATGGAGGTATAGATGGAGGTACTATATTGTAATTAATTTTTTCACATGTTTAAAACTATTGATGTGACGCCCCCAAAATTAGGTACACATCACTCATCTTGGGTCGCCACTTTCATGGTACATAAATCAAATACAAACTTAATTATACAACTGTCGTGTAACCTACGACAAATATATACTATGAGTTTTAACTCAAATATTGTCTTCTAGATAGTATTCAAATACAAATAAGTTTTCATTACATTTATTATCACAATATTTCACAGAATAGTGAGGACTACTAATGCTATCATCTAGACCGTCACTCCGGTTCTCGACTAAGTCACGCCTATATTCTCATTTCCTGAAGAGAACAGTGAAAGAAAGGGTGAACTCAACTAGCCCAGTAAGAAATATTATGACTAAGATAATGTAGAATAAATTATTGTTAGCCTTCAACAGTGTTAAACTGATACAATATAAAAAATATCAAGTTTAATTGCAGCGGAACAAGCAATCCATTAGAAGAGTCAAGTAGATAATAAAATATATTATCTGCTATGATTTAAAAGTCCATCGTTGATATTTTATTCCTGTAATACTCATCAACAGTTCTTTGTTATACTTAAGACAAATAGAACTTTCAACACTTGTCTTCAACTGAACCACCAAAGATGTTAGTTAAATTCACAATTCATATTTATAATAATATAAATAAATAGTTCCTTCTTGCCACAAGGGCTTAATAAAATGTTTACTCAATATCCTTTCCCCAAAGGCTGAAGATATTCAAATGTAATAACAATGATCATACCAATCAGTTGTCTATCTTTGCACTACGGGCCAAAGATATTCAACTATTAAAAACAATGGTCATGATCATACCAATCAATTGCCTGTTAGTGCACTACGGCCAAAGACATTCAACAATTAACTAATGGTCATGATCCTGCCAATCACATCATTGAATTATCTATGCACTACGACCAAGGATATTCGTTAGTATCAATAGTGGTCATAATCATGTCATACATCTGTCCATCTTCGCACTACGGGTCAAAGCTATCAAACAACAAATCATCTTTGCAATACAAGCCAAAGATATTCAATAACATATCATCTTTGCACTACAGGCCAAAGATATTCAACAACATACCATCTTTGCACTACAGGCCAAAGATATTCAACAACATACCATCTTTGCACTACAGGCCAAAGACATATAAATGTAAAACAAATAACCAACAGTATAATAAATAACGGAACCAGGTCAGGTAAAATTCGCACCGACAGGATGTTCCAACAGAATGATAAAGAATAGAATAACAACAAACATCACCAAGTATACGGTAATCCTTGTATACAGGTTATTCCAACAGAATAATAAAGAATTGAATAATAGAAGAATTTAACCATGTATGCGATACTTCGCATAAACAGGTTATTCCAACATAATAATAAAGAATGGAATAACAATAGCTCTCTTCATGAATACGAAAGAAATAATACTCCTTATTATAATAATAATATCCCATACAAATATTGAACGAAAATAATATTCCTTACGAATATTAAGCGAAAATAATATTCCTTATGAATATTAAACGAATATAATGAATATTGAGCGATAATAATATTCATATGAATATGAAAAATAACTTCTCTTGTAATAACAAAAAATAATAATCCTTACCTTTGAAAGAAGAGTATTCCATTTGGTAGAAGCGAGGATATACTCGAAGGAAACTTATACTACTATGCTCAAAGCTTTCTTAAACTCTAAAGAAAAACTCTCAAGATTATAGTAAGGAGAATTCTACGAACTTCCGGTGTGATTTCAATTCTAACTAAGCTTCCTATTTATAGGAAAATGGATAAGCGTAGTAACTAATTCATGAACGGTCCGGATTGATTTACTTTAATCGACGATCCATATTTAAAGCAAAATCTTTTAAATAAAATATAATATATTCTATTTATAATCTAATAAAACAAATAACTTTATAAAAGATTTTTTACTACAAAACACTATGCAGGCATTATGCAAATAATATGCATAATATAATATAATATAATATAATTATTGTCTAATAAAATGAATAACTTTATAAAAGTATTCATGCTTTTATATAAAAAGATTTTACTATTAGCCTAATAAAACGAATAACTTTATAAAAGTATTTTATTTTATATAAAAAGTTTTTCTGTTTTATTACGTTAATAATACGAATAAAACAAAACTTCATCATCGCTTACTTTGAAAATTTTTCAAATGTCACCCTTAACTTTAAACTTTTATCAATTTAACCATTTACTAAAATAAAAAAATTGAATACTTTTATTTCATAAAATTCGGGGTCTCACAATTGAGTCACATGATTTACTATTGATTCACATGATTTACTATTAGGGGAGGTGGTGCAAGTTTGATAATACTTGGATTACTAAATTAAAAATAAAGAAAAAGAGGAAGGTATTATATTATAATATTCTGAGCCCCAAAATGTGCAATTATTGAAACTATATTTTCCTATAAATAGAAGCTTATTCTTCCTTCATTTCTCAGCAATTCACCAAAGCTATAGTGCAATTATTATAGAGAAATTATAGAGAGAAAGAAGAAGAGAAGTCTACTACCTCACTACTCCAGTATCCAATCTTCTTTTGAGGTAAGGGGTATTATTCTTTCGTGTTCATGAAGAGAGTTATTTTCTTTCAATACTCGTTATTCCATTCCTTATTATTATGTTGGAATAACTCGCATACATCAAATACCGCATACATGGTGAAATTCTTCATTATTCCATTCCTTATTATTATGTTGGAATAACTTTGTTTAAGTAGCACGCATATATGGTGAAATTCTTCTATTATTCCATTTTTTTATTATTTTATCGGAATATCACGTCAATGCGTTTACGCATGACTTGGTTCCATTATTTATTATTACATTAGAATAACTTCATCTGTGCGATTCATCGCATGCATGGTGATTTCATTGTTATTTCATTCTTTATTATTCATTTGGAATAACTTTATGCATGTGCGCCTATCGCATGCATGGTGATTTTGTTGTTATTCCATTCTTTATCATTACGTCGAAATATCACGTCTACGTGTGTTTTACGCATGACCTGGTTCCATTATTTATTATTCGTTGGAATAACACGTATAATGTGATTACCGTATACTGGTGAATTTCATTGTTATTCCATTCTTTATTATTCTGTTGGAATAACTTTGATACGCGGATTCATCAGTATACCGGTGAATCTGTTGTTATTCCATTCTTTATTATTCTGTTGGAATAACCTGTCTATGTGGATTACCACATGCATGGTGAATGATCCTTCGTATTCATTCCTTATTAAATTGTGGAAATGATCTGTCAACGTGGATTACCGCATGGCGGTGAAAATCCATTTACAGTTTCATATATTCTATTATACTCAGTTGGTTAAAGTTTTGGCTTTTATACTCCATGAAATTAGTGGAATATCCTTGATATTTGTGCTTCATCCAGTATCTTTTCATGGAAATATTCTTCTGAGCATTCTTGAATTTTACACCACAAAGTAGTATCAGGTTGACAATTTGGACGTTATTGGTTCCTGGATAAATTAATTCTTGAACTTGTTTTATTGAATTCTTATATCATTATCATCATCCTCATGTTTATATCTCATTGAAAGTCATCACGTGTATTCTGTAGTGCATAGATGGACTTGGTATGATTATGTCCGAGGATTATTCGGTATAATCATGGACCGTAATGTTACAAATGGTGTGGAAAAAGTCATCATTGGCCCGTGGTGCATTGATGGACTGTTTTTGGTATGATTATGGCTATGGATTCTCTTCGGCCAAGGGTGCAAAGATGAATTATTTTATGGCATGATCAGGACCGTTGATGAAAACATGATTATCTTTGGCCTATAGTGCATGAATAATTCCTGGCCGTGATACTAAAGAATATCCTTGGTCTGTAGTGCAGGGATGATTTGATGATGTGAATTATTTATTAAGCTGAGTCTCAGCGATAAAAATGATGAAAAACCTTTTTAAATCATAGAAGATAGTAGATTTTATTCTCCACTTGACTCTTCTAATGGATTGCTTATTTTCCACTGCAGTTTTTGATCTAAAACTTGTTGTCTATTATATTCTATCAGTTGTTATACTGTTGAAGGCTAAAGATAATTTATTCTTCATTGTCTTAGTCATAATATTTCTTACTGGGCTAGTTGAGCTCACCCTTTCTTTCACTGTTCTCTTCAGGAGTTGAGAATATAGCTGGAACTAGTCGGGGAATGGATTGACGGTCCAGATGGTTGCATTAGTAGTCCTCATTATTCTGTGAAATAGTGTGATATTATTTGTAATAAGATTGAATTTGAGTGTGGATATTGTCTAGATGACAATATTTGTATTAAAACTCTCAGATTATGTTTTGTTGTATTATACACGACAGTTGTATTATTAAGTTGTATTTGTATTTCTGTACCATGTATCTGGCGACTCAGAATGGGTGATGTATACCTATTTTGGGGGCGTCACATCTGGAGGTTATTTTAACCAATCGGGTAATTAACCGGATAAATGAGCAATTGATTGCTATTAATTCACATGATTATAACTATTTGTTCATATGTGTGTACTATTGATTCACATTCTTGCTACTATTAGGGGAGTTGGTGCAAGATTGATAATACTTGCATGACTAAGCTAAAAATAAAGGTATAGATGGAGGTACTATACTGAAATTCGTATTTTCACATGTCTAGAACTATTGATTCACATAATTTACTATTGAATCACATTATTTACTATTAGGGGAGGTGGTGCAAGTTTGATAATACTTGCATGACTAAATTAAAAATAAAAGAAAAGATGAAGGTATTATACTATAATATTTCGAGCCCCAAAACGTGCAATTATCGAAACTATATTTTTCTATAAATAGAAGCTCATTCTTCTTCATTTCTCACCAATTCACTAAAGCTATAGAGCAATTATTATAGAGAAATTATAGAGGGAGAAGCTATAGAGAAAAAGAAGAAGAGAAGTATGCTACCTCTCTACTTCAGTATTTAGTTTCTTTCTAAGGTAAGGGATATCATTATTGTGTAAGGGATATTATTTGTTATACCAGTAAGGGGTATAATTCTTTAGTATTCATGAAGAGAACTTCTGTTATTCCATTCTTTATTATTATGATGGAATAACCTGTTTATGCGAAGTACCGCATACATGGTTTAATTCTTATATTATTCCGTTCTTTATGATTCTCATTCGAATATCACGTTTGATTGCGTATTATACGAATTGGTTCCATTAATTATTCATTGGAATAACTTTTATGCATGCGGTCTATCGCATGCATGGTGATTTCGTTGTTATTCCATTCTTTATTATTACATTTGGAATATCACATTCATGCGTTTTCTGTGGGACTGTTAAAATCTTTATTATTACATTGGGAATAACACATGCATGCGGTCTCTATCGCATGCATGGTGAATCCTTTCATTATTTCATTCTTTATTATTACTGTTGGAATAACTCATGCATATGGATTACCACATGCATGGTGAATGATCCTTTGTATTTCATTCCTTATTAAATTATGGAAATGATCTGTTTACATAGATTATGATGAAAGTCATAATAAAAGCATTGGACTTATGAAAATTATGGGTATATGAAATATTAGTAAGTGTTATGATAAGTTATGTTGGTTATTATGTGAAAACATGAAAGTTTCTTAGAAATTACAAAGGGTTGAAAATCAGATTTTGGGTGAAAATGGAACATGAAATTCAATTGACCATATCTCCTATTATATTTTGAATTTTTGAGTGTGGTCAAGTCCTAGAGTTAAATATATGAGTTTTGTAACTTATCCAAGTGGAATCACTAGAAAAGGTTTTGTAGATTTTCGTGTGGACTGATTTTAGCAAAGGAGTCAAAAGCTGTAAAATACCAAAAAATTGATGTCCAAAATTTTGTAAGGGCTATTTCGGCTACTTAATTTATGAGAAAATTTTTGGCCTTTTTGGACATGAAAGTATATAGTATAAAATACCTCCTGTCCAAAAATGAGTTCATTCCGACTTAAAATGAGCAAGTTATGACTATTTCAATATTTAGGTTTTCCAACGAAAAATGCTATAACCGGAGTTCTATAACTCCGATGACCATGAAATTTAAACTGGAAGCTCACGTTAACATGTGTAAGTTCCTGCCAAGATTTGGGAATTTCTGGAGTTAAGCTTGAGGTAGCTAATTTCTTAAGGAATTAATTAGAAATTAATTTTTTGAAAAATAGTAAATAAATTTTAAAATTTTCAAGAAAAATATATGTTCAATATGGGACTATATTATGCTTAATCCCAGAAAAGAATAATTTTTGGGATTGATTTGGTATTTTTTATGAAAATAGTTTAGTTACGAGCATACGAGTTAAATATGTTATGTGAAGTTGAAGAATTGGTAAATATGATTTTAGGGCTTGAAAATCCTATATAAAGTATGTGCATATTTTTGATGAGTGATTTGATCATTGGTGATGAAATCTTATGAATATGGCATTTTTGAATGATTAAATGCATTATTTGGTAAAATATAAACAATTGAAATAATTTGTTTATAAGTTTAAGAAGTGATTAAAATATTGTTATAATATTAACAATATTAGATTATGATTATATTAAGTGATTGATAATATTTGAATAAATTTAAAGTCTTTAATATTTATCCTTGATTTAGTTTGATTAATGCTTATAATATTGTCATCATCCTCATATTTATATTATGTTGAAAGTCATTTGTAGCCTGTAGTGCATATATGGACTTGGTATGATTATGACCACGGATTATTCGATATAATCATGACTGTAATGTTACAAATGATATGGAAAAAGTCCTCATTGGCCCGTAGTGCATTGATGGACAGTTTTTGGTATGATTATGGCTATGGATTCTCTTGACGGTATAAAGATGAATTATTTTATAACATGATCAGGACCGTTGATGAAAACACGATTATCTTTGGCCCGTAGTGCATGGATAATTCGTGGTCGTGATACTAAAGAATATCCTTGGCCTGTAGTGCAGGGATGATTCGATGATGTGGATTAATTATTGAGCTGAGTCTCAGCAATGAAATATTAATTCATGGATGTGATAATAATGAATATCCTTGGCCGTAGTGCATGGATAATTCATGGATGTGATATTAACGAATATCCTTGGTCGTAGTGCAGGGGTGATTCGATGATGTGGATTATTTATTAACTGAGTTTCAGCATTATTGGTTTTACTGTTGTATATCTTTGGCCGTAGTCCAAAGATGAATTTATTAGTATGATTATGAGCAAGAATTGTGATTTGGTATAACCACGATTTTTGATGTTTCAGAATCGCAATTATGATTATGAGTTATTCATATGTGTGAGACCCCAGATTTTATAAATAAAGATTTAAATTCCTCGAAATATTTTTTTAAATATTATGGTATGGATTTGATATAATGTTTTAGTTGTGGGTAGTATTTGAAAATTTTGCAAAGTATGCAAGTTGTTATATAATATTCGTTTGGTCGGGGAATATTCTTTTTATCGGGGAATATTCGTACGACGACATAATCATTGGTGGACCCCACAACGGAAGCACTGTCGTAGTTAGAAAACGACAAAAATATTTTATAAAAATAACGGCGGAGGTTTTACCGTTATCTTGTTGAACTACCCGGTAGTAAAAAGTCTGATGTCTGGCGTGGTTGCATAGTAGCACACGGTATTGATTATTGATGCTTACGTGATAAGTCACTCGGTTTTACACAATTATTCTCTGATAAAGAATTAATTTACATCATATATCTCGTATTATTGATTCGATTATTGTCACAATTATCATTTGTATAATATGTTATTTTATTAAATCAATAATTGAGACGAAAAAGTTATTCATATTATTAAATTGCAATATTTACAATGTCTAAAAGTTCTGTCAAGGAGAGGTTAGGTAATTGCGCGCCAGTGAGGAGAAATCCTTACCGAAAGGCCCCCTCTTTCCTGGGACCGACCTGGATGATAAATATTGTGAGTTATAATATTAATGATGATTATTAATTGAAGTCGTGTTCAGAGTTGAATTTGGAGACGCGGACGTGATAGTTGAGTCCGGAATGACGAAATTAGTAAAAATAGTCTATAAACACAAAATTTTTCGGAATTCACTATTTGGTCAAAAAGTCAACAGTTGACTTTTTTGGGAAAAGTCAAACTTCGAAATTTTAAAATTTATATTTTTGATAAAAATAGTTTCATTATGTTGGAATTGTTTGCGTTGGTAAAAATCGACATTTATTTCGATAATATTTGATGTCTGGGGGCTATATTGATAAATCGGGTAATTTATCGGATAAATGAGCAATTAATTGATACTAATTCACATGATTATAACTATTTGTTCACATGTGTGTACTATTGATTCACATTCTTGTTACTATTAGGGGAGTCAGTGCAAGATTGATAATACTTGCATGACTAAGTTAAAAATGGAGGTATAGATGAATGTACTATAATGTAATTAGTTTTTTCACATGATTTTACTATTGAGTCACATGAATAAACTATTAATTCACAGGATTTACTATTAGGGGAGTTGGTGTAAGTTTGATAATACTTGGATGACTAAATTTAAATAAAGAAAAATAGGGAGGTATTGTAATGTAATTTTTCTAGCCCCAAAATGTGCAATTATCGAAACTATGTTTTTCTATAAATAGAAGCTCATTCTTCTTCATTTCTCACCAATTCACTAAAGCTATAGAGCGGTTATTATAGAGAGAAATTGTAGGGAGAAATTGTAGAGAGAAAAATCTAAAGAAGAAGAGAAGTTTACTACCTCACTACTCCTTTATCCAGTTTTTTTTACGGTAAAGGGTGTTATTTTTTCTTATTCATGAAGAAAACTTCTATTATTCCATCCTCTATTATTCCGTTTGAATAATCTGTATACGCGGCATGCCCTATACATAACCTGTATAAGCGGTATACCCTTTACTTGGTGAAATCCTTATGTTATTCCATTCTTTATTATTCTGTTGGAATAACATGTATATGCGGCATACCCTATACATAACCTGTATAAGTGGCATACCCTGTACTTGGTGAAATCCTTATATTATTCCGTCATTTAATATTACGTCGAGAATATCACATGCATGTAATTTCACGACACGGTTTCAATATTTATTATTCGCATTTAATATTACGTCGAAATATCACATCGATTTGTAATTTCACGACTGGTTCCAATATTTATTATTCCGCATTTAATATTACGCCGGAATATCTGTCCGAATATTAATTTCACACGACTGGTTCCATTATTTATTATTTCAGTATTTATTATTACATTGGAATAACTTTTATCGTCATGCGAAGTACCGCATGCATGGTGATTTTTGTTGTTATTCCATTCTTTATTATTCTGTTGGAATAACCTGTCTATGCGAAGTACCGCATGCATGGTGATTTATGTTGTTATTCCATTCTTTATTATACTCAGTTGGTTAAAGTTTTGATTTTTATACTCCATGAAATTAGTGGAATATCCTTGATATTTGTGCTTCATCCAGTATCATCTCATAGAAATATTCGTCTGAGCATTCTTGAATTTTACACCACAAAACAGTTTCTTGTTGACAATTTGGACGTTATTGGTTCCTGGACAAATTAATTCTTGAACTTGTTTTATTGAATTCTTATATCATTGTCATCATCCTCATGTTTATATTTTGTTGAAAGTCATATGTGGCCTGTAGAGCAGAGATGGACTTGGTATGATTATGACCAGGGATTATTCGGTATAATCATGACCGTAATGTTATAAATGATGTGGTAAAAGTCATCTGTGGCCTGTAGTGCATAGATGGACTTGGTGTGATTATGGCCAGGGATTATTCGGTATAATCATAGTAATGTTACAAATGATGTGGAAAAAAGTCTTCATTGGCCCGCATAATGCATTGATGGACGAGTTTTGGTATGATCATGGCTATGGATTCTCTTGACGATGGAGCAAAGATGAATTGTTTTATGGCATGATCGGGGAATGTTGATGAATACACGAATATCCTTGGCCCGTAGTGCAAGGATAATTTGTGGTCGTGATTAAAGAATATCCTTGTGATGAAGCGAGGGGTGATTCGATGATGTGGATTATTTATTAAAATTTGAGTCCCGCCGATAAAAGTGATGAAAAACCTTTTAAATCTTAAAGATGGTAGATTTTATTCTCACTTGACTCTTTTAATGGATTGCTTATTTTTCATTGCGATTTTTGATCTAAAACTTGTTGTCTATTATATTTTATCGGTTGTTATCTTGTTGAAGGCTAAGGATAATTTATTACGCATTATCTTAGTCATAATATTTCTTCTTTGGGCTAGTTGAGCTCACCCTTTTGCTTTCATTGTTCTCTTGAGGAAATGAGAGCGTATCGAGGGGACTAGTCGAGAAGCAGTGATGGTCCTAGATGGTGTATTAGTAGTCCTAACTATTCTGTGAAATAGTGTGATAATAAATGTGACGCCCCCAAAATTAGGTATACATCACCCATCTTGAGTCGCCAAATACATGGTACAAAATATAAATAAAACTTAATTATACAGCTGTTGTGTAAAATACGACAAAACATATGCTGTGAGTTTTAATACAAATATTGTCATCTAGACAATAGCCATACCCAATGGAGTCCTCATTACATTTATTATCACACTATTTATCAGAATAGTGAGGACTACTAATGCTATCATCTGGACTGTCACCCCGTTCCGCGACTCGTTCCTGCTACGTTCTCATTTCACAGAAGAATAAAGTGAAAGAAAAGGGTGAGCTCAACTAGCCCAAGAAGAAGAAATATTA
Source organism: Panax quinquefolius (assembly GCA_020205615.1). NCBI lineage: Eukaryota > Viridiplantae > Streptophyta > Magnoliopsida > Apiales > Araliaceae > Panax > Panax quinquefolius. The sequence continues at coordinate 148,398,892 of CM035154.1, read as the reverse complement.
TGACTAAGATAATGCAGGATAAAATATCATTAGACTTCAACAATGTTAAAGCGATAAAATACAATAGACATCAAGTTTAACTGCGCTAATGAACAAGCAATCCATTAAAAGAGTCAAGTAGAGAATAAAATCTACTATCTTTTATGATTTAAAAGGTTTTTCATCATTTTTATCGCTGGGACTCAGCTTAATAATTAATCCACATCATCGAATCATCCCTGCACTACGACCAAGGATATTCATTAAATCAGCAATGGTCATGACTATACCGAATAATCCCTAGTCATAATCATACCAAGTCCATCTCTGCACGTAAGCCAAAGATAACTTTCATCACCATATTTACAAGCATGAGGATGATGACAATGATATAAGCATTAATCAAACTAAAATAAGGATAAATGTGACGCCCCCAAAATTAGGTATTCATCACCCATTTTGGGTTGCCAAATACATGGTACAAAATACAAATACAAACTTAATTATACAACTGTCGTGTAACATACGACAATACATAAACTAAGAGTTCTAATAGGAATATTGTCATCTAGACAGTATCCATACTCAAGGAGTCCTCATTACATTTATTGTCACACTATTTAACATAATAGTGAGGACTACTAATGCTATCTTCTGGACCATCACTCCTTTCCCCGACTCATCCCAGCTATATTCTCATTTCCTGAAGAGAACATTGAAAGAAAGGGTTAGCTCAACTAGCCCAGTAAGAAATATTATTACTAAGATATTGCAGAATAAATTATCCTTAGCCTTCAACAGTATAACAACTGATAGAATATAATAGACAACAAGTTTTAGATCAAAAACTGCAGCGAAAATAAGCAATCCATTAAAAGAGTTAAGTAGAGAATAAAGTCTACCATCTTTTAAGATTTAAAAGGTTTTTCATCACTTTTATCGCTAAGACTCGAGCTTAATAAATAAACCACATCATCGAATCATCCTTGCACTACGGGCCAATGATATTCATTAAATCATCAGCAATTAAATGACTATATAAGAATAATCCATGGTCATAATCATATCAAAAATTGTCCATCAATGTATTACAGACCACTGAGGACTTTTACCACATCACTTATAACATCACAGTTCACGATTATACCAAATGATCCATGAAAAGATACTGGATAAAGCGCAAATATCAAGGATATTCCACTAATTTCATGGAGTATAGAAGTCAAAACTCTAACCAACTAAGTATAATAAAGAATATATGAAACTGCAAATGGATATTCACCGCTATGTAGTAATCCACGTATACAGATCATTTCCATAATTTAATAAGGAATGAATACAAAGGATCATTCACCATGCATGTGGTAATCCACATAATACGAGTTATTCCAACAAAATAATAAAGAATGGAATAACAAAAGACATCACCACCTAATATTAAGGATATTAAACGAATATTAAATGGAGTAATAATATAAAGATGCGATAGAGATTATTCCAAATGTAATAAGAATGGAATAACATAAGGATTTCACCAAATATAGGTGCCGCTTATACGGTTATGTATGATCTGATTATTATTCAAGTAAAAGTAGGTGCGCTTATCAAAGGTTAATAATAAATGAATAACATAAGAATAATAAATATGGAAACTGGCTCGCTTTGGTGAATTGTGAGAAATGAAGAAGAATGAGCATCTATTTATAGAAAAACATAGTTTCGATAATTGCACGTTTGGGGCTCGAAAATTCAATACAATACCATACCTCACATTTATTTCATTTTTAATTCGGTCATCCAAGTATTATTCTCCATCTATACCTCTATTTTAACTTAGCCATGCAAGTATTATCAATCTTGCACTAACTCCCCTAATAGTAATAAGAATGTGAATCAATAGTATAATAAATAGTTATAATCATGTGAAATAATAGCAATCAATTGCTCATTTTATCCGGTTAAAAATACACGATTGGTCAACATAACCTCCAGGACATCAATTTTTATCGAAATAAATATAGATTTTCACTAACACAAATAATTCCAACATAATGAAACTATTTTTATCAAAAATATATCACGAAAAAGTCAACTATTAAACTTTTTTGACCAAATAGTGAATCTCAAAAATTTTTGTGTTTATAGGCTGGCTTTTACTAATTTCATCGATTCGAATCAAATATCATTCAAGGCGTCTCAAATTCAACTGACTAGAACACAACTTCAATTGTTAATAACATTCATCATTAATATTATAACTCATGAATAGTAACTCATAAATAGTACTCCGGACATCGAAAAGTGTAAGTATCCCAAACAATTCGGAGTGAACAATACCATACTAGAAAAGTATCCCAAATACAAAGTGAATAATACTTAAGTGAATAAATGGTAGAGTATTTACTGACAACTTGTCTACTTTAAAAAATTTCAAATATGACCCTTAAATTTAAACTTTTATTAATTTAACTATTTATCAAAATAAAAATTGAATACTTTTATTTCATAAAATTGAGGGTCTCAATTTTCGCCATCGAAATTTACGTGCGATACACAGTATTTGAAGAGATGAGAATACCTTGAATACCTTATCGTTGAAAACATTAAATTTATCTTTGCGGTAAGCCAAAGATATTCAGATGACTTTCAATAATCAATAATTCATCTTTGACTACTTGAGGATATTCATGATATATAAGCATGAGGATAATGATATAAAGAATTAATCAAATGAGATAAAGGATAAATATTAAACATTTATAATATAATTTATCGAGTGAGTTCAAGAATATCCCAATGTTATCAATCACTTAATAATCAATTTTAATCACTTAATAATCTTTTTCTTAAACTTATAAATAATTTATTTCAATTGTTTACGCTTTATCATATAATGCATTTAATCATTCAAAAATGCCATCCTCATAAGATTTTATTACCAATGATCAAATCCCTTATCAACAATTTACATATACCTTATATAGGATTTCCAAACCATAAAATCCTATTTTCCAACTTTGTTACTTCACATAACATATTTAACTCATATGTTCGTAACTAAACTATTTTCATGAAAAATACCAAATCAGTCCCAAAAATATTTATTTTCTAGGATTTATCATAATATAGTCCCATAATGAAAATATATTTTTCTCAGAATTTTTAAAATTCATTTACTATTTTTCAAAAATTAATTTCTAATTAATTCCTTAAGAAATTAACTACCTCAAGTTTAACTCCGAAAATTCCCAAATCTTGGCACGATCTTACACATGTTAATGTGAGCTTCTAGTTTAAATTACATGGTCATCGGAGTTATAGAACTCCAGTTATAGCATTTTTTGTCGAAAAAACCTAGATATTGAAATGGTCATAACTTGCTCATTTTAAGTCGGAATGAGCTCATTTTTGGACAGAAGGTACCTTATACCATATACATTCATTTCCCAAAAGGCCAGAATTTTTTTTCATAATTTAAGTGGACAAAAATGCCCTTTTAAAAATCTGGACAGTAGCTTTTTTGAAATTTGCAACTTTTGTCTCCTTTGCTAAAATTAGTCCATACGAAAATCTACAACACCTTTTTCCAGTGATTCCACTTGGATAAGTTATAAGACTCGTAGATCTAATTCTAGGACTTGATCACACTCAAAAATTCTAAATATAATAGGAGATATGGTCAATTGAATTTCATGTTACGTTTTTCACCAAAATCTGATTTTCAACTCTTTGTGATTTCTAAGAAACTTTCATGTTTTCACATACTAACCAACATAACTCATCATAACACTTACTAATACCACGTATACCCATGATTTTCATTAGTCCAATGCTTTTATTATGACTTTCATCATAATCAACGTAACCCGATCCTTTTAGTTGATGAAATATTTGAGGGTTTTAGAAATGGATTTTTGTCTTTGAAATCAATACAAAATTCGATTTCATGCTCTAGGGTAGTTTAAGAAGTCTTCAAGAATACGTCGGGAAATTTATTAACAATAAAAATATCATTCAAAATCGTGACTCTCATCCAAGACTTGGATAGCACGGGTAATGAAGGTTTCTCTAATGAGTTTCAACAGAGTACAATCAAAGTCTAACTTCTCTAGAGTCAAATTTAAACATTGAACGCAAGCAAGAGAGATAAAAGAATGGGTAGAACTGATATATAATAAGGTATAGGCTTCGCAAGAATTTATAATTAACTAACCCGTGCTAACTTCGTTCGGTTTACTCGCTTTTTGAGAAGTCATGAAAAACGCTCTTCCTGAAACCAACGACTTTGTTTTGTCCGTATCCGCCTTTGGTGCCACCGGCCAAGCTGGACTTGACTTTGGTGCACGACAAAATTGGGCTAATGACCTCCTCTTCTTGAAATTTCCACTTCTATTATCTTGGCCATGATTATCACCGAAGTGGTTACCACTCTTGGCAAGATAATTTCCCCCACGATGGTTATCATTGTTCCGATGGCCGTCACCACCAGTATGATTATTATCGTGTTGTTTGTCGTTACCTTTTTCTTGAGCTAAATCAACACTCTCATGTGCTTCATTGCTTATCTCAGCATTTTCAGATGCCATTCTCAAACACTGTCACCAAACAAGGGTTAATTAACATATCACATATTATCCCTATACTCTGACCGACCAATTAAATACCAAATAAACTTAGGTAGGTCATACTAGCGAATGAATTCCCCGTCTCTCCCCTCCTAGTTCTTATCTCACATCTCAGCCAGGGATCATATCCCTAAGCTTTGATACCAACTGTGACGCCCCCAAAATTAGGTATTCATCACCCATTTTGGGTCGCCAAATACATGGTACAAAATTATAATACAAACTTAATTATACAACTGTCGTGTAACATACGACAATACATAAACTGAGAGTTCTAATAAGAATATTGTCATCTAGATAGTATCCATACTCAAGGAGTCCTCATTACATTTATTGTCACACTATTTAACATAATAGTGAGGACTACTAATGCTATCTTCTGGACCATCACTCCTTTCCCCGACTCGTCCCAGCTATATTCTCATTTCTTGAAGAGAACATTGAAAGAAAGGGTGAGCTTAACTAGCCCAGTAAGAAATATTATGACTAAGATAATGCAGAATAAATTATCCTTAGCCTTCAACAGTATAACAACTGATAGAATATAATAGACAACAAGTTTTAGATCAAAAACTGCAACGGAAATAAGCAATCTATTAAAAGAGTCAAGTAGAGAATAAAATCTACCATCTTTTAAGATTTAAAAGGTTTTTCATCACTTTTATTGCTAAGACTCAGCTTAATAAATAAACCACATCATCGAATCATCCTTGCACTACGGGCCAAGGATATTCATTAAATCATCAACGGTCATGACTATCTTAGAATAATCCTCGGTCATAATCATATCAAAACTTGTCCATCAATGTATTACGGACCACTGAGGACTTTTACCACATCACTTATAACATCACAGTTCACGATTATACCAAATGATCCATGAAAAGATACTGGATGAAGCGCAAATATCAAGGATATTCCACTAATTTCATGGAGTATAGAAGTCAAAACTCTAACCATTTGAGTATAATAAAGAATATATGAAGCGCAAATGGATATTCACCGCCATGCAATAATCACGATATCTGATCATTTACGCAATTTAATAAGGAATGAATACAAAGGATCATTCACCATGCGTGTGGTAATCCACATGATGCAGTTATTCAACAAAATAATAAAGAATGGAATAACAAAAGACATCACCATGCATGCGATAGAGACCGCACAGACAGGTTATTCTCAACAGAATAATAAATGCGGAATAATAAATATGGAACCAGGTCAGGTGAAATTCACACCAAGCGAGGATATTAAATGAGAATATTAAATGACGGAATAATATAAAGGATTTCACCAAGTACATGGTATGTCGCTTATCTGAAGTTATGTATAGGGTATCTGGCGTGTATCTGAGTTATTCCAATGAGAATAATAAAGAATGGAATAACATAAGGATTTCTAAATCTGAAGGTATCTAAGCTTATCTGAGGTTATGTATAGGGTATCTGGCGTATCTGAGTTATTCCAATGAGAATAATAAAGAATGGAATAACATAAGGATTTCACCAAGTAAAGGGTATACCGCTTATACAGGTTATGTATAGGGTATGCCGCGTATACAGGTTATTCCAACAGAATAATAAAGGATGGAATAACATAAGTTCTCTTCATGAATAAGAAAGAATAACACCTCTTACCGTAAAAGAAACTGGATAAAGGAGTAGTGAGGTAGTAATCTTCTCTTCTTCTTTAGATTTTCTCTCTACAATTTCTCCCTACAATATCTCTCTATAATAACCGCTCTAAAGCTTTGGTGAATTGGTGAGAAATGAAGAAGAATGAGCATCTATTTATAGAAAAACATAGTTTCGATAATTGCACGTTTTGGGGCTCGGAAAATTAAAGTACAATACCTCCAACTTTTATTTCATTTTTAATTCAGTCATCCAAGTATTATCAAAAATCATGTGAATCAATAGTAAAATCATGTGACTCAATAGTAAATCATGTGATAAAATTAATTACAATATAGTATGTGACGCCCCCAAAATAGGTATACACAACACCCATTACGAGTCGCCAAATACATGGTACAAAAAGCAAACTACAACTCTGAATAATACAAATGTCGTGTGAAATACGACAATATATCTTAATGAGTTTAAATATAATATTGTCTTACTAGACAATATCACATACAAATAAATCCCCATCATAATTATTGATTCATTATTTTACAAAAATGGTGAGGACTACTAAACAACTCTCTCTAGAACCTTCATTCCATACCCAGAGCTAGTACTCGCTACATTCTCGCCTCACGAGAAGAAAAATGGAACAACAAGGAAAAGGTGAGCTCAACTAGCCCGATAAAGAATATTATGACTAAGATAATATCTGACAAATTATCGTTAGTCTTGACGAGGAAAAATCGATAGAATACTGATAAGCTGACAAGTTTCGGATCAATATTCGCGGTGAAATAATAATTCATAGAAGAGTTACGTAGAGAATGAAATCTACTATAATCTATGAATTTAACGGTCCATCATCAATATTTTATCCTGTAACATCAATCGATATACATACGGAATCAAATATTCATCTTTGCACTCTGAGCCAAAGATATTCATCGATTAGTCATATTCATTTAAACACTGTTCATCTTTGCACTTTCTGAGCCAAAGATATTAATCAATCGGTCGTATTCATCTCGACTTTTGTTCATCTTGCACTTCTGAGACCAAAGATATTCTTGAAATCATTCATCTTTTACTACTGAATAAAGATATTCAATAATATCATCATTTAAGGCGAGGATGATGAAAAATATTTTTAAAAAAGCGAATCCGGTGAAACAAAATGACAAGGATTAAGGATTAAGGATTCGTACTTGGTTTTATCCACGCCCAAAAATACCTCAAAAATAATCATAGTGGTGTAAAATTCGAGAATGATCAAAACATGGATCTGATCGAGTTAGTATCGAGAATAGATATTTTAGACGAAAAGAAGAAATTTTATTTTTCGATTGAATAATAGAGTATCGTGAATAGTCTTGGTATCGTGAATAGTCTAGTAGTATCGTGAATAGTAACTCAGAGCACCAAAAGATAGAAATTCCACAAAAAAACATCTTCACGCGCGCAATGAATAGTACTCGTGAATAGTAACTCGTGAATAGTAACTTCATGAATAGTAACTTCGTGAATAGTAACTCGTGAATAGTAACTCATGAATAGTAACCAGAGCATGAAAAAGTTCCAAATTTGATAAAAACTTGGATCAACATTTTGATTATAATGATATTGAAGAAATAATATCATTACTGAAAAAAATAATATCCACTTACCTCGAAAGATCGGTACTTACATTTTGAAACAGGATATAGGCTATGACTTGGACTTTATAGTATAGCAATACTCAAAGTATACTCAAAATACTCACAAGAATAATTTCGATAATATAGAGAGAAAACTTGATTTACGGTGTGATTTTAATTCTAACCTAAGCACCTATTTATAGGAAATTGCTTAGAACACTAAAAGCGAAAATTTAATATAATATTAATATATTTAATAAATTCTCTCGCCCATCTAGACAATCTGATCTCAGCCATCAAGCACATGTTAAAGATGGCCAACAACATTTGAAAAACGTTTTTCTTAAAAAACATAATTAAAACTTCAAAAATTAATTATTTGAACTTTGAACTTCAATAATTCATAATAAATAGCCCTTTCATCAGAAAATTCGAATCTTGCGATTTTTATAGGAAATTCAATTCTCTACAACTTTGCAGAAGAAAGTTTTTCCAAATTCCAAATAGAAATTGGAAGAAATCCACAAAGCAGGCGATTTTACAATTTATAATCAAATTCGATTCGATAAATGGGGTCCCCAGAGCATGTTTAACATGTTTTAAACATTTATTGCAACAAAATACTCTTCCTCCTCGTATACTCATATATCCCACATTCGTTGTAAAAATATCACCGTTAATATATTATTAAAATAATATATTTAAATGAATTATTTTATCGAGAAAAAGATAAAATATTAATTTTCAACAATTGTCATTTTAAAATTTTCTCCATCTATATCCACATAAAATCAATATTTTCCTCATCATATAAATCAATAATTAATTATTCACAAATAATATTACAGAATCACAATATTACATGGCAGCGGTTCGAGGAAGAGGGCTTTCGATAAGAATTTCTTCTTCTTGGGCATGATTAGGTGACCAAACCTCTCCTTAGGCAGAACTTTCTAGACATTGCCAATAATGTTATCTAATAATATTATTGAGGATAATATGAATTATTGCCGATAATGAAAGATCTTGTGTAATGACAATTATTGAAACAATGATGATATAAAATATCAGCAATGACAAATTATTAACTCGATAAAATCTTTGAGCGGTAATTCTGTGTAACCATTATTGAGTAGTGCCTTCTTACGTAAGAATCAATAATTGGTGCAATCTGGTGTCTTCTTTGTTCAACAACAGCGTATTAGTGTGTTTTAACCACGGGTATTCAGCAGTGATACTTGATAACAACTTCTGTAGTTATTTAAAACAACTTATATTTGTCGTTTTCTTCATCCAATCACTTTCCGTTATGGGGCCCACACATGGCTGGCTGCGAGGTAAATACGAATATTTCCGAAGCGATGCGAATATTCCACGACTAAACGAATATTCCCAAGCGATAATGAATATTTTATAACCACTTGCTTATTTTGAAATATTTGCATATTTAACCTTAACTATCCACATTAATCAAATCAACCCTTACTATTTCAAAATAATAAATAAAGGAAATTCCTTTTTATTTAAAAATTTGGGGTCTTCTGACCTCCCTCCTTATGAAATTTCGTCCTCGAAATTGGCGTACGTACACAGTGTTTGAAAAGGTGAGGATACCGCTTTCATTTTCGTTTCAATTCCGGTCATTTCCTCTATAGCATGATTTCTCCACAAAACTTTAACTTGTGGTATAACCTTTCTTAGCGTGGGACATGCTCCTTCTATCCAAAATCTTGATAGGTACCTCCTCATACGTTAAGTCTTGATTTATCAAAATGGGTTCTAACTTCTATAGCGTGGTTGGGTCTTTCACATATTTCTGAAATACGGATATGTGAAACACATTATGAACACGAGACATACTCGGAGAATGTAAGTACATAGGCTACATTTCCTACTCGGTCGAGAATTTGAAATGGTCCAGATAAATCGTGGATTGAGCTTTCCTCTCTTCCCAAATCTTGTAACTCCCTTCCATGGATGACTTCATGACAATACATGATCCCTACATTAAATTCCACGTCCTTTCGATGAAGATCCGCATAACTCTTTTGTCGATCTTGTCTTGGTTTGTATCGTTGTCGAATCATTTGGATCTTTTCGGTGAGTCATACGTACTAACTTTCGGGTCCCAACAATGTTGCTTCACCCACCTCATCCCAACATATTGGAAGCGACATTTTCGTCCATATAATGCTTGAATGGAACCATGCCTATATTTGTTTAATAACTATTGTTGTATGAGAATTCCACCGATGGCAAGTACTTATCAACTTCCTTTGAAATCTAGGACACGAGTTTTAATATATCTTGAGAGTTTGAGTAGTCCTTTACGATTGCCCATCCAGTTTGAGGATGGTATACCCAACCCAGATAAATAAATTCGTGCCCATAGCTTTCTAACCCAAAATCATGAAGTGAATCTTGGGTCACGATCTAAAACTATGGATCTTGGCATGCCATGCAATCTCACAATCGCATTTACGTACATACGAGAAAAGGCGTTCGAGGGAATAAGTTTCTCGTATCGGTAAGAAATGAGTAGACTTGGTTAATCTATCAACAATAACCCAAATCGCATCTATGCCTTGAGAAACCTTGGGAAGATTAGTAATGAAATTGAGGGGTAATGTGTTCCCACTTCCATTCAGGAATCTCAGTGGTTCTGCACGGACCCTTAGGTACAAGATGCTCACTTTTACGTTGACAAGTTAAACATCTCGAGATAAACTCGCGATCTCTCTCTCTCATATTGCTCCACCAAAATGTATGTTGAAGATCATAATACATTTTGGTACTCCCGAGATGGATTGCAAATGGCGTATTGTGTGCCTCCATCATAATCTTGTACTTCAAATCGAGTCGTTAGGAACACAAAGTCTAGAGTGGACTAAAGTATTCCTTCTTCATCAATTCTCGCTTAGGAATAGCTCCTTCTTGTACTTTCTTCTTCATACGCATCAACTCGGGTCGGTGGCTTGAGCGACCTTAACTTTTTCTATTAAAGTTGGCTCTGTCGTATACTTGACATCATCATCCTTTTCGTTCCGCATATAATCTTCTACTCATCGCGTCGGCTACCACGTTCGCTTTTCGGGATGGCATGATCGAACATGTCTTTGAAATGAGTCTCCTCTTGAGTTCTTGAAGCTCTTCCCACATTCCTTGCTCCATTCTAATTTTGTATCTCTCTGAGTCAATTGCGTTAATGGAATAGCGATTCGAGAATATCCTTGACGAATCTCGATAATAACCAACTAAGCCTGAAAGCTCGTCTTTTCGATAAGCGACTTAAGTTGCTCTCAATTGTGACTCGTATCCCAATCTTGGATATGCGTCACAATGACACCTATCGATTTACTATCGCGCGAATATGGCGTCCCCTAGAGAGTGCGGCTTAGGTGAATTCCACAAAGGAAGTCACAAGATAAAGGCTCGGTACCAAATTCTATAGTTGAATTTTTAACTCACGAAGTTCAATAGGAGCCATTCGATATGAGATTTTAGAAATGAGTTTTGTCTAGGGTTGAAAGTCGATACAAAATTTAATATCGGGGCTTTGGGAGTAAGCGAGAAATTCTTGAAATCGTCGGGAAAATCAATAACAACAAGAATATTATTCAAATCGGCGTGTCTTTATTCAAATCCATAACATGGACTAAGAAAATTTGACATCCGTAATAAACGAATGACTTCATGGACGATATGAAAATGTTTGACTCTGATGGTTTGATTGCTTGAATTGAATAACGGGTTGCTTAGGAATATGAAAACTAATGACCTTACGAAAATAATCAATTTGGCATGATGAGTAGTTAACCTTAAAATCACATCAAAACAAATATCTCTATAGAAATAAGGTTAACGGGTAATGTGATAGTGCCAACTTGAATCAAGCAAGATTTATAAACAGTGGATGTAATGAAAGTTTCTCTAACGGAGTCTCCACGAGATAGGTCGAAAGTCTAATTTCTCGTAAGTCGAGTTTAAGCGTTGGCGCAAGCAAAGAGATAAAAGAATGGGTAGAAGCCGGTATCTAGTAAGGTATAAACTTCCCAAGAATTTATAATTAACTAACTTGAGTGCTAACCGTTTGGGTTCCTCGCATTTTTTTGACCGGTCACGACAAGCGCTCTTCGAGAACCGTTGACTTTGACTTTTACAGGACATCCTTTTGAGTCACCATTCATCATTTTGGTTTGGGTTTCGATATCGTACAATCTCGGCGATATGACCTTCTTTTCCACAATTATAGCATACCTTGGAAGGCTTTGAGCAGTTTGACCTTATATGTCCTCCTCTCCACATCTGTAGCATCTAAGCGGCGATCGTTCTCTTCCCTAGAATTTGTTGATGGTCTTGATGTTCTTTGTAAGCGTCTTCCGTCATCGTTAAATCTTCTCTTTTTAGATTGGACATCTCTTTCCATAATATCAAGCGCGTCGTGCGACTTTTACCCATGCATCACTCATTCTCACTCGTTCGGTTATTTCTTCTTTCATTTCGATTCGACTTTATCATCTTATACTGCGCGAAAAGTGCTTACATTCAAGCATCACGTGTCGGGTAACCTGAAGCTTGAATCGTTGCATCCTTTTGCTCCACATTTGCTACTTGATTCTTTGCTTTCTCTTCTAACTCATGAATACGATTTTGCAATTCTATATTTTGATCGTAAAATACCTCTAATAAACTCTCTTGGTACCTCTTCTTCCTCTTCTTCCTCACTCTCATTTGTTACCTCTGCGATTATCTAAGGGTGCTGACTATCGATTCTTCACTCACCACATGGATATCTCTAATTCCTTCTTACTTTGACATCACATTATCACGGTTGGCGATTAGAGGAATTATCTCCACGATCTCATTCACTCCATTGTTAACGTTCTCGTGACCGTTCTAAAAAAACTATCATAAAACAAGGGTTAATTAAATAAATTAATATATCACATAATATCCCTATAATATGACCAACCAACAAATAAGCTTAGGTAGGACACCTTTAGCGAAGGATTTACTCGTCTCTCCCCTCTAGTTCTATTCCGATCTCATGGAGATCATATCCTAAGCTACGATACCATTGTGGCGCCCCCAAAATAGGTATACCTGACACCCATTACGAGTGCGCCAAATACATGGTACAAAAAGCAAACTTCTGACTTCAATAATACAAATGTCGTGTGAAATACGACAATATATCTTGTGAGTTTAAATATAATATTGTCTTCTAGACAATATCCACATCTCAAATAAATCCCCATCATAATTATTGATTCATTATTTTACAAAAATGGTGAGGACTACTAAACAACTCTCTCTAGAACCTTCATTCCATACCCAGACTAGTACTCGCTACATTCTCGCCTCACGAGAAGAAAAATGGAACAACAAGGAAAAGGGTGAGCTCAACTAGCCCGATAAAGAATATTATGACTAAGATAATATCTGACAAATTATCGTTAGTCTTGACGAGGGGAAAAATCGATAGAATCTGATAGAGCTGACAAGTTTCGGATCAATATTACATGTGAAATAATAATTCATAGAAGAGTTACGTAGAGAATGAAATCTACTATAATCTATGAATTTAACGGTCCATCATCAATATTTTATCCTATAACATCAATCGATATACATACGGAATCAAATATTCATCTTTGCACTACTGAGGCGAAGATATTCATCGATTAGTCGTATTCATTTTAAACACATTCATCATTTGCACTCTGAGGCCGAAGATATTAATCAATCGGTCGTGTTCATCTCAACACTGTTCATTCATCTTTGCACTTCTGAGACCAAAGATATTCTTGAAATCATTCATCTTTGCACTTTTCTGGGCGAAGATATTCAATAATATCATCATTTAAGGCGAGGATGATGAAAAATATTTTTAAAAAAGCGAATCGGTGAAACAAAATGACAAGGATTAAGGATTAAGGATTAGTACTTGGTTTTATCCACGCCCAAAAATACCTCAAAAATAATCATAGTGGTGTAAAATTGAGAATGATCAAAACATGGATCTGATCGAGTTAGTATCGAGAATAGATATTTTAGACGAAAAGAAGAAATTTTATTTTTCGATTGAATAGTCTTGGTATCGTGAATAGTCTTGAGTATCGTGAATAGTCTTAGTATATCGTGAATAGTAACTTCAGAGCACCAAAGATAGAAATTCCACAAAAAACATCTTTCGCTTCATGAATAGTACTTCGTGAATAGTAACTTCGTGAATAGTAACTCGTGAATAGTAATATAAGTAACTCATGAATAGTAACTCGTGAATAGTAACCCCCCATAACCAGAGCATGAAAAGTTTCAAATTTGATAAAAACTTGGATCAACATTTGATTATAATGATATTGAAGAAATAATATCATTTGAAAAAAAATAATATCCACTTACCTCGAAAGATCGGTCTTACAATTTGAAAAACAGGATATAGGCTATGACTTGGACTTGCATAGTATAGCAATACTCAAAGTATACTCAAAATACTCACAAGAATAAACTCGATAATATAGAGAGAAAACTTGAGTTTACGGTGTGATTTTCAATTCTAACCTAAGCACCTATTTATAGGAAATTGCTTAGAACACAAAGCGAGAAAATTTAATATAATATTAATATATTTAATAAATTCTCTCGCCCATCTAGACAATCTGATCTCAGCCATCAAGCACATGTTAAAGATGGCCAACAACATTTGAAAAACGTTTTTCTTAAAAACATAATTAAAACTTCAAAAATTAATTATTTGAACTTGAACTTTGATAATTCATAATAAATAGCCTTTCATCAGAAAATTTGAATCTCGCGAGTTTTTATAGGAAATTCAATTCTCTACAACTTTGCAGAAGAAAGTTTTCCAAATTCCAAATAGAAATTGGCCAAGAAATCCACAAAGCAGGCGATTTTACAATTTATAATCAAATTTCGATCGATAAATGGGGTCCATGAGCATGTTTAACATGTTTTAAACATTTATTGCAACAAAAATACTCTTCCTCCTCGTATACTCATATATCCCACATTCGTTGTAAAAATATCACCAGATTAATATATTATTAAAATAATATATTTAAATGAATTATTTTATCGAGAAAAAGATAAAATATTAATTTTCAACAATTGTCATTTTAAAAATTTTCTCCATATATCCACATAAAATCAATATTTTCCTCATCATATAAATCAATAATTAATTATTCACAAATAATATTACGAGAATCTGATATTATTGTGACGAGGCGGTTCAGGAAAGGGGGCTTTCGATAAAATTTCTTCTTCTTGGTAGCTTGATTAGGTGACCAAACCTCTCCTTGAAGCGAACTTTCTAGACATTGCCAATAATGTTATCTAATAATATTATTAGGATAATATGAATTATTAGCCGATAATGAAAGATCTTGTGTAATGTGATTATTGAAACAATGACAATATAAAATATCAGCTTGGCAATTATTAACTCGATAAAATCTTTGAGCAGTAATTCTTTGTAACCATTATTGAGTAGTGCCTTCTTACGTAAGAATCAATAATTGGTGCAATCTGGTGTCTTCTCTTGTTCGACAATGGCGTATTAGTGTGTTTTAACCCGCGGGTATTCAGCGATGATACTTGCAGTAACAACTTCTGGCAGATTATTTAAAAACAACTTATATTTGTCGTTTTCTTCATCAATCACTTTTCAGTTATGGGGCCCCACACATAATACGAATATTCCCAAAGCGATCTGAATATTCCACGACCAAGCGAATATGCGAATATTCCCATTAATCAAATCGATTTCAAAATAATAAATAAAGAATATTCACGACATTTTAACTTAACAAGAATATTCTGAAGCGATAATGAATATTTTATAACCATTTTGCTTATTTTGAAATATTTGCGTATTTAATTTTCACTAATACAAATAATTAACATATAAAACTATTTTATCATTTAATCGAAAATCAACCCTTGAACTATTTCAAAATAATAAATAAAGGAAATTCCTTTTTATTTAAAAATTTCATAAATAGTAGGGGTCTTACAATATTATCAATCACATAATAAATTCATAATCTAATATTGTTAATATCATAACAATATTTTAATTACTTCTTAAACTTATAAACAATTTATTTGAGTTGTTTACACTTTACCAAATAATGCATTTAATCATTCAAACATATAAATACTCATAAGATTTCATCACCAATGATCAAATTCCTTATCAACAATCTACATATACATTATAGAGAGATTTCCACGCTATAAAATCATATTTTTCAAATTTGGTACTTCATATAACATATTTAACTCATATGTTAAGTAATTAAACCATTTTCATAAAAAATACCAAATCAGTTCAAAAATATTTCTTTTAACGAGATTTAGCATAACATAATCCCATAATAAACATATATTTTCTAAAGAATTTTAAAATTCATTTACTATTTTCAAAATTAATTTCTAATTAATTCCTTAAGAAATTAACTACCTCAAGGTTAACTCCAGAAATTCCCAAATCTTGGCAAGATCTTACATGTTAATGTGAGCCTCAGATTTAAATTTCATGGTCGTGAGTTATAGAACTCCGGTTATAAGCGTTTTAAATCCGGAAAACCTAAATATTGAAATGGTCATAACTTGCTCATTTTAAGTCGGAATGGGCTCATTTTTGGACAGGATGTTCCTTATACCATATACTTTCATGTCCCAAAAGGTTAGAATTTTTCTCATAATTTAAGTGGCCGAAACAGCCCCTTAAAGTTTCTGGGCAGTAGCATTTTCGGTTTTTACAGCTTTTTCATCCTTAACTAAAATCAGTCCACACAAAAATCTACAACACCTTTTCTAGCGATTTTACTTGGATTAGTTAGGTAACTCATAGATCTAACTCTAGGACTTGACCACACTCAAAAATTCAAAATATAACAGGAGATATGGTCAATTGAATTTTATGTTACGTTTTTACTAAAATCTGATTTTTCAACCCTTTGTGATTTCTAAGAAACTTTCATGTTTTCACATAATAACCAACATAACTCATCATAACACTTACTAATACATCATATACCCATGATTTTCATCAGTCCAAAACTTTTGTTATGACTCTCCTCAAAATCAACGTAAAGAGATCATTTTCACAATTTAATAAGGAATGAATATAAAGGATAATTCACCATGCGTGTGGTAACCCACATAGACAGGTTATTCCAACAGAATAATAAAGAATGGAATAACAACAGACATCACCATACATGCGGTACTTTGCATAGACAGATTATTCTAACAGAATAATAAATACAAAATAATAAATAATGGAACCAGGTCAGGTGAAATTCACACCGACAGGATATTCCGACAGAATATTAAATGCGAAATAATAAATATTGGAACTAGGTCAGGTGAAATTCACACCGATAGGATATTCCGACAGAATATTAAATGACAGAATAATAAATATTGGAACCAGGTCAGGTGAAATTCACACCGACAGGATATTCCGACAGAATATTAAATGACGGAATAATATAAGGATTTCACCAAGTAATGGGTATGCCGCTTATACAGGTTATGTATAGGGTATGTCGCATATACAGGTTATTCCAACAGAATAATAAAGAATGGAATAACATAAGGATTTCACCAAGTAAAGGGTATGCCAATTTTATACGAGTTATGTATAGGGTATCTGCCCAAGCGTATCTGAGTTATTCCATGAGAATAATAAAGAATGGAATAACATAAGATTTCCCCAAGTAAAGGGTATCACGCTTATACTGAGGTTATGTATAGGGTATCCATTATGTCTGAGTTATTCTAACGAATAATAAAGGATGGAATAATGAAGTTCTCTTCATGAATAAGAAAGAATAACACCCTTACTATAATAATACTATCCTCTACAGTAAAAAATTGAAAAATAGAAGTAGTGAAGTAGCGAGTTTCTTCTTTCTCTCTAATTTTCTCTCTCTAGAGTTTCAATTGAATTAAGTAAGAAAATAATGAAGGAATGAGCTTATTTATAGAAGAATGGAATGAATAGTAACTTATTCATGAGCGGTCGGATCGATTTACTTTTAAGCGAGCGATCCGGATCGATTTATTATTAAAACTTAAAACAACGGTCCATCTTGATTTACTATTAAAACTTTAAACCAAATGACCCATATTGATTCACTATTATAACTTTCCACGGTGGTCCATATTAATTCATTGACCAACGGCTGAAAAATTAGCACACCTCCTTATGGAATAATATTGTACCCAAATACTAGAATGTACAACACTAGAGTGAATAGTAACTCATGAATAGTAACTTTCGTGAATAGTAACTAATGAATAGTAACTTCGTGAATAGTAACTCAGAGCACAAAAGTGTCCCAAATACTCTCGGACATCAATTATTGATTTCATAATATAACAAATAATCTGAGATGATCTTGTGTGATAATCGAATCGATAATATGAGGAGATATGATCAAAGAATTACTATAGCAATAATTGAGTATAAGCTGCGGTGACTTATCACTTAAGCATCAATAATCAATGCAGTGTACTCTTATTCAACCCACAGCGTATTATTACGTACTTTTACTCTTTGGGTAGTTCAGCGATGATAATGATAAAACCTCCATAGTTATTTTCATAAAATATTTTTTGTCGTTTTCTAACTCGACAATTCTTACATTAATGGGTCCACCAATGATTGTCCGTCGTCTGAATATTCCCGGAGCAAAAGAATATTCCCGACCAATCGAATATTTATAACAACATGCATTCTTTGCAAAATTTTCAAATACTACCCACAGCTATAACATTATCTCAAATCCACACCTTAATATTTAAAATATATTTCAAGAAATTTAAATCTTTATTTATAAAATCTGGGGTCTCACAATAAATGTAATGAGGACTCCATTGTGTTTGAATACTGTCTAGATGACAATATTCTTATTAAAACTCTCAGTTTATGTTTTGTCGTATTTTACACGACTGTTGTATAATTAAGTTTGTATTTGTATTTTGTACCATGTAAGTGGCGACCCAAGATGGGTGACGTATACCTAATTTTGGGGGCGTCACAATATGATTATGGACAGGAATTGTTGAGTGATGTTACAGGGATAAAACATTGTTGGTGGACTTTTAACATGGAGAATATAATAGACCTGATGGTCTATTTGACTCTTCTAATGGATTGTTCATTTCGCTGCAACTATGGTTGAAAAGTTTTATCATCTACTATATGTTCTAAATCTCTGAGTTATTATTAATGAAAACTATTGATAATGTAATTATCTTTAGTCATGATATTCTTTACTGGGCTAGTTGTGCTCACCCTTCTACTTCACAATTCCTTTCAGGTAATAATAGTGTACACGGGTCGGCGGGGATAACAAAGGAATAGAGCGATGGTACATAGTACATTGAGGTTCTCCCTAAATAGTATGGAAATAATTTTCTTGAGAACTTTAGATAAGTGTGTCATTATTGTATATGTCATTTGATATTTAATTTTGGTGAACCAAATAAGGTGAGGTGAACCTTGATTTTGGAAGGTGTTTTGCCCTTTATCATACAAGATGTCTAATGACATACAACCTCGTGTTATCATAAGGCGAGGGGTTGTGCACATCCACTTCTTTGAGTATATCTCTGAGCGGTACTATATGATCTTGGAGTTTATTTGAAATATAATTTCCACTTGGAGACAGTGGAGATAGTTATATGTCAAGAGAAGACTCACCATTGGAAAGAAGATGATAGTAATCTTCTCGTTTTTTCTTTGGGGTCTATTGGGTCATTATGTGGACATATGATATCTACCATTGTAAGGTTGTAGTCGAGGCACCATGAGAGTTACATACATTGTATTAAAACTCACAGTTAACTGTGGTCGTATTCTATACGATAGTTCAACAGTTGTATAAATGAAGTTGTATTTGATATTTATAGTGTGATATCTGGCGACTCAGAATGGGTGATGTATACCTATTTTGGGGGCATCACAGAATATCCTTGGCCCGTAGTACAGGGATGATTAGATGGTGTGTTTTATTTATTAAGTTGAGTCTCAGCGATAAAAATTGATGAAAATCTTTTTAAATTATAGAAGATAGTAGATTTTATGCTCTACTTGTCTCTTCTAATGGATTGCTTGTTTCGCTGCAGTTAAACTTGTTGTCTATTATATTCTATCAGTTTAACATTATTGAGACTAATGATAATTTATTCTGCATTATCTTAGTCATAATATTTCTTACTGGGCTAGTTGAGCTCACCCATTCTTTCAATGTTCTCTTTAGGAAATGAGAATATAGCGGGGACGAGTCGGGGAACGGAGTGTGATCCGGAAGATAGCATTAGTAGTCTTATTTATTACATTAAATAGTGTGACAATAAATGTAATGAGGACTCTATTGAGAGTGGATATTGTCTAGAAGGCAATATTATTGTTTAAACTCTGTTTATGTTTTGTTGTATTGTATACCATTGTTGTATAAGTTAGTTTGTAGTTAATTTATGTACCATGTATCTGGCGACTCAAGATGGGTGGCGTATACCTATTTTTTGGGGGCGTCATAGTTGGTATCAAAGCTTAGGGATATGATTCCTGGCTGAGATTGAGATAAGAACTAGGAGGAGAGAGACGGGAAATTCCTTCACTAGTATGACCTACCTAAGTTTATTTGGTATTTAAATTGTCAGTCAAAGTATAGAGATAATATATTTTAACCCTTGTTTTGTGACAGTATTTGAAAATGGCGTCCGAAAATGTTGAGATAAGCAATGAAGCATATGAGACCGTTGAGACACCTTTAATCACTAATCAGGTTAATGTTATGTCAGACGAAGAAGGAATTAGAGATATCTACGTGGTAAGTGAAGAACTAATAGTTGCACCCGAGCTAGTTGCAGAGGTAGTAGCTGAGAGTGAGGAAGAAGAGGAAGAAAAGGAACCTGAGGAGAATTGGTTAGAAGAAGCTTATGATCAAAATTTAGAATTTCAAAATTGTATTCATGAGTTAGAAGAGCAGGCTGAAGAACGGCAGGTGGTCGTGGAGCAAAGAGATATAACAATTCAAAATTGTGTTACCCAATGTGCGATGCTTGAACAGAAGCACTCTTTGGCATAGTATAAGATATTAGAACTGGAATCTGAGAATGCTTTGATCAAAGATCTGATAAAAGCAGAAACAACTGAACGAAGAAGAAAAGATGATGTGTGGGTAAAAGTCGCACGACGCGTAGATATTATAGAAAAGAACGTCAGATCCAATAAAGCCAAAATAGATGAAATGGATTTTGCTTTTTGGACAACAATTGGGAGAATCCAACATCGAATTTGGAATTACCCTGTGTATATTGGTCAACCCCAATTCGATATGGATCGAAGAATAATGATTCAAATCATGGATTAGGAATGTGAAGAAGCACTTAAGGGTGGAATGTACCCTATAGCAAAGTCAAATTCGGTAGTTTAAGTGAGAGCGTTTGTCAAGAAACCCGAACGAAGTTATTACGGGTAAGTTAATTATAAACTCTTGCGAAGTCTATATCTTATTCGATACTAGTTCTACCCACTCTTGTATTTCACCTAGTTGTGTTCAACGTTTAAATTTGACTCCTGAGAAGTTAGACTTTGACTTATTGGTTGAAACTTCGTTAGGAGAAACTTTTGTTACCTCCACTGTTTATAAATCTTGTTTCAAATCGACACTTTCACGATACCTATCAATCTTATCTCTGTGAAAATATTTGCCTTTGATATGATTTTAGGAATCGATTGATTAACTACTCATCATATTTATATTTTGTTGAAAGTCATCTGTGGCCTGTAGTGCATAGATGGACTTGGTATGATTATGACCAGGAATTATTCGGTATAATCATGGTCGTAATGTTACAAATGATGTGGTAAAAGTCATCTTTGGCCCGTAGTGCATAGATAGACTTGGTATGATTATGACCAGGGATTATTCGGTATAATCATGGTAGTAATTGAAAACACGAATATCCTTGGCACATAGTGCATGGATAATTAAGTGGTCGTTGATACTTATTGGTGAGTCTCGGCATTATTGGTTTCTGATTGTATATCTTTTGCTGTAGTCAAAGATGAGCTGTTGATTATTAGTTATCTGATTGGCTGTGGTGCAAAGATGAATTGATAATGAATATCTTTGGTCGTATTGGAAAGATGAATTTAATGTTTTCGACGATAAAGGTATTCAAGGTATCCTCACCTCTTCGTCATACCAGGTACGTACGTAAATTTCGAGGGTAAAATTTCATAAGGAGGGGAGATTGTGAGACCCCTGATTTTATGAATAAATATTTAATTTTCTCGAAGTAATTTTTAAATATTATGATGTGGATTTGATATAATGTTATAGTTGTGGGTAGTATTTGAAAATTTTGTAAAGTATTCAAGTGGTTATATAATAATCGATTGGTCGGGGAATATTCTTTTTGTCGAGGAATATCCGTACGACGACACAATCATTGGTGAATCCACAATGGAGGTATTATCGTAAAACGACAGAATTATCTTTTTATAAAATAACGGCGGAAGTGTTATCGTTAAAACTATTAAACTACCCGGTAGTAAAAGAAATACGATGTCAGCGTGGTTGCATAGTAGCTTTACGGTATTGGTTATTGATGCTTACGTAAGAAGTCACTCGGTTATGCTTAATTATTTCTACGATGGTGTTGCATCATATCTCTCGTATTATTGATTCAATTATTGTCACGATTATCGTATGCATAATATGTTATTTTATTAAATCAATAATTGAGGCGACAAAGTTATTCATATCATAAATTGCAATATTTACAATGTCTAGAAGTTACATCGAGGAGAGGTTAGATAATCTAATTATGCTTGATAGAGAGAATCCTTATCGAAAAGCCCCCTCTTTCTTGGGAACGACCTGGTTGATAAATATTGTGAGTTATGATATTAATGATGAATGTTATTAAGAATTGAAGTTGTGTTCGGAGTTAAATTTGGAGACGCGGACGTGATATTTGAGTCCGGAACGACGAAATTAGTAAAAATAATCTATAAACACAAAATTTTTCGGAATTCACTATTTGGTCAAAAAGTTAACAGTTGACTTTTTCAAAAAAAAGTCAAACTTCAAAATTTCAAAATTTATATTTTTGATAAAAATAGTTTCATTATGTTGGAATTGTTTGTGTTAGTGAAAATCGACATTTATTTTGATAATAATTGATGTCTGGAGGTTATATTGACTAATCGGGTATTTAACCGGATAAATGGGAAATTGATTGCTATTGATTCACATGATTATAACTATTTGTTCACATGTGTGTACTATTGATTCACATTCTTGTTACTATTAGGGGAGTTGGTGCAAGATTGATAATACTTGCATGACTAAGTTAAAAATGGAGGTATAGATGGAGAGTCTTATCACGTAATTCGTATTTTCACATGTATACAGAACTATTGATTCACATGATTTACTATTGAATCACATTATTTACTATTAGGGGAGTTGGTGCAAGTTTGATAATACTTGCGAGGACTAAAATAAAAAGGAAGAAAAAGATGAAGGTATTATCTTTGTAATATTTTGAGCCCCAAAAGCGTGTAATTATCGAAACTATATTTTCCTATAAGTAGAAGCTCATTCTTCTTCATTTCTCACCAATTCACTAAAGCTATAGAGCAATTATCATAGAGAGAAATTATAGAGAAAAGCTATAGAGAGAAAATCTATAGAGAAAAGAAGAAGAGAAGTTAAGCGCCTCACTACCCTATATCCGGTTTCTTTCGAAAGGTGGGTATTATTTCTTTCTTATTCATAAAGAGAACTTTTGTTATTCCATTCTTTATTATTACATTAGAAAAACTGTGACATGTCAGTGGCATACCCTATACATAACTTTTATTATCTGTGGCGTACCCTATACTTAGTGAAATCCTCTGTTATTCCATTCTATATTATTATGTTGGAATCACTGTTTATCTGATACCGCATACGTGGTGAAATTCTTCTATTATTCCATTCTATATTATTATGTTGGAATAACTTTGTTTATGTAATCTTTTGCATACATGGTGAAATTCTTCTATTATTCCATTCTTTATTATACAGCCGGAATATCTCACCGGTGCAATTTACTTTGACACAGTTCCATTTATTATTACTGTTGGAATAACTTTGTATCTGTGGATTCTAGTATACACGGTGATGTACATTGTTATTACATTCTTTATTATTACATTGGAATAACTTTTGTATATCGTGGATTACCGTATACTGGTGATTTACATTGTTATTCCATTCTTTAATATGCAGCCGGAATATCACATGCATGCGTTCGCCGGACACTGGTTCCATTCTTTATTATTACATTGAGAATAACACCGTCATTGCGATCTATCATTATGCATGGTGATTTCTTCTGTTATTCCATTCTTTATTATTACATTAGAATAACTGTATCATGTGGATTACCACATGCATGGTGAATGATCCTTTGTATTCATTCCTTATTAAATTGTGGAAATGATGCGTATCACGTGGATTCTGCGCATGACGGACGAAAATCCATTTGCAGTTTCATATATTCTCTTATACTCAATTGATTAAAGCTTTAACTTCTATAATCCATGAAATTAGTAGAATATCCTTGATATTTGCGTTTCATCGATATCTTTTCATGGAAATATTCTTTACGAGCATTCTTGAATTTTACTTTACAAAGAAGTATCATGTTGACAATTTGGGACGTTATTGGTTCTGGTTAAATTAATTCGTGAACTTGTTTTATTGAATTATTATGTCATTGTCATGATAAGTTATAGTGGTTATTATGTGAAAACATGAAAGTTTCTTAGAAATCACAAAGGGTTGAAAATCAGATTTTGGTGAAAACGGAACACGAAATTCAATTGACCATATCTCCTAGTATATTTCGAATTTTTGAGTGAGGTCAAGTTCTAGAGTTAAATCTATTAGTTTTGTAGCATATCCAAGTGGATAAAGGAGTAGTGAGGTAGTAATCTTCTCTTCTTCTTTAGATTTTCTCTCTATAATTTCTCCCTACAAAATCTCTCTATAATAACCGCTCTAAAGCTTTGGTGAATTGGTGAGAAATGAAGAAGAATGAGCTTCTATTTATAGAAAAACATAGTTTTGATAATTGCACGTTTTGGGGCTCGGAAAATTAAAGTACAATACCTCCAACTTTTATTTCATTTTTAATTCAGTCATCCAAGTATTATCAAACTTGCACCAACTCCCCTAATAGTAAATCATATGAATCAATAGTAAAATCATGTGACTCAATAGTAAATCATGTGATAAAAATAATTACAGTATAGTACCTCCATCTATACCTCCATTTTTAACTTAGTAAATGCAAGTATTATCAATCTTACTCCCCGACTCTAACAAGAATGAATCAATAGTATAACATGTGAACAAATAGTTATAATCATGTGAAATAATAGCAATCAATTGCTCATTTATCCGGTTAAATACCCGATTGGTCAATATAACCTCCAGACATCAATTTTTATCGAAATAAATGTCGATTTTCACTAATACAAATAATTCCAACATAATGAAACTATTTTTATCAAAAATATAAATTTTAAAATTTTGAAGTTTGACTTTTCCCGAAAAAGTCAACTGTTGACTTTTTGACCAAATAGTGAATCTCGAAAAAATTTGTGTTTATAGGCTATTTTTACTAATTTAATTGTTTTGGAATCAAATATCACGTCCGCGTCTCCAAATTCAACTCCGAACACAACTTCAATTGTTAATAACATTCATCATTAATATTATAACTCATGAATAGTAACTCGTGAATAGTAACTCGTGAATAGTACTCCGACACGAAAAGTGTCCCAAATACCCGAGTGAACAATACTAGAGTGAATAGTAATTTGGGTGAATAGTAACCCGTGAATAGTAATTCGTGAATAGTACTCCGACGTGAAAAGTTTCCCAAATACTCGAGTGAACAATACTAGAGTGAATAGTAATTTGGGTGAATAGTAACCCGTGAATAGTAATTCATGAATAGAACTCCGACATGAAAAGTATCCCAAATACCCGAGTGAATAATACTAGAGTGAATAGTAACCGAGTATTTTATGACAACTTGTCTACTTTAAAAAAAATTCAAATATGACCCTTAACTTTAAACTTTTATTAATTTAACTATTTATCAAAATAGAAAATTGAATACTTTTATTTCATAAAATTCGGGATCTCACAATAAATATTAAAGACATTAACTTTATCCAAATATTATCAATCACATAATAAATTCATAATCTAATATTGTTAATATCATAACAATATTTTAATTACTTCTTAAACTTATAAACAATTTATTTCAGTTGTTTACACTTTACCAAATAATGTATTTAATCATTCAAACATGTCATACTCATAAGATTTCATCACCAATGATCAAATTCCTTATCAACAATCTACATATACATTATATAGGATTTTCACGCTATAAAATCATATTTTTCAAATTTGTTACTTCATATAACATATTTAACTCATATGTTCGTAACTAAACCATTTTCATGAAAAATACCAAATCAGTTCCAAAAATATTTCTTTTCTGAGATTTAGCATAATATAATCCCATAATAAACATATATTTTTCTCGGAATTTTTAAAATTCATTTACTATTTTTCAAAAATTAATTTCTAATTAATTCCTTAAGAAATTAACTACCTCAAGGTTAACTCCAGAAATTTCCAAATCTTGGCAAGATCTTACACATGTTAATGTGAGCCTCCAGTTTAAATTCCATGGTCATCGGAGTTATAGAACTCCGGTTATAGCGTTTTTCGTCGGAAAAACCTAAATATTGAAATGGTCATAACTTGCTCATTTTAAGTCGGAATGGGCTCATTTTTGGACAGGATGTTCCTTATACCATATAATTTCATGTCCCAAAAGGTCAGAATTTTTCTCATAATTTAAGTGTCCGAAACAGCCCCTTAAAGTTTCTGAGCAGTAGCATTTTCGGTTTTTACAGCTTTTTCATCCTTAACTAAAATCAGTCCACACAAAAATCTACAACACCTTTTCTAGCGATTTTACTTGGATTAGTTAGGTAACTCATAGATCTAACTCTAGGACTTGACCACACTCAAAAATTCAAAATATAACAGGAGATATGGTCAATTGAATTTTATGTTACGTTTTTACTAAAATCTAATTTTTCAACCCTTTGTGATTTCTAAGAAACTTTCATGTTTTCACATAATAACCAACATAACTCATCATAACACTTACTAATACATCATATACCCATGATTTTCATCAATCCAATACTTTTGTTATGACTCTCCTCAAAATCAACGTAAAGAGATCATTTTCACAATTTAATATGGAATGAATATAAAGGATAATTCACCATGCATGTGGTAACCCACATAGACAGGTTATTCCAACAGAATAATAAAGAATGGAATAACGGAAGGATTCACCATGCATGCGATAGAGGACATGCAGCACGGGTTATTCCCAGCGAATAATAAAGAATGGAATAACAATGAGACATCACCATTAAATGCGGTACTTGGCGTAGGCAGTTATTCTAACAAAATAATAAATCTGAAATAATAACTAATGGAACCGAAGTCGGTGAAATTCACGCATGGGATATTAAATGTAATATTAAATGCGAAATAATAAATATTGGAACCAGTCGGTGAAATTCACACCGAAGCGAGGATATTAAACGATGAATAATAAATATTGGAACCAGGTCAGGTGAAATTCACACCGACAGGATATTCCGACAGAATATTAAATGACGGAATAATATAAGGATTTCAACAAGTAATGGGTATGCCGCTTATACAGGTTATGTATAGGGTATGTCGCATATACAGGTTATTCCAACATAATAATAAAGAATGGAATAACATAAGGATTTCACCAAGTAAAGGGTATGCCACTTATATAGGTTATGTATAGGGTATGCCGCGTATACAGGTTATTCCATCAGAATAATAAAGAATGGAATAACATAAGGATTTCCCCAAGTAAAGGTTTTACCGCTTATACAGGTTATGTATAGGGTATCCCGCGTATACAGGTTATTTTAACAGAATAATAAAGGATGGAATAACAGAAGTTCTCTTCATGAATAAGAAAGAATAACACCCCTTACTATAATAATACTATCCCTTACCGTAAAAAAAAACTGAAAATAGAAGTAGTGAAGTAGCAGAGTTTCTTCTTTCTCTCTATAATTTTCTCTCTCTAGAGTTTCAGTGAATTCGTAAGAAAATAATGAAGGAATGAGCTTCTATTTATAGAAGAATGGAATGAATAGTAACTTATTCATAAACGGTCCAGATCGATTTACTTTTAAACGAACGATCCAGATCGATTTATTATTAAAACTTAAAACAACGATCCATACTGATTTACTATTAAAACTTTAAACCAACGACCAATATTGATTCACTATTATAACTTTCCACCAGCGGTCCATATTAATTCATTCAACCAACGGCCTGAAAAATTAGCACACCTCCTTATGGAATAATATTGTACCCAAATACCCGAATGTACAACACTAGAGTGAATAGTAACTCATGAATAGTAACTCGTGAATAGTAACTCGTGAATAGTAACTAATGAATAGTAACTCGTGAATAGTAACTCGACACAAAAAGTGTCCCAAATACTCTCCAGACATCAATTATTGATTTCATAATATAACAAATAATACAGATGATACTGTGACAATAATCGAATCAATAATATGAGAGATATGATGCAAAGACCATCAGAGCAATAATTGAGTATAACCGAGTGACTTATCACTTAAGCATCAATAATCAATATAGGTGTGCTACTATGCAACCACACGACATCGTACTTTTACTACTTGGGTAGTTCAACAAAGATAATAAAGAAAACCTCCGCCGTTATTTTCATAAAATATTTTTGTCGTTTTTTAACTACGACAATTCTTCTATTGTGGGTCCACCAATGATTGTGCCGTCGTACGAATATTCCCCGACAAAAAGAATATTCCCCGACCAATCGAATATTTATAACAACATGCATTCTTTGCAAAATTTTCAAATACTACCCACAACTATAACATTATCTCAAATCCATACCTTAATATTTAAAATATATTTCAAGAAATTTAAATCTTTATTTATAAAATCTGGGGTCTCACAATAAATGTAATGAGGACTCCATTGTGTTTGAATACTGTCTAGATGACAATATTCTTATTAAAACTCTCAGTTTATGTTTTGTCGTATTTTACACGCATCGTTGTATAATTAAGTTTGTATTTGTATTTTGTACCATGTAAGTGGCGACCCAAGATGGGTGGCGTATACCTAATTTTGGGGCGTCACAATATGATTATGGATGAGGAATTGTTGAGTGATGTTACAGGATAAAACATTGTTGGTGGACTTTTAACATGGAGAATATAATAGACACGATGGTCTATTTGACTCTTTAATGGATTGCTTCGTTCATTTTGCAACTATGGTTGAAAAGTTTTATCATCTACTATATGTTCTAAATCTCCGAGTTATTATTAATGAAAACTATTGATAATGTAATTATCTTTAGTCATGATATTCTTTACTGGGCTAGTTGTGCTCACCCTTCTACTTCACAATTCCTTTCAGGTAATAATAGTGTACCTGGGTCGAGCGGGGATAACAAGGGAATAGAACGATGGTCTATAGCTGTTGAGGTTCTCCCTAAATAGTATGGAAATAATTTTACTGAGAACTTTAGATAAGTGTGTCGTATTGTATATGTCATTTGATATTTAATTTTGGTGAACCAAATAAGGTGAGGTGAACCCAATTTTGGAAGGGTGTTTTGCCACTATCATACAAGATGTCTAATGACATACAACCTCGTGTTATCATAAGACAGGGTTGTGCACATCCACTTGCTGAGTATATCTACGAAAGCAAAGATTTCTATATGATCTTGGAGTTTATTTGAAATATAATTTCCACTTGGAGACAGTGGAGATAGTTATATGTCAAGAGAAGACTCACCATTGGAAAGAAGATGATAGTAATCTTCTCGTTTATCTTTGGGGTCTATTGGGTCATTATGTGGACATATGATATCTACCATTGTAAGGTTGTGGTCGAGGCACCATGAGAGTTACATACATTGCATTAAAACTCACAGTTAACTGTGGTCGTATTCTATACGATAGTTCAACAGTTGTATAAATGAAGTTGTATTTGATATTTATAGTGTGATATCTGGCGACTCAGAATGGGTGATGTATACCTATTTTGGGGGCGTCACAGAATATCATTGGCCCGTAGTACAGGGATGATTAGATGATGTGTTTTATTTATTAAGTTGAGTCTCAGCGATAAAAATTGATGAAAATCTTTTTAAATTATAGAAGATAGTAGATTTTATGCTCTACTTATCTCTTCTAATGGATTGCTTGTTCCGCTGCAGTTAAACTTGTTGTCTATTATATTCTATCAGTTTAACATTATTGAGACTAATGATAATTTATTCTGCATTATCTTAGTCATAATATTTCTTACTGGGCTAGTTGAGCTCACCCATTCTTTCAATGTTCTCTTTAGGAAATGAGAATATAGCGGGGACGAGTCGGGGAACGGAGTGACAGTCTAGAAGATAGCATTAGTAGTCCTCACTATTCTGTTAAATAGTGTGACAATAAATGTAATGAGGACTCTATTGAGAGTGGATATTGTCTAGAAGGCAATATTATTGTTTAAACTCTCTGTTTATGTTTTGTTGTATTGTATACGACTGTTGTATAAGTTAGTTTGTAGGTAATTTATGTACCATGTATCTGGCGACTCAAGATGGGTGACGTATACCTATTTTTGGGGGCGTCACAGTTGGTATCAAAGCTTAGGGATATGATTCCTGGCTGAGATTGAGATAAGAACTAGGAGGAGAGAGACGGGAAATTCCTTCACTAGTATGACCTACCTAAGTTTATTTGGTATTTAAATTGTCGGTCAGAGTATAGAGATAATATATTTTAACCCTTGTTTTGTGACAGTATTTGAAAATGGCGTCCGAAAATGTTGAGATAAGCAATGAAGCACATGAGATCGTTGAGACACCTTTAATCACTAATCAGGTTAATGTTATGTCAGACGAAGAAGGAATTAGAGATATCTACGTGGTAAGTGAAGAACTAATAGTTGCACCCGAGCTAGTTGCAGAGGTAGTAGCTGAGAGTGAGGAAGAAGAGGAAGAAAAGGAACCTGAGGAGAATTGGTTAGAAGAAGCTTATGATCAAAATTTAGAATTTCAAAATTGTATTCATGAGTTAGAAGAGCAGGCTGAAGAACGGCAGATGGTCGTGGAGTAAAGAGATATAACAATTCAAAATTGTGTTACCCAATGTGCGATGCTTGAACAGAAGCACTCTTTGGCAGAGTATAAGATATTAGAACTGGAATCTGAGAATGATTTGATCAAAGATCTGATGAAAGCAGAAACAACTGAACGAAGAAGAATAGATGATGTGTGGGTAAAAGCCGCACGACGCGTAGATATTGTAGAAAAGGACGTCAGATCCAATAAAGCCAAAATAGATGAAATGGATTTTACTTTTTGGACAACAATTGGGAGAATCCAACATCGAATTCAGAATTACCCTGTGTATATTGGTCAACCCCAATTCGATATGGATCGGAGAATAATGATTCAAATCATGGATCAGGAATGTGAAGAAGCACTTAAGGGTGGAATGTACCCTATAGCAAAGTCAAATTCGGTAGTTTAAGTGAAAGCGTTTGTCAAGAAACCCGAACGAAGTTATTACGGGTAAGTTAATTATAAACTCTTACGAAGTCTATATCTTATTCGATACTAGTTCTACCCACTCTTGTATTTCACCTAGTTGTGTTCAACGTTTAAATTTGACTCCTGAGAAGTTAGACTTTGACTTATTGGTTGAAACTTCGTTAGGAGAAACTTTTGTTACCTCCACTGTTTATAAATCTTGTTTCAAATCGACACTTTCACGATACCTATCAATCTTATCTCTGTGAAAATATTTGCCTTTGATATGATTTTAGGAATCGATTGATTAACTACTCATCATATTTATATTTTGTTGAAAGTCAATACATGGCTGTAGAGTATAGATGGACTTGGTATGATTATGACCGAGGAATTATTCTAAGATAATCATGGTCGTAATGTTACAAATGATGTGGTAAAAGTCATCTTTGGCCCGTAGTGCATAGATAGACTTGGTATGATTATGACCAGGGATTATTCAGTATAATCATGACCGTAATTGAAAACACGAATATCCTTGGCCTGTAGTGCATGGATAATTCGTGGTCGTGATACTATTAAGCTGAGTCTCAGCATTATTGGTTTTACAGTTGTATATCTTTTGCCTGTAGTCCAAAGATGAACTGTTGATTATTGGTTATACAATTGGCCTGTGGTGCAAAGATGAATTGATAATGAATATCTTTGGTCGTATTAGAAAGATGAATTTAATGTTTTCGACGATAAAGGTATTCAAGGTATCCTCACCTCTTCGTCATACCAGGTACGTACGTAAATTTTGAGGGTAAAATTTCATAAGGAGGGGAGATTGTGAGACCCCAGATTTTATGAATAAATATTTAATTTTCTCGAAGTAATTTTTTAAATATTTTGATGTGGATTTGATATAATGTTATAGTTGTGGGTAGTATTTGAAAATTTTGCAAATTATTCAAGTGGTTATATAATAATCGATTGGTCGGGGAATATTCTTTTTGTCAAGGAATATCCGTACGACGACACAATCATTGGTGAATCTACAATGGAGGTATTATCGTAAAAGCAGCGTAATTATCTTTTATAAAATAATTCGGAAGTGTTATCGTTAAAACTGTTAAACTACCCTAGTAGTAAAAAATCTGAATCTGGCGTGGTTGCATAGTAGCACATGGTATTATTTATTGATGCTTACGTAAGAAGTCACTCGATTATACTCAATTATTTCTACAAGAATTCTTTTGATCATATCTCTCATATTATTGATTCAATTATTGTCACGAAGATCATGTGCATAATATGTTATTTTATTAAATCAATAATTGAGACGACAAAGTTATTCATATTATAAATTGCAATATTTACAATGTCTAGAAGTTCATCAAGGAGAGGTTAGATAATCTAATTGCGGCGCTAAGAGAGAAATCCTTATCGGAAAGCCCCTCTTTCTCGGGGGAACGACAATTGGTTGATAAATATTGTGAGTTATGATATTAATGATGAATGTTATTAAGAATTGAAGTTGTGTTAGGAGTTAAATTTGGAGACGCGGACGTGATATTTGAGTCGGAATGAACGAAATTAGTAAAAATAGTCTATAAACACAAAATTTTCCAGAATTCACTATTTGGTCAAAAAGTTAACAGTTGACTTTTTCAAAAAAAGTCAAACTTCAAAATTTCAAAATTTATATTTTTGATAAAAATAGTTTCATTATGTTGGAATTGTTTGTGTTAGTGAAAATCGATATTTATTTTGATAATAATTGATGTCTGGAGGTTATATTGACCAATCGGGTATTTAACCGGATAAATGGGCAATTGATTGCTATTGATTCACATGATTATAACTATTTGTTCACATGTGTGTACTATTGATTCACATTCTTATTACTATTAGGGGAGTTGGTGAAAGATTGATAATACTTGCATGACTAAGTTAAAAATGGAGGTATAGATGAAGGTACTATACTATAATTCGTATTTTCACATGTCTAGAACTATTGATTCACATGATTTACTATTGAATCACATTATTTACTATTAGGGGAGTTGGTGCAAGTTTGATAATACTTGCAGGACTAAATTAAAAAGGAAGAAAAAGATGAAGGTATTATACTGTAATATTTCGAACCCCAAAACGTGTAATTATCGAAACTATGTTTTCCTATAAGTAGAAGCTCATTCTTCTTCATTTCTCACCAATTCACTAAAGCTATAGAGCAATTATCATAGAGAGAAATTATAGAGAAAAGCTATAGAGAGAAAATCTATAGAGAAAAAGAAGTAGAGAAGTCTACTGCCTCACTACTCCTATATCCAGTTTCTTTCAAAGGTAAGGGGTATTATTTCTTTCTTATTCATGAAGAGAACTTCTGTTATTCCATTCTTTATTATTCTATTAGAATAACCTGTATACGCGGCATACATTATACATAACCTGTATACGCGGCATACCCTATACTTGGTGAAATCCCTCTGTTATTCCATTCTATATTATTATGTTGGAATAACCTGTTTATACGAAGTACCGCATACATGGTGAAATTCTTCTATTATTCCATTCTATATTATTATGTTGGAATAACCTGTTTATGTGAAGTACTACATACATGGTGAAATTCTTCTATTATTCCGTTCTTTATTATTCTGTCGGAATATCCTGTCGGTGCGAATTTTGCCTGACCTAGTTCCATTTATTATTATGTTGGAATAAATTGTATACACGGATTATCGTATACCTGGTGATGTTTGTTGTTATTACATTCTTTATTATTCTGTTGGAATAACCTGTATACGTGGATTACCGTATACCTGGTGATTTCTGTTGTTATTCCATTTTTTAATATTCTGTCGGAATATCCTGTCTGTGCGTTTACGCCGGACCTGGTTGCATTCTTTATTATTCTGTTGAGAATAACATGTCGGTGCGATCTATCGCATGCATGGTGATTTCTTCTATTATTCCATTCTTTATTATTCTGTTGGAATAACCTGTCTATGTGGATTACCACATGCATGGTGAATGATCCTTTGTGTTCATTCCTTATTAAATTGTGAAAATGATCTGTATACGTGGATTACCGCATGACGGACGAAAATCCATTTGCAGTTTCATATATTCTCTTATACTCAGTTGATTAAAGCTTTAACTTCTATACTCCATGAAATTAGTAGAATATCCTTGATATTTGCGCTTCATCCAGTATCTTTTCATGGAAATATTCTTCTGAGCATTCTTGAATTTTACTCTACAAAGAAGTATCATGTTGACAATTTGGACGTTATTGGTTCCTGGTTAAATTAATTCGTGAACTTGTTTTATTGAATTATTATGTCATTGTCATGATAAGTTATAGTGGTTATTATGTAAAAACATGAAAGTTTCTTAGAAATCACAAATGGTTGAAAATTAGATTTTGGTGAAAACGGAATACGAAATTCAATTGACCATATCTCCTAGTATATTTCGAATTTTTGAGTGAGGTCAAGTTCTAGAGTTAGATCTATGAGTTTTGTAGCATCTCCAAGTGAAATCATTGGAAAAGGTGTTGTAGATTTTTGTGTGGACTGATTTTAGGAAAGGAGTCAAAAGCTGCCAATACCGAAAAAGCTACTGCCCATGTTTTGAAAAGGGCTGTTTCGGTAATTTAATTTATGAGAAAAATTCTAGCCTTCTGGGACATGAAAGTATATGGTATAAAGTACCTCCTGTCCAAAAATGAGCTCATTCTGACTTAAAATGAGCATGTTATGACCATTTCAAAATTTAGGTTTTTCCGACAAAAAAATGCTATAACCGGAGTTCTATAACTCCGATGACCATGAAATTTAAACTGGAAGCTCGCGTTAACATGTGTAAGATTCTACCAAGATTTGGGAATTTTTAGAGTTAAACTTGAGGTAGCTAATTTCTTAAGGAATTAATTAGAAATTGATTTTTGAAAAATAGTAAATGAATTTTAAAAATTCCGAGAAAAATATATGTTGTGACGCCCCCAAAATTAGGTATACGTCACCCATCTTGGGTCGCCACTTACATGGTACATAAATTCAAATACAACTTACTAACCTAAGCATGTAGGTACAATACGACATAAAGCGTGAGTTTGAATAAAAATATTGTCTACTAGATATTATACAAACTCGAAAAGGAGTCCTCATTACAACTATTATCACACTATTTCACAGAATAGTGAGGACTACTAATGCTATCTCTCCGGACCATTACTTGCGCTCCCAGACTCGTCCCAGATATGTTCTCATTTTCTGAAGAAACGGTGAAAGAAAAGGTGAGCTCAACTAACCCAAAGAAGAAATATTATGACTAAGATAATGCGAGAATAAATTATCATTAGCCTTTAATGAGTGTTAAAGCGATAAAATACAATGAACAACCCGGTTTAAGCTGCGGAATAAGCAATCCATTAAAAGAGTCAAGTGAGAGAATAAAGTCTACTATCTTTTAGGTTTTAAAGGTTTTCATCAATTTTATATTTGAGACTCGACAATAAATAAACCACCACATCTAATCATCCACATACCACAGGTCAAGGATTTTCATCAAATTATCATTGGTCATTACTATACAAAGAATCACCCACAGGTCATAATCATACCAAAACTATCCATCAACGCATTACACGGGCCACCGAGAACTTTTGTCACATCATTTATATCAAGTCGTGATTATCTGCATGATCCACCGTCATAATCATACTAAGTTCATCTATGCACGTAAGCGAAGATAACATAATATAACATGAGGATGATGATAATGACATAATAATTCAATAAAACAAGTTCAAGAATTATTTAATACATGAATTATTAACGTCCAAATTGTCAACATAATCTTTGTTTCATAGAGTAAAATTCAAGAATGATCGAGAAGAATATTTAGTGAAAAGAATCTTTGGATGAAACGCAAATATCGAGGATATTCTACTAATTTCATGGAGTATAGAAGTCAAAGTTTTAACCATTTGGGTATAATAAAGAATGGAATAACAAAAGAAATCACCATGCATGCGGTGCCAGCATGACAGAGTTATTCAACAGAATAATAATAACGGAACGAAGTAGGGTGAAATTCTGCGTGATGGATGTTCAACAGAATAATAAAGATGGAACGGATCGATTGTAAAAACACGAGATAGGATATTCAATGGAATGATAAAGAGGCGGAACCAGTCGGTGTAAAACACATGAATGAGGATGTTCCAACAGAATAATAAAAAGCGGAACCGGTCGGGTGTAAAACACATGACAGGATGTTCAATGAGAATAATAGAAGAATGTCACCAAGTATAGGGTAAACGGCGTATCTGAGTTATTCCAATGAGAATAATAAGCAATGGAATAACATAAGGATTTCACCAAGTATAGGGTATCATGCGTATCACGAGGTTATGTATAGGGTATGCCACTTTACTGAGTTATTCAACGAGAATAATAATGAATGGAATATGAAGTTCTCTTCAAGAAGAAAGAATAACACCACTTACAGAAAAAAAAATGAATATAGAAGTAGTGAAGTAGCGAATACTCTTCTTCTTTCTATAATTTTCTCTCTATAGCTTCTCTCTATAATTTTCTCTCTGAAGTTTCAATGAATTCGTAGAAGAAAATAATGAAGGAATGAGCTTATTTATAGGAAAATGGAATGCATAAGTAACTAATCCATGAGCGGTCGTATTGATTTACTTTAATCGGCGGTCCATATTTAAAGAAAAATCTTTTAAATAAAATATAATATATTCTATTTATATAAAACATTTTCTTATACGCATACACTATGCAATACTATGAAAACACTATGCAAAACACTATGCATAATAAAATATAATATATTCTATTTATAGAATAACTTTAATAAAGTATTCTATTTTATATAAAAAAGATGCTTTTATTACGTTAATAATCTGAATAAAACAAAAGCGTCATTATCATTATAATAATTCATATTATTAATCGATGATAATGGAATCAAATCGGCGAGTGACTTCTCACATAAGCATCGATAATCAATCAATACCGTGCTACTATGCAACCACACGTATTCTTTGTACTTTTACTACTGGAAGTAGTTCAGCGATAACCACGGTAAAACTTCGTAGTTATTTCGATAAAATATTTTTGTCGTTTTCTCAATCCGAAATAATAATTACATTAATGGGGTCCACCAATGATTGAGTAGTTGTCACGAATATTCCTGCTAAACAGGAATATTCCCTCACCAATCGAATATAATATAACCACTTGCATACTTTGCAAAATTTATAAATACTACCCACATCTATAATATTATCTCAAATTCACACCATAATATTAAAAATTATTTTGACAAAATTTAAATCTTTATTGATAAAATCTGGGGTCTCACATATGTTCATTATGGGACTATATTTTACTAAATCCCAGAAAAGAAATATTTTTTGGGACTGATTTGATTTATTTCATGAAAATAGTTTAGTTACGAACATATGAGTTAAATATGTTATGTGAAGTAACAAAGTTGGAAAATAGGATTTTATGGCTTGGAAATCCTATATAAGGTATGTACAGATTTTTGATGAGTGATTTGATCATTGGAGATGAAATCTTATGAGTATGGCATTGTTGAATGATTAAATGCATTATTTGGTAAAGTGTAAATAATTAAATTAAATTGTTTATAAGTTTAAGAAGTGATTAAAATATTATTATAATATTAACAATATTAGATTATGAGTTTATTAAGTGATTGACAATATATGGATAAATTTAAAGTCTTTAATATTTATCCTTATTTTCGTTTGATTAATGCTTATATCATTGTGATCATACTCATGTTTATATTGTGATAAAAGTCATCTTTGGCTTATGTGGATAGATGGACTTGGTGTGATTATGACCAGGGATGATTTGGTATAGTCATGATCGTAATGTGACGAATGAGATGGTAAAAGTCCTTGGTGGCCTGTAATGCATTGATGGACAATTTTTGGTATGATTATGACCAGGGACGGTTCGGTATAGTCATGACCATTGATGATTTAATGAATATCCTTGGCCCGTAGTACAGGGATGATTAGATGATGTGTTTTATTTATTAAGCTGAGTCTCAGCGATAAAAATTGATGAAAATCTTTTTAAATTATAGAAGATAGTAGATTTTATGCTCTACTTGACTCTTCTAATGGATTGCTTGTTCATTGCAGATTAAACTTGTTTATCATTATATTCTATCACTTTAACATTGTTGAGACTAATGATAATTTATTCTGCATTATCTTAGTCATAATATTTCTTATTGGGCTAGTTGAGCTCACCCTTTCTTTCAATGTTCTCTTCAGGAAATGAGAATATAGCGGGGACGAGTCGGGGAATGGAGTGACTGTCCAAAAGATAGCATTAGTAGTCCTCACTATTCTGTTAAATTGTGTGATAATAAATGTAATGAGGACTGCATTGAGAGTGGATATTGTCTAGAAGGCAATATTATTGTTTAAACTCTCTGTTTATGTTTTGTCGTATTGTACACGACTGTTGTATAAGTTAGTTTGTAGTTAATTTATGTACCATGTATCTGGCGACTCAAGATGGGTGACGTATACCTATTTTTGGGGGCGTCACAAAAAACATTTTATAGAACGAATCCAGCGAGATAAAATGATAAAGTTTAGAGATTCGTACTTTAGATAACTCAAGCTTAAAAATAGTCCATAATAAACCATAATGGAGTAAAATTCAAGAATAAAGATAAAAAACATGGATACAATCAAAGATAGTAACCATAATAGACATTTGGGACAAAGAAGAAAAATTTTATTTTTCGGTGAATAGTGTCGTATACGTGAATAGTGCCGTATACGTGAATAGTAACCCTGACACAAAAAGATAGAAATTCTACAATCAAACTCATATCAATATTTCGGTATAATAATATTGAAGAAAATAACATCCCTTACCTCACAATAATAGTATTTCTGATCGGAATATCGGATGTATTGCCGAAGGAAACTTTCACTGAATAACAACTCTCAAAGTATCTAAATACTAACAAAAATACGCTCGATAATATAGAGAGAAAGAAAACTTATTTTTGGTGTGATTTTTAATTCTAACCTAAGCTTCTATTTAAAGGAAAATGCTAGAACGCCAAAGTAGACTTGACCTGTAACCTGATAGCTTTACCTGCTACTATTCCCACCCACCACTTTTGAAATAAAATTTCAGCACATTTCTTTACCAACCATAGGTGGGGTCCACTAATTCTAGAATTTTCCACCAAAATGATAAATTCAGAAACTTCAACAATTTCTAAACCAGTCACTTCTTAAAATTCATAACAAATCATACGTTCATTTTTAACGGTTCAAAATTTGTGGACATATACTTAACTTATATATGTATAACATATCCAAAAATCACAATGATCCAACGGTCGGATTAAAAATTATAACTCACACAATATATCTCAAGAACACTGATTTTTCGGATTATGAGTCCTTCGGACCAGTTTCCTTCATTTACAACAACATAAAATATATCCAACATGTATATCCACATAAAATAAATATTTACTTATCATAGAAATTAATAATTAATTATTCACAAATAATATTACAGAATCACAATAATGACAACTAGGCCGTTCCCAGGAAAGAGGGGGCTTTCCGATAAGGATTTCTCCTTACTGGCGCGCAATTAGGTGACCAAACCTTTCCTTGACAGAACTTTCTAGACATTGCCAATAATGCTATCTAATAATATTATTTAAATAATATGAATTATTCATCTGATAATGGGAAATACTGTGTAGTAACAATTATTGAAACAACAATAATATAAAATATCAACTCAGCAATTATTGAATCAATAAAATAAAATATTGAACAGTAATTACTGTAACAATTATTGATTAGTGCCTTCTTACATAAGAATCAATAATTCAAAAATATTGTGCAATACCGTGTGCTACTATGCCACCACGCGTATTACTATATTTTAACCACCAGGTAATCCAACAGTGTTAACGGTAACCATTATGCCGTTATTTATAAAAACCAATACTTGTCGTTTTCTTCATTCGACCGTTTTTCATTATGGGGCCCACAAATGGCTGCGCCGTTGTACGAATATTCCCCGACAACAAGAATATTGCACGACCAAACGAATATTCCCCGACAACAATGAATATTTTATAACCATTTGCTTATTTTGTAAAATTTGCACATTTCACCCATAACCAAAGTATTATATTAAATTAACTCCTTATTATTTCAAGATAATGAATAGAGAAAATTTAATTTTATTTATAATAAATTGGGGTCTTACAAAAGTCATCTTTGGCCCGTAGTGCATAGATGGACTGTTGATTGGTATGATTATGACCATGGATCATTCGGCATTATCATGACCTATAATGTTACAAATGATGTGATAAAAGTCATCATTGGTCCGTAGTGCATTGACGGACAATTGTTGTTATGATCATGACCATGCTTTCTCTTCGGCCAAGGTTGCAAAGATGAATTATTGTTTGGCATGATCATTATCATTAGTGATAACACTAATATCCTTAGCCCGTAATGCATGGATAATTCGTGGATGTGATACTAATGAATATCCTTGGCCCGTAGTGCATGGATAATTCAGTGATGGGGATTATTTATTAACCTGAATCTCAGCGATAAAATTGATGAAAAACTTTTAAATTATAGAAGATAGTAGATATCATATTCTACTTAACTCTTCTAATGGATTATTTATTCAGCTGCTGTGAAACCCCAGATTTTATGAATAAAGATTTAATTTTCTCGAAATAATTTTTTTATATTATGGTGTGGATTTGATATAATATTATAGTTGTGGGTAATATTTATAAATTTTACAAAGTAAAGCAAGTTGTTATATAATATTCGATTGGTCGGGAAATATTCTTTTTGTCGGGAATATCCATACAACGGAATTATTGTCGGATTGAGAAAATGACAAAAATATTTTTATGAAAATAACGGCCGAAGTTTTACCGTTAAAACTGTTGAACTACTCAGTAGTAAAAGTACAGTAATACGCGTGGTTGCATAGTAGCACACGGTATTGATTATTGATGCTTACGTGAGAAAACACTCAGTTTTATTTAATTATTACTACAGTAGTTGTTGCATAGTATCTCACGTTATTTGATTCAATTATTGTTCATTTATAAGTTTTGTTTTATTAGTATTATTAACGTAATAAAACAGAAAAGCTTTTTATATAAAATGTAATACTTTTATAAAGTTATTCGTTTTATTAGGCTAATAGTAAAATCTTTTTATATAAAAAATGTAATACTTTTATAAAGTTATTCGTTTTATTAGACAATAATTAGAATATATTATATTTTATTATACATAGTATTGCATATAGTGCACTGATAGTGTTTGCATAGTAAAATCTTTTATAAAGTTATTTATTTTATTATATTATAAATAGAATATATTATATTTTATTTAAAAGATTTTGCTTTAAATATGGACCATCGGATTAAAGTAAATCTGTGACGCCCCCAAAATTAGGTATACGTCACCCATCTTGGGTCGCCACTTACATGGTACTGAATACAAATACAAACTAATTATACAACTGTCGTGTAACATACGACAAAACATAGCTGAGAATTTTGAAACGAATATTGTCTTCTAGACAGTATTCAAACACAATGGAGTCCTCATTACAATTATTATCACACTATTTCATAGAATAGTGAGGACTACTAATGTTATCATCTGGACCATCACTCCGTTCCCAGACTAGTCCCTGCTACGTTTCATTTCCTGAAGAGAACAGTGAAAGAAAGGGTGAGCTCAACTAGCCCAGTAAGAAATATTATGAC
Source organism: Panax quinquefolius (assembly GCA_020205615.1). Classification (NCBI taxonomy): domain Eukaryota; kingdom Viridiplantae; phylum Streptophyta; class Magnoliopsida; order Apiales; family Araliaceae; genus Panax; species Panax quinquefolius. Next base: position 148,356,355 of record CM035154.1, on the reverse strand, counting down.
TAAGATAATGCAGGATAAATTATCATTAGCCTTCAACAATGTTAAACTGATAAAATACAATAGACATCAAGTTTAACTGCAGGGGAACAAGCAATCCATTAAAAGAGTCAAGTAGAGAATAAAATCTACTATCTTTTATGATTTAAAAGGTTTTTCATCATTTTTATCGCTGGGACTCAGCTTAATAAATAATCCACATCATCGAATCACCCCTGCATTACGGCCAAGGATATTCTTTAGTATCACGACCACAAATTATACATGCACTACGGGCCAAGGATATTCGTGTATTCATCAATGGTCATGATCATGCCAACAATTGTTCATCAATGCACTACGGGTCACGACCACAAATTATCGATGCTCTACGGGCCAAGGATATTTGTGTATTCATCAATGGTCATGATCATGCCCACAACTGTCCATCAATGCACTACGGGCCAATGAGGACTTTTACCACATCATTTGTAATATTACGGTCATGATTATACCGAATAATCCCTGGTTATAATCATACCAAGTCCATCCATGCACTACAGGCCACAGATGACTTTCAACATAACATAAACATGAGTATGCTGACAATGATATAAGAATTCAATAAAATAACTTCAAGAATTAATTTGTCCAGGAACTAATAATGTCCAAATTGTGAACAAGATACTGTTTTGTGGGGTAAAATTTAAGAATGCTCAGAAGAATATTTCCATGAAACGATACTGGATGAAGCACAAATATCAAGGATATTCCACTAATTTCATGGAGTATAGAAGTAAAAACTTTAACCAACTGAGTATAATAAAGAATGGAATAACAACAGAAATCACCATGCATGCGGTACTTCGCATAGATAGGTTATTCCAACAGAATAATAAATAATGGAATAAAAATAGGAATCACTATGCATGCAAAGATTTGCTAAGATGAGGCGAGGTTATTCTACAGAATAATAAATATAAAATAATAAATAATGGAACCAGTCGTGGGTGAAATTCACACAAGCAGGATATTCCGGCTGAGAATATAAAGGCGGAATAATATAAGGATTTCACCAAGTATAGGGAGTCCACGATATAGGTTATTCTAATGAATAAATAAGAATGGAATAACATAAGGATTTCACCAAGTATGTGGTACGCCGCTTATACAAGTTATGTATAGGGTATCTGCGTGTACTGAGTTATTCAAATGAATAATAAAGAATGGAATAATGAAGTTCTCTTCATGAATGAGAAAGAATAACACCCCTTACGGGTACAATAAATAATATCCCTTACCGTAAAAGAAACTGAAAATAGAAGTAGTGAAGTAGCAGAATACTCTTCTTCTTTCTCTCTATAATTTCTCTCTCTAGAGTTTCAGTGAATTTGTAAGAAAATAATGAAGGAATGAGCTACTATTTATAGAAGAATAGAATGAATAGTAACTAGTTCATGAACGGTCCAGATCGATTTACTTTTAAATGGACAGTCCAGATCGATTTACTATTAAAACTTAAAGCAACGGTCCATACTGATTCACTATTAAAACTTTAAACCAAATGATCCATATTGATTCACTATTATAACTTTCCAAATGATCCATATTGATTCACTATTATATCACATCAACCAACGATCCATATTGAATATTATAACTTCAACCAATGATGAAAATTAGCATATCTCCTCATGGAATAATATTGTACCTAATTACCCGAATGCACAATAATAGAGTGAATAGTAATCGGGTGAATAGTAACTCGTGAATAGTAACTCGTGAATAGTAACTCATAAATAGTAACTCGTGAATAGTAACTCGTGAATAGAAACTCATGAATAATAACTCGTGAATAGTAACTCCGACACAAAAAGTGTCCCAAATACTCGAGTGAACAATACTAAAGTGAATAGTAATTTTGATGAATAGTAACCCATGAATAGTAACTCGTGAATAGTAACTCTGACACAAAAAATGTCTCAAATACTCGAGTGAACAATACTAGAGTGAATAGTAATTTTAGTGAATAGTAACCCGTGAATAGTAACTCGTGAATAGTAACTCCGACACAAAAAGTGTCCCAAATACTCGAGTGAACAATACTAGAGTGAATAATAATTTTGGTAAATAGTAACCCGTGAATAGTAACTCTGACACAAAAAGTGTCCCAAATACTCGAGTGAATAATACTAGAGTGAATAGTAATTTCAGTGAATAGTAACCCATGAATAGTAACTCGTGAATAGTAACTCTGACACAAAAAGTGTCCCAAATACTCTCAAGACATCAATTATTGATTTAACAATATAACAAATAATACAGATGATACTGTGATAATAATCGAATCAATAATATGAAAGATATGATGCAATAATTACTGTAGAAATAATGCAGTATAACTGAGTGACTTATCACGTAAGCATCAATAATCAATACCGTGTGTTACTATGCAACCACGCGTATTACTGTACTTTTACTACCGGGTAGTTCAACAGTATTAGCGGTAAAACCTCTGCCATTATTTTCTTAAAAATATTTTTGTCGTTTTCTAACTACGACGATTATTTACATTGTGGGGTCCACTAATGATTATATGTTAAATACGAATATTCCCGAAAAAAGAATATTCCAAATAAAAAAAGAATATTTTATAACAACTTGCATACTTTGCAAAATTTTCAAATACTACCCACAACTATAACATTATATCAAATCCACACCATAATATTAAAAAAATATATTTCGAGAAATTTAAATCTTTATTTATAAAATCTGGGGTCTCACAATCTCCCCTCCTTATGGAATTTCGCCCTCGAAATTTACGTACTTACAGTATCTTAGAACGGTGAGGATACCTTGACTTCATTTCAGATTCTAACTCTTGAGGTATAACCTTTGAGTGTTGAATACGATTCTTCTTATCCAAGATTTTAACATGTACATCTTCATACGTTAAATTATCCGCTATCTCGTCCGGTTCTAAATCAATAATGTGGTTTGGGTCGTCCACATATTTACGTAACATTGATACATTACAAACGTTATAAACACGCGATATTTTTGGCGGTAAAATGAGTCTATAGGCCACAGTTCCTACTCGATCGAGGATTTCAAATGGGCCAATTAAATCAAGGGTTGAGATTTCCTCTCTTCAGCAACTCTTGCTTTTAAAATAACGCCCTCTTGAACCTTCTTCTTAGTATTCATCATCTCCGGGTCTGTAGCTTGTACGGCTTTAACTTTATCGATTAAAGTAAATTCTACTCATATATTCATTATCTTCATGTGGGTCCCTCGAGTCTTTAACTCTATCTTCATCATTTGTAAGTTATACAAAATGAGTCTTTGTGTTAACAACATCGTACTCATAAACGCATATTATCTTTTACTCAACACGTCAGCTACCACGTTCGCTCTTCCACGATGATATTGAATGGAACAGGCAGTTCGATCATGTTGTACGTGTGGTTCATGTCACACTTGCGACCGATTGGCACCTTCAAACGTCATGGATTTTGTATCACCCATGAGATAGCCATGTCATACTCCTTTCAGCCTACGGAGTGTACAGACGCTGCATCTTGGTCGGATTTTCTGGCAGAGATTGGAGATCCATTTGGCATATTATCGTGTTCAGGGCTCGTCTCACCTTACAGCTTTATTACTCATGCTCCGGGCATGGATTATCTCCCTCTGGCTGGTTTGAGGGGCATGATTACCTACCACCCACTGGCCGTGATGTGTCAGTTTGACAAGTTTCATGACTTTCATCCCTATGAGGGGGCAGTGAGTCAGCTTCAAGGCCACGTCCTTGCCGATTGTCGGCGACGGAGACAGATCCAGGTTGTATGCCTGTTGGGATCAGTGAGAGTTGGCTGAGTTTTCTGTCAGTCATCCAGGTAGTTCTGCAAAGTATTCCGCAAGGATAGAGACAGAGATTACATTGGCTGCGGCAGTATCCACAGTGCAGGAGACTGATTATGACGATGAGGAGCCTATAGAGGAGACTGTCATTCCCACCATTGAGTTGACTGCTGGGCTACCAACATTTATACTAGATTCTCCCACCTCGAGTGTAGCTATTACTCAGTATTCAGCACATCATTTGGAGCAGAGCTTACATATGATGACCTACGAGAGAGATCAAGCTAGGGCCGCGATGTTGACAGCTCTTGATGAGAGAGACGTCGCTCTGTTAGAGATGGATGAGGCTAGATCGGACAAGGATGCCAGGATTATGGAGTGGGATGCCGCCTTATCTGCTAGGGATGTGGCCATTGCAGATAGTACATCAGTGCGATCCGAGATGGCTGTCACTTTTGCCGACATGAGTGCCTATATTGACGGACATTATGCCACCATGCAGTTGGCCTCAGATCTGCTAGCTCGTGTAGATACCCTTGGGTAGGAGCTTGCAGCATTACCTCCGTCTTCAGAGAGGGACGCTATGTTGGGTCTGATAGTCTGCATAAACACAGATCCGTAGATAGCTTTATATTTTCCTGCACAGACTAGCTTAGCCATTTTTGTCATGTACATCACAGATGTATATATCAAACAGTATTATATATGGCAGGGAAATATATGTTGATTCACTTCCCTTTTAGTTATGCCTTGATACTTGCTTGATATTTGCCTGTTTCTCCAGGGCCTTTGATCTTGATGCATTCTGAACTTATCCTTGATAGATGGACATTGAGACGTCACAAGATCTCTCAGAACGAATCTTTGATTTCTAAAAATCCCTACCATCTTTGGTGTCTTGGGACTGGTATCTGTATGGAAAAGTGGAAAGGATGATAGTTTCTTCCTCTCTGAGATTGACCGCTCCACAGATGGTCGCCAGTACTCCTATTCATGAGAAGCCTAGTTAATTCCATCTCTTATGGTTTGGTGTCACTCTTGGAGGTATGATCGCAGCTTAGATGGTCACCGTATCTTCTATTCATGAGAAGAGGCTGGCTAATTCTATCCCTTTGATCTGAAACTGATGAAGTGGAGCAATTTGAAGTTTGATCTCAGTACTGTGTGACAAGTATGCTTGTTCTGGTAGGGGTCAGACGGCACCATGAATGGTTGCCTACGTACTCCTGTTAAAGAGGAGATCAAGTCTGCGTAGTTAGAACCTAGTGTAGGAGGTTCAATGCTGAACATGGAAGGCAAAAAGGGTGTGAAAGTATTTTTGTTGTTTTTGTTGTTTTTGAAGAAAGGGTAGAAATGTTTTTGTTGTTTTTGTTTATTGTGACCGGGCCATATAGAATATGGTTGCCTACGTACCCCCGGGTATCAGGGAGATCAGGTCGACGTAGTTCTCCCCTCAGGACGAATGACTGAAAAGTGGGGGGGTCCCATGTGCAGGGTAATCTACGGGGAAGATCTTGATCCCGTGTACAGGTTAAGCTGTGGGGAATAGATGTAAATCCCATAGGCCAGATAGACTGCAGGGAAAAGAAAGTTTAATCCCATGAGGGGGATAAACTGCAAGTGTGGAGAAAGTTTATTCCCATGTTCAGGATAAACTGCAAAGGAGTGTGAAAAGTTTATTCCCATGTTCAGGAAAAACTCCAAAGGAGTGTGAAAAGTTTATTCCCATGTTCAGGATAAACTACAAAGGAGTGTGAAAAGTTTACCCTCATTTTCAGGAGGAACTGCGAAGGGGTGTGAAAAGTTTATCCTCGTTTTCAGGAGGAACTGCGAAGAGGTGTGAAAAGTTTATCCTCGTTTTCAGGAGGAACTGCAGATAACCAGGTTGCTGGTTGGAATTGTATGCTTCCCTGAGGGGCAGAAGTGTATGAAAAGGGTTTAACCGGAATGACTGGTGATTTGATGATCAAGCCCAGGATGTTTGTTTGATGACAACTTCAGACATAGTACTGTTTCACGGTGTCCGAATTAATAAGTTGTGGAAATTCATCACCGTCCATTTCTTACAATCTGAGAGCACCTCCTGTCAATACTTCCTTGACAACAAATGGGCCTTCCCGTTAGAGCAATTTTCCTTAGATCGATCTTCGTTGTCAATGATCTTCTTCAAAACCAAGTCGTGTTGCTTGAATTGCCAGTAGTCGGACCTTTTTTTATCAGTAGGATCGTGCGATCCTTTGTTGATATAATCGACCATGGAAAGATAGCCATGGTTCGCTTTCTTTCATCTATCGTAGACAATTGGTGATACCTGACTTGTATCCATTGGTCTTCATCCAACTGAGCATCCATCAATGTCCTGAGGGATTCCATTTCCACTTCTATGGGGAGCACTGCTTCCATCCCATAGACTAGTGAGTAGGGGGTTGCCCCAGTGGAAACACGCATTGAAGTTCTGTAGGCTAATAAAGTTAAGGGCAAGAGGTCAGGCCATCCTTTGTGATTGGCGGACATTTTCTGCATGATCTTCTTGACATTTTTTTTAGCAACTTCAACGGTACCATTCATCTTTGGTCGGTAGATGACAGAGTTGAGATGTTTGATGTGGAATTTTTTGCATAATTCCTCCATCATCTTGTTGTTGAGGTTCTTAGCATTGTCTGACACAATGACCTCTGGTTGTCCATATCGGCAAACAACATTGTTTCTAATGAAAGCAATGATAACTTCTTTAGTAACCTTGGGGAAGGAGGCTGCTTTGACCCATTTGGTGAAGTAGTCGATCATGGTGAATATGAATCGATGTCCATTACTGGCTTTGGGCTCGATGGGCCCGATCACGTCCATTCCCCACATTGAGAAGGGCCACGACAAACTCATATTGTGGAGTTCCCTTGGAGGGGCGTGGATAACATTCCCATGGATTTGGCATTGATAGCACCTCTTGACGTGGTCATCATAGTCAGCCTTGAGTGTAAGCCAATAATGTCCTGTACGGAGAATTTTCTTAACAAGTATGGATCCACTCATGTGAGGGCCGCATACTCCACCATGGATTTCATCCATGAGCCTCTGAGCTTGGTCTTTGTCCAGACATCTGAGGAGACCTAATCCCACATCTCTTTTGTAGAGTGCATCTCCGCTCAGGTAGAATTTCATAGCAAGTCGATGAATCCGCCTTTTCTTAGTTAGGCTCGTCTCGGTGGGTGTAGATCCATCACGCAAATACTCCTTGATGTGTTGATACCAAGGGTTATGGATGGAAGGTAGCTCATCCGATACTTCTCCAATGTAATTCCCATAAACTGGGGTATTATGCATAGAAATCATGATGCTTGGCATATATTCCTTGTCAGGTATGTAAACCAGGGAGGCCAACGTTGCTAATGCATCTGCAAAATCATTCCTGTTGCGAGGAATGTGTAGAAAGGAGATTTCTTCGAACTCAAAAGCCATCTGTAGAACTTGCCGATGGTAAGGCAAGAATGCAATTCTTTGGTCCGATAGATTCTCGTGGATTGTTTGATTACCAATTCGGAATCCCCAAAGACAGTTAAACGCCTGATACCCATTGAACGGGCAAGTTTGAGTCCCATAATACAGCCTTCATACTCAGTTGTGTTATTGGTGTTGACAAACTACAATTTGACGGGGATGGGATACTGCTCCCCCATGCAAGATGTTAAAATCGCCCCAACTCCCGAGAGCTTTCGAATCGATACTCCATCAAAATACATTTTCCAAAGTCGGGATGTATCGTACTGATGTGTTAGCTGGATCGTCATCACCCCTTCATCGGGAAAATATGTTTCCAAAGGTTGGTAATCTCCTGTAGGTGCGGCGGCCAGTTGATCCGCAATTCCTTGACCTTTGACAGACTTTTGGGTTACGTAGACAATGTCAAATTGTTGGAGGATCAACTGCCATCTGGACAGCCGATAATTTAGTATGGGTTTACTGAACACATACTTAAGAGGATCCACGCGGGATATGAGATGGGTTGTGTGACCATGAAGATAATGTTGTAATCTCATGGAGGCCCATGCCAAAGCACAACAAGTTTTCTTGATTAGAGTGTACTTGTGTTCACTGATGCTGAATCTTTTGCTGAGGTAATAGATAGCTCGTTTCGCCCTATATTTTTTTTTGCCCCAAAGATACAACCCATGGCATTGTCACTTATGGACAGGTACATGAACAGGGGAACATCATCCCTGGGAGGTACCAAAACAGGAGCGTTAACTAGCTGCTTCTTAATGGTGAGGAAGGCTTTCTGGCACTCATCATTCCATTTCATGGAGGAGTTCTTCCTTAACAATTTGAAGATTGGCTCACAGGTTGCTGTGAGTTGAGAAATGAATCAGCTTATGAAGTTGATTCTTCCCAAAAATCCCCGTATCTCCTTCTCTGTCTGAGGAATGGGCATTTCCTTAATGGCCTGGATCTTAGCAAGGTCCAGTTCAATTCCTTTGTGGCTGACTAGGAAACCTAGCAACTTGCCCTCGACTTAACACCAAAGGCGACTTCAAGTGGGTTCAACTTCAAGTTGTACTTATTTAACCCCGTGGAACAACCTTCCGAGATGGTCTAAATGGTCATCCTCTTTCCGGATTTGACAATGATGTCATCCACATAGATCTCTATCTCCTGTGTATTAGATCATGAAAAAGAGCCATCATAGCTCGTTGGTACGTTGCCTCAAAGATTAATGAGGCCAAATGACAACCGCTCATAGCAAAAGGTTCCCAAGGCGTGATGAAAGTAGTTTTCTCACGATCTTCCTCAACGATTATAATTTGATGGTACCCATGAAGCAATCATGAAGGAGTACATGCCATATCGAAAAGATTGTCAATGAGAATGTGGATGAATGGTACGGAAAGCTATCCTTTAGGCAAGCTTTGTTCAAATCCTGGTAATCCACGCAGACTCGCACCTTTCCCCCGGGTTTAGGTATAGGGAACAATGTTAGATATCCACTCCGGATATGTAGACACCATGATGATGCCAGCTTGAAATTGTTTTACAATTTCTTCTTTAACTTTTAAACTCCACTCGGGTTTCAATCGCCTGAGCTTCTGCCTGACTAGCTTAAATCCTTCTTTGATGGGAAGGCGATGGATCACGATGTCAATGGAAAATTCTACCATGTCTTCATGGGACCATGCAAACACATCTTGGAACTAGGTTAATAACGCAACCATGTCATTCAGTTGATTTGCGGAAAGGTCTGAACCAATTTGGATTAGCTTAGGGTTGTCTAAGGTTCCAAGATTGACAGGAGTGGTTTGATCGAGATTGGGTTTGGGTTTGTCAGCGACCCATTCCTTAATCTCTTGAGGTGTCTCAATGTCTTCTTGTATGTCCATCAAGTCTGAGTCCAACTTTGCATCAAAGTTACAAACTACAGTGGAGAGAAGGCACCTTATCGCAAAAAAACAGCACATCTAAATTCAGAGTCCTGAAACAAAATATGCTTTCACTTAATATATGCAACTGTTCGATCATACAAAAGTGTTAGCATGTACGTGATAAAATAACTGCTAATGCTGTAAAGAAAAGCAAGCAATTAAAAGTTATCTACAGGGCAGAGGGATTTTTTACCCATTTTACCCTCGTCGACCAATGCACGGAGTAGAGCTCCAATTGTCGAGGGCAAAGTCCTGAAGGACTGCAGTGATAGAAGGATTGTTAGTGCCCTTCTCCTCCTGAATGATAACCATGACATCTGGGTAATCATCGTCTGGAGTGTATCTGCTTGTATGTTCATCATGAACAATAACTCGAATGCCTGCCATCATCAAGGCAAGGTCATGTTTACGCTTTCGCTCCTTCTCTTCCGCCTCGGGATCAGGAGTCAGCACCTCTTTAGCTTTGATGGGCACTGGTTTTGGAAACAGCATAGCCATAGTCTGGGCTGGAACCTTCACTGGAGATTGTATTAACTCATGTGGTAAAGGTATTGGAAATCGTCGTCCGGCAGGAAGTTGAGGAATCTGCTTATGCTTGTAAGGATTCCTGTGCTTGGAATTAGCAGAATAATCGAGTCCTACTGCATCGATCCGACCGACAATCAGATAGGTGTGTAATACCCGCCGATCTTTACCAAGCCCTTTGTCCAAAGTTGGTAGCCCAAGAAAATCATTTCTCGAGTGGGCGTATATAACCTCGTCAGAAATCTTGGGTACTGGAAATGGTGTTCCAACAGAATGGTACTGAGTATTACTCACTTCCAAGGTGTGAAAACTAGCAGGCTCAACCTCTGAGTTGAAGTTGATAATTGGAAGAGCTCCCGGTTTAGGGACCGTCTGCGCAAAGATCGACAAATGACTGGAGACTGATTGTTGATAATGTATTTGAGTTGTTGATGTAAGGTGGAGGGAACAGCTCCATCCATGTGTATCCATGGTCTCCCCAATAACAGATTGTATCCTGACTCAATCTTGAGGACGTGGAAGGATACGTTGAATGTGTGGGGACCAATCTCAATTGACCACTCAATCTTCCCAACAGAATTTCGCCGAGATCCATCAAAAGCTCTGATGATCGTGTGACTACTTTGGAGTCGATTGGGATTGATGTTCATCTTCATCAAGGTGGCATAAGGACAGATATTTAGAGATGAACCTCCATCTATCAATACTCCCATGAGCATATACCCATAAGACAACACAACAATGTGTAGTGGTTCATACCGACCAATCCTTCGGGAGGTATGTCATCATCAGTGAAGGATATCACATTGTTGTTGAAAATGTGATCAACCAAATGTTGAAATTTTTCCACATCCACTGATTTTGGTAGGTAGGTTTCTTCCAAAACATTTAGTAAGACTTTCCGATGATCTTCGGAAGAGAAAACCAAGTCCAGAATCGATATCTGGTGTGGAGCTTCACGCAAGCTTAAAACCACTTTGGCTTCATTGTGGCCCATAGTATGGAGGAATTTCTCAATCTTCTCCTTGGATAACTTCCCCTTTGCTTCGTAAATAGGCTTGATAACCCATTGAGGAAGATATAATGGATTCTCTTTTGCCACTGCAGCAGCAGTATGAGATGTAGACCCTTCAGCTTCTCCATAATTCCATGGCATTTTATGTAAGCTGACAACAGGATGTTGTATTCTGCAAAGCAAAAGAATTGGCTCTAATACAGCTACTTTCAAAGGATTGTAAACTCCTTTGAGTTGAACTGGTTGTACGGGAAATGTCTTAACAGTCTCGTCATCCTCTTCGGATATGACCGCTGTTGATCCCTTCCATTAAGTAGGAGATGCATTCCCACCCTTAAGTCAGACAAAGTGTAATCATCCGCCACTGCGTAACACCGCTATCAATAAGATTTTGAATAAGGTGGCGAGTGCCCAAAGATCCTTCCGTCATGTGACCACGAGAATGTGAATGATATCGACACATTTCATCGATTGAACCGCCCCGAGCGGGGATTGATTGGAGGGAGAAGGAGTGTGATCCTTCCTTCGTTGATCAACATTTGAAGTATTTCCTCCATAGATTGACGCAGAGAGGTAAATTCCCTTCTATTAGCAAAATCCCGACGGGCTTTAGCACTTGCTCGTTTCGCAACCTTATCCTCCATAGCTTCTCTTTCTGAAGGTGTTGAAGGAGCATTCGTGACAAATAGAAGGAGATAGGCATGCCCATGCCTGATTAATTGACGTGTGGCTTGATGTTGGTGAGTTATCAGCTCTGCCAATTGCTCAACTGATTTATGAAGAGACTTTATCTTTCATTCCATGGTGAATTGGAACTTTGCATAATCCCATTTGTCAACACCGTCTTTGATGGGTTGGGTTGATTCACCAGTGGAATTGGAACTATGTCCAGCGCTCCAACTGATCATATGGACTTCTTCCTCTTTGTGTTGAGGGAGAGGGTTGTTTTGTACGTGGGGTTGATCAGGTTTGGTGACCACGATCTCACCATTGTCGATCAGGTCTTGGATCTTATGCTTCAAGGCCCAACAGTCTTGAGTGTCATGTCCGGGTGCCCCAACATGATATGCACATTTCTTATTAGCATTGAAACCCCTACCAGTAGGGTTGGCTGGCGGAAGAAGATGTATGATTTTCTTCTGAGTGGTCAGAAGAGCCAAAATGTTTTCGAGCGAATCCCCTAAGGGTGTGAACGTTCAAATCGCTTTTACTTTCCATTTTGGGCAATGGAGGGTTCAAGGATCAGGCCGAAAAAGAGGAGTAGATTTTCCTCCGTGACAGCATGTTTGGCTTGCCTTTTCATCCTCTTGTAGTACCAAGGAAACATCCTTCTTTCTTCTTATGGACCCTCCGGGGTTATTTCCATAAGATCCGGACTAGATATGATCAAAGAATGACTTTAAGAGCGGCGAGGTCTTGGATTTTGCCGATTTTAATCCCATTTCAACCATCTCTCACCGTGTTTAATCATCTCGTAAAAATGGCTTGCCAATACAAAGCCTAGGACTCTTTCATGAAAGGGGCTTTCAGATATCTATGAAGGTCATGACCATTTTGTCTCCGCTCATGGAAGGAATAACTTGAGCAAAGAAGCGCCTCCACCTTTGAGCATACTCTCCGAATGACTCATTAGATCGCTTTTGACCTTGGTAATTTGATACCGGCCAGAGCCATTTGAGATCGAAATCAGATTGAGTGAGGAAGGCATGAGCCGCTCTTCTTCCCAAAACTATGGATCCTAGAGTTATATAACCGGTATACCATGAACGAAGCTTCTCCAATGACTTTTTTCGAAAATAAATGATTCTCGAGCTTTTCATCCTCAAAGATAAGATCCGAGTTCTCCAACGAACACCTTTAAATGGGTGTAAGGATCCCCTAATCCGTCATATTTTTCAAAATCAGGGGTTTTAAATTTCTCTGGATGATGTATGCCAGGAAATATACAAAGGTCTGTGTATGAAACACTGCCATGTGTTCCAATCCCTTTAAGAGTACGGAGGGTTTCCTCCATTTGAAGAACCTTCTTCCTGATATCACCGGTGTCTAGATCTGCTTTGAGATGGGTGCTTTCAAGGTCTTTGATGGTATCCATTTGACGTTCTGGAATCGTTTTTTCCAGATCTTAAACTCCCCCTTGTGCAGAGGATTCTGTATATGTGGGCATTTTTGTACCCTGAGTAGACTGGTGTAATTCTCTTAATAGGACACCCAAGTTTGTGATCTGTTTGCTCAATCCGTCAAATTCTTCTCGGGAGACAGGATTAGACTGTTCAGAGGAAGACATGATTGGCTGTAGGCTGGATGCCTTTTTAGACTTGGAACGGGTAACCGATCCAATTGTTTCCCTACAAAAAGACTTATGTAGTTTAGTCTTAGGAAAATGTAAATGTTATCATAACATGTCCGTGTTAGGAATTTGTCCTGCAAAACCGGTTTAGTTAATTGATAACATGTTATGCACAGGTATTCTTCATATTTTCCATTACATATGGATGAACCTGGAATAAAATTACAAGTAAATGCTTTTACTGGTAATTTGAAAATGGAAAGCATGAAGAGACTTTCCTCCACGTTTGGTTTATCAGAGGTTAACCTATCCTAGGGTTTCTCTCGCGGCTTTTTGGCAATGAAGGTTCCCAGATCATCGCAATCTACTCAACGGGAGGTTAATCCGGTCTTTCAACTGGAGCGAATCTGGGTGGTGCCTTTCCTGAGCCCCGGGGAACAATTCTTCCCTCGGGTCCAGTAATCAAACACCGACAGGATAGCCTCCTAATGGAGGGACCACACAACATACATTCACATACAACGTGTCTCACCGTTCATGCAAAATGATGACATGTGCGAAGCACTAATATCACAAACAGATATTTAGCAGTGCAGAAAGTAAGATGCATTCGTACACATGTTCTAGAGATGTAAATGCAACAATCACACACAAGCATATAACAATTTTGAAAAGCTTGTAATAGCGGCTTAAGCCCTCTTACTGGAGTCCCCAGCAGAGTCGCCACCTGTCGACGTCGGGATTTTTATTTGTCCCTTTTCGTTACTTGTTCTTTGGTGTTCTATGTTAATGTGAGATTTGTTTAAAAAAACAAGTGAAAAAGGTCCGACATGTATAATGTCGACCATTTTGACTTTAAGAGTCGCCATTGGTGTTTTTAAATCGTTGCACTAACGCGAACCGAAAAGGTTTGCACATCGACCCAAAGTGTTTTGATCATCGCTAAACGGGTCGTGAAACCGAGATTCATTAAGGGTTCGGGGCTTGATTATGCGAGAGGAAGGTGTTAGGCACCCCGACATTCCGTGTTACCACGGTGACCGCCACTTTTCAAAGAAACTGTTATATGAATGTGTGTGTGTGTGTGAATCAATGTACAATTATATAAAAGTAGTGTGAGGCCTCGTTCGCAACTATATACAAGGGTTTGAATTTTATTTAGGAAAATCCAATTTTAACCACAAGATATAGCAATGAAGTTTTATAAAAGAGGTTTTTCAAACCTCGTGCTCAATAGAATTGAGACCTTTTCATACTTCCATTTTTATTATTAAATGTAAATTTTGTTTGCTTTTATTTTTGAGATGCGAAGCATCTCATAAAAAAAATAACATACAAGAAAATAATGTACAAGTCGATTACATCCGAAAAAACGTCCATCACGAGAACGAATCTAGATTCATCATTTCAATCAGTAAGATCACATGATTCCTAGGCTCACAAAATAACGCAATTGATAGGAAAGGAAAGAATATAGCGGTATATATATATATAAGTATATATATATATATATATATATATATATATATATCTTGATATGATATCCACCACTTAATCATTCTCCATGGGGAATCAAAAAATAAAGCAAATATATATATATAATATATATAATATATATATATATATGGACATGATCCACCACCACTTAATTATTCTTCTTCATGGGGATAAAGTCAGAAGTGAATCAAAGCGAATCCAAATGACTATAAACCGCCTAATGAACGCCACGTAAGTAAACTCCAAAGGACAAAATGTAAAGAAAGTCATGTAAAAGCAATCACCGCCACGAAGTGATATATGAATCTCGAGCGATATATATAAAAGCGGAATCATAATGTAATATATATATATATATATATATATATATATATATATATATATATATATATATATAAAGCAATAAACGCACCGGATGTGAATCTGTGCTCATCTGATATGTCCGATAACAATATATATATATAATATATATATATATATATATAAGCAATTAAACGCCCGGATATAAAATCTGTGCTCATCGATGTAGTTCGATATATAGTTCATATATATAATATATATATATATATATATACAAAAGCAAATAAACGCTCCTGCATCAAGTTCAGCTCAATCGAGGCATAACTCGATTATGTTAGTCCGTATATAAGAAATATATACATATATTTATATATATATATATATATACAGACAAAATGAAAACCACGGACAAAAGTTCGGGCAAACACACTCACACGACTCTCAATGTGTGCAGCAGTGTGTAATAGTAGAAGAAAGAAGCTTTCTGAATACAAGAAGGCTTACAGTTGACTGTCAAAGTAGATTTCTTTCACTTCAGATGTATGAACACTCAGCTTTTGACAAATAAAAAGTATCTATATATAAGCTCACTAGTGTTTAAAGAAGAGAAAACTCTCAAAAGATGTGTATGCAGAGCTAAATGGACAGGGCTTCCTCGCCTTTTTTCCTTTTTCCTCCCTTCAAATGGCTGACCCCAAGCCTTGTATATATAGACTGATGGCCGCAGATCTACCTGCAGCTGCCGGTTCACGCTAGGGCCTGGTGGGCCCAGCCCTGGCGGGTCTCGTTGTCTCAGAAGACGTGCACTCACTGCATCAGAATGTCCAATCGAACTCGCAAAACTTCAATCCTAGCGCCCAAACGGGCGTGATCTCATATTTCTTGGACAACCGGTGTCGAGAGTTACGTAATGACATGGATTAGAGGTTGTACGAAGTCGTGAAGAGGGGACCATGCCCATGGTCTTCAAGCTTCAAATTCTATCCAAAGTACTGCCATACGTAATAGTCACTCGGGATTGTCATTCCTCAGTTATTCGGGTTTGTGTTCCGGTTTGGAGCGAAACTTCCGGTAGTATCCGGACTTGTTGTAAGCTGTCTTTCAGGTTTATCTCCAAAAGACGAATCTACCCTCCTGCAATGTTAGTACATAGGAGTGCAGAAAATTTCGAGTGTCTATAAATAGTATACACATGTGAACAAATAGTTATAATCATATGAATTAATAGCAATTAAATGCTCATTTATCCGATTAATTACCCGAGTGAATAATACTAGAGTGAATAGTAACCGGGTGAATAGTAACCCGTGAATAGTACTCCGGCACGAAAAGTGCCCCGAATACCCGAGTGGTCAATATAACCTCCTGACATCAATTAATATCGAAAAAATGTCGATTTCCACTAACACTAATAATCCCAACACAATGAAACTATCAATTTCATCTTTAATCAACATAACTTATTCATCATTAATATCATAACTCACAATATTTAACAACTAGGTCATTCCCAGGAAAGAGGGGGCCTTCTGGTAAGGATTTCTCCTCACTGGCGCGCAATTACCTAACCTCTCCTTGACAGAACTTCTAGACATTGTCAATATTGTAATTTAATAATATTAATAACTTTGTCGTCTCAATTATTGATTTGATAATATAGCATATTATGCAAATAAAACTGTGACAAGAATTGAATCAATAATATGAGAGATATGATGCAGCAATTACTGTATCAATAATTGAGTATAACTGAGTGCCTTCTCACGTAAGCATCAATAATCAATACCGTGTGCTACTATGCAACCAATGCCAGACATCGTATTTTTACTACCGAGTAGTTCAACAGTTTTAATGGTAACAATTCCGCCGTTATTTTTATAAAAAGATAATTCTGTCGTTTTCTTACTACGACAATACTTCCATTGTGGGGGTCCACCAATAATTGTATCGTCGTACGGATATTCCCCGACAAAAAGAATATTATACAACAACTTGAATACTTTTCAAAATTTATAAATATTACCCACAACTATAACATTATCTCAAATCCACACCATAATTTTGAAAAAAAAAATATTTTGAGAAAATTAAGTCTTTATTCAAAAAATTTGGGATTTTACAATCTCCCCTCCTTATGAAATTTCGCCCTCGAAATTTACGTACGTACCTGGTATGCCAAACAGATTAGGATACCTCGTCAGATTCTAACTCTTGAGACATAATCTTTGAGCGTAAAATATACTCCTTCTTATCCAAGATTTTAACAGGTACATCTTCATACGTTAAATCATCCGTTATCTCGTCTGGTTCTAAATCAAGAACGCGGTTCGGGTCGTCCACATATTTACGTAACATCGATACGTTAAAAATGTTATGAACACGCGACATACTTGGCGGTAAAACGAGTCTATAAGCCACAGTTCCTACTCGATCGAGGATTTTAAATAGACCAATAAAATCGAGGGTTGAGATTTCCTCTCTTCGTTGATTCTTGCTTCTAGAATAATGCCCTCATGAACCTTCTTCTTCACATTCACCAGCTCCGGGTGTGTGGCTTGAGCGATTTTTAACTTTATCAATTAAAGTCGATTCTACTCGTATATTTGTTATCTTCACATGGGTTCGTATATTCGCACTCGTAAACGCATACAATCTTCTACTCAACGCGTTGTCGACGTCGAGATTTTTATTTGTCCCTTTTCGTTACTTGTTCTTTGGTGTTCTCATGTTAATGTGAGATTTGTTTGAAAAAACAAGTGAAAAAGGTTTGACATGTGTAATGTCGACGATTTGACTTTAAGAGTCGCCAGTTGGTGTTTTTAACTGGTTGCACCAACGCAACCGAAAAGGTTTGCACATTGACCCAGTGATTTGGCATTGCTAAACGGGTCGGTGAAATCGAGATTCATTAAGGGTTCGGGGGCTTGATTATGCGGAGGGAAGGTGTTAGGCACCCCACGACATCCGTGTTGCCACAGTGACCGCCACTCTTCAAAGAAATTGTTATATGAACTTGTGTGTGTGTGTGTGTGTGGATCAATGTGCAATTATTTAAAAGTAGTGCGAGGCCTCGTTCGCACCTATATACAAGGGTTTGAATTTTATTTAGGAAAATCCAATTTTAACCACAGGATATAGCAATGAAGTTTTATAAAAGAGGTTTTTCAAACCCTGTGCTCAATAGGAATTGAGACATTTTCATACTTCCATTTTATTATTAAGTGCTCGGCTTATTTGCTTTTATTTACGAGATGCGAAGCATCTGCGAGAAAATAATATACAGCAGTGCCGAATTCCTCCCGGGCATGACAGCCATCCGAGGAGACTCAAACACTGTAAAATAATATACAAGCTGCTTACAGCTGAAAAACGTCCATCACGGGAACCGAATCTAGATTCATTAGCCTGAATCTGTAAGATCACATGATTCCTAGGCTCACATGATACTGCAGTTGATATGGAAAGCAGTAAGCAGTTAAATATATATATAAGCTGTAAAATATATACATATATATATGCTGATATGATAGCCACCACGAATTATTCTCCATGGGGAACCACGCAGGAGCAAATATATATATAAAAGCGGTAATATATATATATATATATATATATATATATATATATATTGACACGATCGCCACCACGAATTATTCTCCATGGGGGATCAGGGAAAAGTAAATAAAGTAGTAAATGCTATCACCGCCATGAAGTAAACTCCAGGCAGGACAAAAATGTAAAGAAAACTGTAAAGACGATCACCACCACGAAGTAAACTCCAGGTGGGACGAAATGTAAATATATATATATATATATATATATATATATATTTATATAAAAGTAATAAATGCACCGGATGTGAATCCAGGCTCATCGGATATGTCCGAAACAATAATTATATATATGTATATATATATATAGCGAGTAAACATACCGGATGTGAATCCGTGCTCATCGGATATAATCGACAACAGCGATTATATATATATATGTATATATATATAAAGCAATTAAACGCTCGCAGGCATCAAGTTCAGGCTCATCGTATGACAGTCGACCACGATTCATATATATAAGTATATATATATATATATATATATATATATATATATATATAAAAGCAAATAAACGCTCAGGCATCAAGTTCAGGCTCAATCGAGGCATAACTCGATAATGTTAGTCAATATATAAGCAATATATGCATATATTAGTATATATATACAGACAGAAATGAAAACCACGGACATAAGTCCGGGCAAACACACTCACACGACTCTCAATGTGTGCAGCAGTGTGTAATAATAGAAGAAAGAAGCTTTATAGACACAAGAAGGCTTACAGCGGACTGCCAAAGTAGACTTCTTGGACTACAAATGGATGAATACTCGGCTCCCGCCGGACTAAAAGTAGCTATATATGAGCTAACTAGTGTTTAAAGAAAAGGGAACACTCAAAAGATGTGTATGCAGAGCTAAATGGACAGGGCTTCCTCGCCTTTTTCCCTCTCTTCCTCTTCTCAAATGGCTGACCCCCCCTCTATATTTATAGACGGATGGCCGCAGTTTACCTGCGGCTGGTCGTGCTGGGCCCGGGCCTCGCGGGTCCCGTCATCTCGTAGTATGTGCACTCGCGTACTGTAATGTCCAATCGAACCTTCAGAACTTCAATCCTAGCATCCAAACGAAGCGTGTCTGTACTTCTTCGGACAACTGGTGTCGAGAGTTACGTAATGACATGGATTAGAGGTTGTACGAAGTCAAGAAGCGGGGTCTATGCCCATGGTCTTCAGTCTTCAAATTCTATCCAAAGAAATCACATATACGTAATAGTCACTCGGGATTGTCATTCCTCGATTATTTTGGGACATTATTGTATGTATGTATATCTGAAAGGTTGAGACGACGTGCCATTTGTTGGACGAACAAGATGATGTTTGACTCTTTGCTGGAGTTATCGTCGGGTTGAGCTGAAAGTAGAGGTTGCTCAGGGTTATAGCTGAGATTGGACTACTTATTGGTATGCTGCTATATCATCTTGTTACGAGATGACGTTGGTGACTCCTCAAGGGGTTATCGCATGCGGTTTAATGAAGCGAGACGTTGCTTTCGGGGTTATATTTGAGATTGGGTACTGTTGGTATGCCTCACTGTCATCTGTGATTGAAGCTGATTGCATGTGTTTGCAACGAGCAATTCCAGAGTTATCGCCGGAACTGCGATGGCATCACTTGGGGTTATCACCAAGGATGGGATTACTACTCCCAGCGTTGACTCTGGGACTGGAACTGAACGTCGCGGTGTTATCGCCGAGACAGAACTGTCCTCTCCGGTGTTGTTGTCGGTCTTTTGATCTGCAGATCTCGGGGTTATCTCCAAGATTGGAAATGACTTGCCCGGTGTGTGTTTCGGGTTTGAAACCAATGCTCCCGGTTTGTGTTCCGGTATGGAGCGAACCTTCCAGTAGTATCCGGACTTGTTGTGAGCTGTCTTTCAGGGTTATCTCCAAAAGACGAATCTACCCTCCTACAATGTTAGTAATAGGAGTGCAGAAAATTTCGAGTGTTGTAATCTCATGGAGGCCCATGCCAAAGCACAACAAGTTTTCTCGATCAGAGTGTACTTGTGTTCACTGATGCTGAATCTTTTGCTGAGGTAATAGATAGCTCGCTCTTGGCCTCTATTATCTTTTGCTTCAAAGATATAACCCATAAGCGTTGTCATTTATGGGATGTGTACATGAAGCAGGGAATACCATCCAGGAGGTACCAAAAGCAGAGCGTTAATCATTTGTTCCTTAATTGTGAGGAAGGCTTTCTGGCACTCATCATTCCATTTCATGGAGTAGTTCTTCCTTAACAATTTGAAGATTGGCACACGTGTCTTTGTGAGTTGAGAAATGAATCGGCTTATGAAGTTGATTCTTCCCAAAAATCCCGTATTTCCTTTTTACATGCGAGGAATGGGCATTTCCTTGATGGCTCTGGATTTTAGCAGGATCATTTCAATTCCTTTGCGGGCTAACTAGGAACCCTAGCAACTTGCTTTCGACTTAACACCAAAGGCGTAACTTCAAGGGTTCAATTTCAAGTTGTACTTACGCAACCTGTTGAAAAACTTTCTGAGATGGTCTAAGTGGTCATCCTCCTTCTGGGATTTGGCAATGATGTCGTCCACATAGATCTCTATCTCTTTGTGCATTAGATCATGAAAAAGAGCCATCATAGCTCGTTGGTAAGTTGCCCCGGCGTTGATGAGACCAAATGACAACCGTCTGTAGCAAAAAGTTCCCCAAGGTGTGATGAAAGCAATTTTCTCACGATCCTCCTCGGCGACCATAATTTGATGATACCCCGCAAAGCAATCGGCGAAGGAGTACATGCTATATTGAGTCCGTATTATCAATGAGAATGTGGATGAACGGTACGGGAAAGCTGTCTTTAAGGCAAGCTCTATTCAAATCCTGGTAATCCATGCAGACTCGTACCTTTCCCCCTGGTTTAGGTACGGGAATAATGTTGGATATCCACTCCAGATATGTAGACACCATGATGATGCCAGCTTGAAACTGTTTCACAATTTCTTCTTTAACCTTTAAACTCCACTCAGGTTTCAATCGCTTCGAGCTTCACTTAACTTGGCTTGAATCCTTCTTTAATGGGAAGGCGATGAAGAACAATGTCAGTGGACAATCCCACCATGTCTTCATGAGACCATGCAAACACATCCTAGAATTGGTTTAATAATGTAACCATGTCATTCCGTTGATTTGTGGTAAGATCTGAACCAATTTGGATTAGCTTAGGGTTATCTAAGGTTCTAAGATTGAAAGGAGTGGTTTGATCAAGATTGGGTTTAGGCTTGTCGGCGACCCATTCCTTAATCTCTTGCGGTATCTCAATGTCCTCTTGGATGTCCATCAAGTCTGAGTCCAACTTTGCATCAAAGTTACAGTCCTTGTGGAGAAAAGACACCTTATCAGCAAGTACAGGCACATCTAAATTCAGAGTCCTGAAACAAAATATGCTTTCACTT
This sequence comes from Panax quinquefolius, assembly GCA_020205615.1. Lineage (NCBI taxonomy): Eukaryota > Viridiplantae > Streptophyta > Magnoliopsida > Apiales > Araliaceae > Panax > Panax quinquefolius. The sequence continues at coordinate 148,334,443 of CM035154.1, read as the reverse complement.
AATATATGCAACTGTTCGATCATACAAAAGTGTTAGCATGTACGTGATAAAATAACTGCTAGTGCTGTAAAGGAAAGAAAGCAATTAAAAAGTTATCTACAGGGCAGAGGGATTTTCTGCCCGTTTTACCCTCGTTGACCAATGCATGGAATAGAGCTCCAATTTGTCGAGGGCAAAGTCCTGGAGGAATTCATTGATAGAAGGATTGTCAGTGCCCTTCTCCTCCTGAATGATAACCATGACATCTGGGCAATCATCGTCTAGAGTGTATCTACTTGTATGTTCATCATGAACAATGACGCGAATGCCTGCCATCATCAAGGCAAGGTCATGTTTACGTTTCCGCTCCTTTTCTTCCACCTCGGGATCAGGAGTCAGCACCTCTTTAGCTTTGATTAGTACTGGTTTTGGAAACAGCATAGCCACAGTTTGGGCTGGAACCTTTACTGGAGATCGCATTAACTCATGTGGTAAAGGTATTGCAGACCGCCGTGTGGCGGAAGGTTGAGGAACCTACTTATGCTTATGAGGATTCCTATGATTGGAATTGGCAGAATAGCCTAGCCCGGCTGTACCGATTTAACTGGATAGTTGTATAGGGTGTGTGATACCCTGTTGTTCCTTACCAAGCCCTTGTCCAGGTTGGTAACCCAATGATATCATTTCTTGAGTGGCGGACATCACCTCGTATGAAATCTTGGGTACGGGAAGTGGTGCCCCAATAGGATGGTATTGTGTATTACTCACTTCCAGAGTGTGAAAACAAGCAGGCTCAATTTCTGAATTGAAACTGATGATCGGTAGAGATCCTGGTTTAGGACCTTCTGGCTCGGCATTAACAGTGATTAGACTGTTGTTGATGATGTATTTGAGTTGTTGATGTAATGTGGAAGGAACAGCTCCCGCCATGTGTATCCATGGTCTCCCCAATAACAGGTTGTATCCTGAATCGATTTTGAGGACGTGGAAGGACACGTTGAACGTATGGGGACCAATCTCAATTGGCAACTCAATCTTTCCCACAGAATTTCATCGAGATCCATCAAAAGCTCTGATGATCGTATGACTACTTTGGATTCGATTGGGATTGATATTCATCTTCATCAGGGTGGCATAAGGACAGATATTTAGAGATGAGCCTCCATCTATCAATACTCCTGTGAGCATATACCCAGAAGATAGTACAGCAATATGTAGTGATTTACAGTGACCAGTCCCTTCGAAAGGTATGTCATCATCAGTGAAGGATGTCACATTGTTGTTGAAATGTGATCAACCAAATGTTGAAATTTTTCCACATCCACTGATGTTGGTAAATAGGCTTCTTCCAAAACCTTTAGCAAAACCTTCCGATGATCTTCGGAAGAGAGAACCAAGTCCAAGATTGATATCTGGTGTGGAACTTTACGCAAGCTTAAAACCACTTTGGCTTCGTTATGGCCCATAGTATGGAGGAATTTTTCAATCTTCTCCGTGGACAACTTCCCCTTTGTTTTGTAAGTAGGCTTGATAACCCGTTGAGGAAGATACAATGGATTCTCTTTTGTTACTATACAGCAGTAGTATGAGATGTAGATCCTTCAGCTTCTCCATAGTTCCATGGCACTCTGTGTAAGCTGACAACAGGATGTTATACTCTACAAGGCAAGAGAATGGGCTCTGGTGCGGCCACTTTCAAAGGGTTGTAAACTCCTTTGAGTTGAACTGGTTGGATAGGAAATGCTTTGGCAGTCTCGTCACCTTCTTCGGATATGACGGCTATTGATCCTTTCCATTGAATAGGAGATGCATTCCCATCTTTAATTTGCATAGTGTGATCATCTGTCACTTGCAGAACACCATTATCAATAAGATTCTGAATAAGATGGCGGAGTGCCCAAAGCATTCTTCAGTGCTGTGTCCCGGAAATGTGAATGGTATTGACACATTTCATCAGGATTAAATCGCCCTGAGCGGGGATTAATTGGAGGGAGAAGGAATGTGATCTTTCCTTCGTTGATCAACATTTGCAGTATCTCCTCCATAGATTGGCCCAGATAGGTGAATTCTCTTTTATCAGCAAAATCCCGACGGGCTTTAGCACTTGCTCGCTTCGCAACCTTATCCTCCATAGCTTCGCTTTCTGAAGGAGTTGAGCAAGCATTCATAATAAATGGAAGGAGATAGGCATGTTCCTGCCTGATTAGTTGGCGCGTGGCTTGATGTTGGTGTGTTACCAGTTCTGCCAATTGCTCAACTATTTGGTGAAGATTCTTCATCTTTCATTCCATGGTAAATTGGAACTTTACATAATCCCATTTGTCAACACCGTCTTTGATGGGTTGGGATGATTCACTAGTAGAATTGGAACCATGTCCGGTGTTCCAACTGATCATGTTAACCTCTTCTTCTTTATGCTGAGGGAGAGGGTTGTCTTGTACGTGAGGTTGATCCGATTTGGTGACCACAATCTCACCATTGTCGATCAAATCCTAAATCTTGTGCTTCAAGGCCCAACAGTCTTGAGTATCATGCCCAGGTGCCCCAGCATGATATGTACATTTTCGATTAGCATTAAAACCCTTACCATCAGGGTTTCTGGTGGAAGAAGATGCGTAATTTTCTTCTGAGTGGTCAGAAGAGCAAGAATGTTCTCGAACGAATCCCCTAAGGGTGTGAACGTTCGAAATCGCTTTACTTCTCCATTTTTGGGCAATGGAGGGTTTGAAGGTTGTGCTGTGAAAGAGGAGTAGTTTTTCCTCTGCATAGGCATGCTTGACTTGCCTTTTTTTCCTTGCAGTATCAAGGAAACATCCTCTTCTTTCTTCTTGTGGACCCTCCGGGGGTTGTTTCCATAAGATCCGGATTGGATGTGTTCAGCAACAGCCTTGAGAGCAGCTAGGTCTTGAATTTTACCAGACTTCAATCCCATTTCAGCCATCTCACCGTGTTTAATCATTTCTCAAAATAGCTTGCCAATGCCAGCTAAGACTCTTTCATAGAAAGGAGCTTCCTGTATATCAATGAAGGTCAAGACCATTTCTGATTCTGTCATGGCAGGAATAACTTGAGCAGTAAGGCGCCTCCACCTCTGGGTATACTCATTAAATGACTCATTTCATAAGCTTGACCTTGGTAATCGATCTGGGTCAGAGCCATCCGAGACTAAAAAGCGATTGGGTGAGGAATGAATGAGCTAACTCTTCCCAGCCTATGGACCTTAGAGTTATCTAAACGGTATACCATGAAGCAGGCTTCTCAAATCAGATTTTTTTCAAAAATAGGCAGATTCGAGCTTTTCATTCTCAGCATAAGATCCAAGCTCTCCAATAAACACCTTTAAATGTGTGTAAGGGTCCTCCAATCCGTCGTATTTCTCAAAATCAGGGGTTTTGAATTTCTCTGGATAATGCACACCAGGAAATATACAAAGGTCTGTATAAGAGACACTACCATGTGTTCCAATCCCTTTGAGAGTGTGAATGGTTTCCTCCATTTGAAGAACCTTCTTTCTGATATCACCGGTGTCTGGATCTGCTTTGAGATGGGTGGTTTCAGGGTCTTTAGGGACAGTATCCAATGGATGATCTGGAATTGTTTTTTCCAGATTTTGAACTCCCCCTTGTGCAGAGGATTCTGTATGTATGGGTATTTTCTGACCCTGAGTAGACTGGTGCAACTCTTTTAGTAGGATACCCAAGTCTGTAATTTGTCTGCTTAATCCGTCAAATTCTTCTCGGGAGACAGGATTATGCTGTTCAGAGGAAGACATGATTGTCTGTAGGCTAGATGCCTTTTTAGACCTGGAACGGGTAACCGGCCCAATTGCTTCCCAACAAAAAGACTTACATAGTTTAGGCTTATGAAAATGTGAATGTTATCATAACATGTCCGTTTTAGGAATTTTATCCTGCAAAATTGGTTTAGTTAATTGATAACATGTTATGCTCAGGTATCTTCATATTTTCCATTACATATGGATGAACCTGGAATAAAATTACAAGTAAATGCTTTTATAGGTAATTTTGAAAAATGGAAAGCATGAAGAGACTTCCCTCCGCGTTTGGTTTATCAGAGGTTTGACCTATCCTAGGGTTTTTCTCGCGGCTTTTTAGCAATGAAGGTTCCCAGATCATCGCAATCTACTCAACGGGAAGTTAATCCGGTCTTTCAACTGGAGCGAATCTGGGTGGTGCCTTTCCTAAGCCCCGGGGAATCATCCTTCCCACGGGTCCAGTAATCAAACACCGACAGGATAGCCTCCTAACGAAGGGACCACACAACATACATTCACATACAACGTGTCTCACCGTTCATAAAAAATGATGACATGTGCGAAGCACTAACATGTACGAAGCACTAATATCACAGGCAGATATTTAGCAGTGCAGTAAGTAAGATGCATTCATACACATTTATCGAAAATATAAATGCAACAATCACACACAAACATACGACAATTATGAAGAGCTTGAAATAGCGGCTTAAGCCCTCTTAATGGTGTCCCCAGCAGAGTCCCCACCTGTCGACGTCGGGATTTTTATTTGCACCTTTTCGTTACTTGTTCTTTGGTGTTCTCATGTTAATGTGAGATTTGTTTGAAAAAACAAGTGAAAAAAGGTCTGACATGTGTAATGTCGACGATTTGACTTTAAGAGTCGCCAGTTGGTGTTTTTAACTGGTTGCACCAACGCAACCGAAAAGGTTTGCACATTGACCCAGTGATTTGGCACTGCTAAACGGGTCGGTGAAACCGAGATTCATTAAGGGTTCGGGGGCTTGATTATGCGGAGGGAAGGTGTTAGGCACCCCTTGACATCCGTGTTGCCACGGTGACTGCCACTCTTCAATGAAACTGTTATATGAACGTATGTGTGTGTGTGTGGATCAATGTGCAATTATTTGAAAGTAGTGTGAGGCCTCGTTCGCACCTATATACAAGGGTTTGAATTTTATTTAGGAAAATCCAATTTTAACCACAGGATAAAGCAATGAAGTTTTATAAAAGAGGTTTTTCAAACCCTGTGCTCAATAGGAATTGAGACTTTTCATACTTCCATTTTATTATTAAGTGCTCGGCTTATTTGCTTTTATTTATGAGATGCGAAGCATCTATGAAAAAATATACAAGAGCTGCGTCTTAGGAATTCCTCCCGCATGACAATGACCATCCGAGGAGACTCAAACACTGTAAAATAATATACAAGCTGCTTACAGCTGAAAAAAGTCCATCACGGGAACCGAATCTAGATTCATTAGCTTTGAATCAGAAGATCACATGATTCCTAGGCTCACAATGATATCGCATTGATATGGAAAGCGAGAAGCGATTAAATATATATATAAGTCATAAAAATAATATATATATATATATATATCTTTGATATGATAGCCACCATTTAATTATTCTCCATGGGGAACCACGCAATGAGAAAATATATATATAAAAGTGGTAAAATATATATATATATATATATGACACTATCGCCATAACTTAATTATTCTCCATGGGGATCGGGGAAAAGTAAATAAAGCGAGAAAATGCTATCACCGCCACGAAGTAAACTCCAGGCGGGACAAAAATGTAAAGAAAGTCAGAAGAGGCGATCACCACCACGTAAGTAAACTCCGTGTGGGACGAAATGTAAATATATATATATATATGTATATATATATATATAAAAGCAATAAACGTCTTCGGATATGAATCCAGCTCATCGGATATGTCCGAAAACAATTATATATATATATATATATAAAAAGCGAAGTAAACGCATTAGGATGTGAATCTAGGCTCATCGGATATCCGAAAAAGTTATATATATATATATATATATATATATATAAAGCAATTAAACGCCTCGCATCAAGTCAGGCTCATCGAATGAGTCCACCACGATTCATATATATAAGTATATATATATATATATATATATATATATATATATATAAAGCAAATAAACGCCTTCAGGCTCAATCGAGGCATAACTCGATAATGTTAGTCCATATATAAGCAATATATGCATATATTAGTATATATATACAAACAGAAATAAAAACCACGGACATAAGTCCGGGCAAACACAATCACACGACTCTCAATGTGTGCAGCAATGTGTAATAATGGAAGAAAGAAGCTTTATAGACACAAGAAGGCTTACGGTGAATTGCCAAAAGTAGACTTTTGGGCTGTAAATGAATGAACACTCGGCTCCATGCCGGACTAAAAGTAGCTATATATGAGCTAACTAGTGTTTAAAGAAAAGGGAACACTCAAAAGATGTGTATGCAGAGCTAAATGGACAGGGCTTCCTCGCCTTTTTCCCTCTCTTCCTCTTCTCAAATGGCTGACCCCCCCCCCCTCTATATTTATAGACGGATGGCCGCAGAGATCTACTGCTGGCTGGGTCGTAGTGGGCCCAAGCTTCATGGGTCCCGTCGTCTCGTAGAAGACGTGCACTCTCAGCATCTTGTAATGTCCAATCGAACCTTCAGAACTTCAATCCTAGCATCCAAACGAAGCGTGTCTGTACTTCTTCGGACAACTGGTGTCGAGAGTTACGTAATGACATGGATTAGAGGTTGTACGAAGTCAAGAAGCGGGGTCTATGCCCATGGTCTTCAGTCTTCAAATTCTATCCAAAGTACTATCATACGTAATAGTCACTCGGGATTGTCATTCCTCGATTATTTTGGGACATTGTTGTATATATGTAAGTCTGAAAGGTTGAGACGACGTGCCATTTGTTGGACGAACAAGATGATGTTTGACTCTTTTCCGGAGTTATCGCCGGGTTGAGCTGAAAGTAGCGTTGCTCAGGGTTATAGCTGAGATTGGACTACTTATTAGTATGCTGCTATATCATCTTGTTACGAGATGACGTTGGTGACTCCTCACCGGGGTTATCGTCGGTTTAAGCGAAAAGCAGACGTTGCTCAGGGTTACAGCTGAGATTGGACTGCCTGTTGGTATGCCTCACTGTCATCTGTGATTGAAGCTGATTGCATGTGTTTGCAACGAGCAATTCCGGAGTTATCGCCGGAACTGCGATGGCATCACTTGGGGTTATCACCAAGGATGGGACTACTACTCCCAGCGTTGCCTCTGGGACTGGAACTAAACGTCGCGGTGTTATCGCCGAGACAGAACTGTCCTCTCCGGTGTTGTTGCCGGTCTTTTGATCTGCAGATCTCGGGGTTATCTCCGAGATTGGAAATGACTTTCCCGGTGTGTGTTCCGGGTTTGAAACCAATGCTCCCGGTTTGTGTTCCGGTATGGAGCGAACCTTCCGGTAGTATCCGAACTTGTTGTGAGCTGTCTTTCAGGGTTATCTCCAAAAGACGAATCTACCCTCCTGCAATGTTAGTAATAGGAATGTAGAAAATTTCGAGTGTCTACACGCGTCAGCTACCACATTTTCTTTTCTAGGATGGTATTAAATGGTACGATCATAATCTTCAACAGCTCGAGCCAACGTCTTTGGCGCATTATACGTTCGTTTTGGTTGAAGAAATACTTGAGGGTTTTAGAAATGGGTTTTGTACTGGGGGTCAATACAAAATTCGATTTCACGCTCTAGGGGTAGGCTAAGAAGTCTTCAGAGAATACGCCAGAAATTTATTAACCATAGAAATGTCATTCAAAACTGTGACTCTCATCCAAGACTTGGATAACACGTCACATTGATACCTATCAACTTGTCATCGTCATTCACGACGTCGCCTACAGAAAGTCTAGCTTCGGTGTATTCCACATAAGGAAGTTAACAATGAAAGGCTCGGGACTTTTTAATTATGGCTTGATATAACAGTAATTGACTTTAGTGGTTTGGTTGCTTGAATTCTCATAACAGGTTGGTTAGGAATATGAAAGCTAACAACCTTACGAAAAGTATGATGAGTAGTTAACCAATCGATTCCTAAAATCACATCAAAGGCAAGTATTTTCAAAGAGATAAGATCGACAGGTAACGTGAAAGTGTCGATTTGAATCAGATGAGATTTATAAATAGTGGATGTAACGAAGGTTTCTCCTAACGGAGTTTCAACCAACAAGTCAAAGTCTAACTTCTTTGGGGTCAAATTTAAACGTTGAGCGCAAGCAAAAGAGATAAAAGAATGGGTAGAACCGGTATCTAATAAGGTATAAACTTCGCAAGAATTTATAATTAACTAACACGTGCTAACTTCGTTCGGGTCACTCGTTTTTTAAGAAGTCACGAAAAATGCTCTTCCTGAAACCATCGACTTTTTTTTGTCCGTATCCGCCTTTAGTGCCGCCGTCCCAGCTGGACTTGATTTCACTACATGACAAAATCGAGCTAGGTGACCTTCTCTTCTTGAAATTTCCCCTTCTATTATCTTGGCCATGATTACCACCGAAGTGGTTACCATTCCTGGCGTGATAATTTCCTCCACGATGGTTATCATTATTCGAGATTCTGGTTGCACAAGAATGCATTATTATTATTATCGTGTTGTTGGTTGTTACCTTTTGGTTGAGCTGACTCAACGGTCTCATGTGCTTCATTGCTGATCTCAATATTTTCAGATGCCATTTTCAAACACTGTCACAAAACAAGGGTTAATTGACATATCACATATTATCCCTATACTCTAACCGACCAATTAAATAAACTTAGGTAGGTCATACTAGTGAAGGAATTTCTCGTCTCTCCCCTCCTAGTTCTTGTCTCATATCTCAGCCAAGGATCATATCCCTAAGCTTTGATACCAACTGTGATGCCCCCAAAACAGGTATACATCACCTATTTTGAGTCGTCAAATACATGGGACAAAATACAACTACAAACTTAATTATACAACAGTCGTGTAAAATACGACAAAACATTATATAAGAGTTTTAATAAGAATATTGTCATCTAGACAATATCCACACTCAATGAAGTCCTCATTACATTTATTGTCACACTATCTAACAGAATAGTGAGGACTACTAATGCTATCATCTGGACCGTCACTCCGATCCCCGACTAGTCCCGCCACGTTCTCATTTAAGTGAAGAGAGAACGGTGAAAGAAAAGGTGAGCTCAACTAGCCCAAGAAGAAATATTATGACTAAGATAATGCGTAATAAATTATCCTTAGCCTTCAACAGTATAACAACTGATAGAATATAATAGACAACAAATTTTAGATCAAAAACTACAGCGAAAATAAGCAATCCATTAAAAGAGTCAAGTAGAGAATAAATCTACTATCTTTTATGATTTAAAAGGTTTTTCATCACTTTTATCGCTGGGACTCAACTTAATAAATAATCCACATCATCGAATCACCCCTGCACTATGACCAATGATATTCTTTAGTATCACGACCACAAATTATCCATGCACTACGGGCCAAGGATATTAGTGTATTCATTAATGGTCATGATCATGCCAACAACTGTTCATCAATGCACTACGAGCTAATGAGGACTTTTACCACATCATTTATAACATTACGGTCATGATTATACCGAATAATCCCTGGTCATAATCATACCAAGTCCATCTATGCTCTACAGGCCACTGATGACTTTCAACAAAATATAAACATGAGGATGATGACAATGATATAAGAATTCAATAAAACAAGTTCAAGAATTAATTTGTCCAAGAACCAATAACGTTCAAATTGTCAACAAGATACTTTTTGTGGTGTAAAATTCAAGAATGCTCAGAAGAATATTTTCATGAAAAGATATTAGATGAAGCGCAAATATCAAGGATATTCCACTAATTTCATGGAGTATAAAAGTCAAAACTTTAACCAACTGAGTATAATAAGGAATGTGTCAGGAATAAACATGTGAATGTTATTCCTATTTATATATGATTTGATTATAATATATATATGAATGAATATGCAAGTATGCCTGCATTAAGAAAAGCTGTAAAGTCCTTTGATAGATTATAGAAACATATGTACAAGGACTTAGAATGAATTGATCAAATGTGTTAGGTTGATCCTACACAAGTAAAACAGCTTTGTAAAGTCCTTAAAAAGAAATGATGTACAAGGACTATAAATATAGAAAGATCAAGTATGTTAGGTTGATCTTATGATGTAATAGATAAGCTCATCTCGATCGTCGAGAACCGCACCGTAAATCATAGTCTACCGCCAGAGAGTCAAGGATAACTCGAGAGCTATCGAGGCGTAATCGTAGTCTGCAAGATAGTAGATCTCGAAGTTCATAGACTGCCAGGAGAGACAAGGAAGGATCGTAGTGTGTCGAGAAGTACTTCCTCAGAGCCGTAGTCTGCTGAGGAAGTCATGTTCGTAATCGTGAGAGACACCGCCACGAAGTCGACCGAGTAAATCGCTAAAGTTAAGAATCGTAGACTATACTCGAAGTCGTAGAGTCTACCAATGTCAAAGCCAAGTCAAGAATCGTAGACTACACTCAGAGTCATAGAGTCTACTGACCATATAAGAGGCAGAGATCGTAGTCAAGCAAGATCAGATGAAGACAACAAGCACAACGACAGAAATCGTAGAGTGTCAAGATCTGATCTCGAAGTCGCAGATGTTCTGCGCGCGGTACCAAGTCGAATCGTAGAATGCGTAACTAAGACCTCAACAGATGTGCTCATTAAAGCCAAGGTAGAATCAGAGAGCAAACACGATTCTCAACTATTGAGCACTCCTGAGAATATCCAAAGGAATGAAGCCTCCGGCCGGTAATCAGAAAGATATATCTCACCTAAAGGAAGCTGAGAACACTTAACGAATGGCATGCAAGCTAATAGAAGATCTAAGCATCAACCCAATTAGCATCCAGATTGAGTTGTAAAGCCATTCAAGATGAAGTCTTCCACAAGATGATCCTAAGAAGACTTCAGTGGTTGACTAAGGAAAGTCAGCATATGCAGTAGCTGTCAAGTGGAAAGATGACAACGATCTTGGAAGTAAACAGGATCGTAGTGTTTGCCAAACAAAGAAGAAACTGATGGAGTATACACAAAGATACTGGTCAGCCTCTGAATAACAAGGCTAAAGTGATTAAGCATTGGGTCAGTCCATTGATGATAAGTGAACGGGAGATCACAAGGAAAAAGTGAGCTGGACACGCAACAAATTTGAAGTGTCTTGTTATTCAGAAGAGGACAGAGCAAGAAGTCAAGCCATCAGTATATGTGAGCTGCTGAGGCAAACAGAAGTGTTGAAGCACTGCACAAAGAGAAGGAAGAGGTGTTCTACATTGAAGATCCAATGAACACTCTTCAAGATCGTAGTGTTGATTCTACCAGTCAAAAAGCAACAGTCAACAAGACACTACGATCAAGTCCATGAAGACATGCATCAGAATCGTAGAGCTCAAATAGCTGAAGACTGAAGCATTGGCAACGGTTCAATCTGAAGGGTAATATTCGAACAAGAGCTTATTGAGAGCATCGATGCAAAAGGACAACCTTTGATCGAGAAATCAGAAGGAGGAAATAAAGTCTTCGACCTGCCCAAGACATTAAAGTGACATCTCTGACGGGGTAGATGAAACAGTAAACTGCAATGTCAGAAAAAGTATGACATGTCACATCTGCAGTCTACCTCAGTCAACTCGAGATCTGTGAAGATAATTGAATAGCTTTCAACGGCTACTTTCCAACGGAAGGATTGGGAAGGAGTATAAATCAGCAAGAGCTTCAAAGATCGAGAGTGGCTAGAGTTGCTGAGTTTGGAGAGATGGTGGACTAATCTAGCCAACGTAAATAGTGAGTGACCAATGAAGGTCTAAAGACTCACTCTACGATCCACCAAAAACACTCAGAGACAGAAAAAGAAAGAAGTAGAAGTGAGAGTTCTACAATGTAGAAGTGAGAGTTCTACTACTGGAAGAGTGTTCTGAACTACCGAGAGAAAGAAGAGCATCAATGTCATCTTGATGTCCATCATGGGAAGACTCTAAGTACCAGAGAGAAGAGCTTACAAGCATCTTAGCAAGTCCATCATGAGAAGGCATCAAGTATCAAGAAAGAAGATCACCAACACCATCATGGTGTCAAGCATGAGAACACCAACACCATCATGGTGTCAAGCATGAGAAAGTTTCTAAGTACCTAGCGTAAGAGCTTACGGTCATCTTAGAAACCCATCATACGCTGACCATCAAGTATCAAGAAGAATGATCTTCAAGGCGTTCATCAAGGATCATCGAAGTGGTTGAGTGGAATCAAGAAGTTTGAACATCATGCAACACTCAACCGCACTTCAAGGATGATCACGCCTAAGTCGCTAAGTACAAAAGATGTTCAAAGCTTAAAAACATCTTAGCGATTTCAAAGACCAACTCCAACAAACAAACAACTCAACAACAAGAAGCCAGGGCCTGAGGGGTCCTTGTCCGGAGGGACTAAAGGAAGTTCCAAGCCTATTGGGCTTGAAGAGTTCCTAGGGAACTAAAGGAGTTCCAAGGCTACTGGCCTTGAAGAGTTCTTAGTGAACTGAAGTTCCAAGGCTGGCGGCCTCAAGAAATCTTAGTGATTCAGTGGTTGCCTTCCTTAGTAAATCTCGCTAGTTGAAAGCGGAAGAGTGGATTAGGAGCTTGAGTCTCTGAACCACTTAAAACCCCTTGTGTCTTTTACTTTATGTCATTTACATTATGTACATTAACTGTTATAACTGTTATGTATGTTTTTACTACTTACCACTAAACTAACTCTACGAACAATGTATGTATGATTAAACATATCATTGAAGGGGATCTTTTACTTATTCCGCTGTGCTTGAAAAGATTCTTATGTTTGTCATATACTGAATTATTAGCAATACAAAATAAACCAGAAAAGTATTTGAAATCAAAAAGGATCTATTCAACCCCCCCCCCCTTCTAGATCTATTATGCCTACTAAAGAACTAATGAGAATGGAATAACAAAAGAAATCACCACGCATGCAGATTTTGATAAACAAAGTTATTCCAATGAATAATAAAGAATGGAATAAAGAAGAATTCACCGTGTATACTAAGTAATCACGATACAAAAGTTATTCCAACAGTAATAAGAAATAATGGAACTAAGTCAAAGCGTAAAATGCAACCAAGCAGGATATTCCGACAAAATAATAAATAATAGAACCAGTCCACAAATGCACGCAGATGTGATATTCTAATGTAATAATAAAGACGGAACTCAGTCCAACAGAAAACGCACAAACAAGATATTCCAATGAGAATAATAAAGACGGAACCAGTCCCCAGAAATGCATGTATATGATATTCTAACAAAGATAATAAAGAATGAAATAATAGAAGAATTTCACCATGTATGCAGATTCAGACAGACAAAAGTTATTCCAACATAATAATAAAGAATGGAATAACAGAAGTTCTCATCATGAAGAAGAAAGAAATAAATAATACCCCTTATCTTAGAAGAAAATTGGATACTGGAGTAGTGAGGTAGTAGACTTATCTTCTTCTTTCTCTCTATAATAATTGCTCTACAGCTTTGGTGAATTGGTGAGAAATGAAGGAAGAATGAGCTTCTATTTATAGGAAAACATAGTTTCAATAATTATATATTTTGGGGCTCGAAATATTACAGTATAATACCTTCATCTTTTTATTTATTTTTAATTTAGTCATCCAAGTATTATCAAACTTGCACCACCTCCCCTAATAGTAAATCATGTGAATCAATAGTAAATCATGTGACTCAATAGTTCTAAACATGTGAAAATTTAATTACAGTATAGTACCTCCATCTATACCTCCATTTTTAACTTAGTCATGCAAGTATTATCAATCTTGCACCAACTCCCCTAATAGTAAATGAATGTGAATCAATAGTTTATTCATGTGACTCAATAGTAAAATCATGTGAAAAAACTAATTACAGTATAGTACCTTCATCTATACTTCCATTTTTAACTTAGTCACGTAAGTATTATCAATTTTGCACCAACTCCCCTAATAGTACAAGAATGTGAATCAATAGTATACACATGTGAACAAATAGTTATAATCATATGAATTAATAGCAATTAAATGCTCATTTATCCGGTTAATTACCCAAGTGAATAATACTAGAGTGAATAGTAATCGGGTGAATAGTAATTCGTGAATAGTACTCCGGCACGAAAAGTGCCCCGAATACCCGAGTGGTCAATATAACCTCCTAACATCAATTAATATCGAATAAATGTCGATTTCCACTAACACTAATAATCCCAACACAATGGAACTATCATTTTCATCTTTAATCAACACAACTTATTCATCATTAATATCATAACTCAAAATATTTAACAACCAGGTCATTCCCAGGAAAGAGGGGGCCTTCCGGTAAGGATTTCTCCTCACTGGCACGTAATTACCTAACCTCTCCTTGACAGAACTTCTAGACATTGTCAATATTGCAATTTAATAATATTAATAACTTTGTCGTCTCAATTATTGATTTGATAATATAGTATATTATGCAAATAAAACTGTGACAAGAATTGAATCAATAATATGAGAGATATGATGCATCAATTACTGTAGCAATAATTGAGTATAACTGAGTGCCTTCTCACGTAAGCATCAATAATCAATATCGTGTGCTACTATGCAACCACGCGTATTACTGTACTTTTACTACCGAGTAGTTCAACGGTTTTAATGGTAACAATTCCGCCGTTATTTTTATAAAAAGATAATTCTGTCATTTTCTTACTACGACAATACTTCCGTTGTGGGGGTCCACCAATGATTGTACCGTCGTACGGATATTCCCCGACAAAAAAAATATTCCCCGACCAATCGAATATTATACAACAACTTGCATACTTTTCAAAATTTATAAATATTACCCACAACTATAACATTATCTCAAATCCACACCATAATTTTGAAAAAAAAAATATTTCGAGAAAATTAAATCTTTATTCGTAAAATTTGGGATTTTACATAGGTCCGGTGTAAAACACACAGATAGGATATTCCAACAGAATAATAGAAGAATGTCACCAAATATAGGGTATTCCGCGTATACAGGTTATTCCAACAGAATAATAAAGAATAGAAGTTCTCTCCATGAATAAAAAAAAAATAATACCCCTTACGGGTACAACAAATAATATCCCTTACCTTTGAAAGAAGAGTACTTCGACTGGTAGGGCGAGGATATACTCAAAGAAAACTTGCACTATGCTCAAAGCTTTCTTAAACTCTAAAGAACTACGCTTAAGATTATAGAAGAAGAACTCTATCTAGAGTTTCACTGAATTCGTAAGAAAATAATGAAGGAATGAGCTTCTATTTATAGAAGAATGGACTGCATAGTAACTAACTCATGAACGGTCCAGATTGATTTACTTTAATCGGACGGTCCATAATTAAAGCAAAATCTTTTAAATAAAATAAAATATATTCTATTTATAATCTAATAAAACGAATAACTTTATAAAAGTTTTCTGTTTTATATAAAAAGATTTTACTATGCAAAATACTATGCAACATTATGCAACACTATGCATAATAAAATATAATATAATCTAATTATTGTCTAATAAAACGAATAACTTTATAAAAGTATTTTGTTTTATATAAAAAGATTTTATTATTAGCCTAATAAAACTAATAACTTTATAAAAGTATTCTGTTTTATATAAAAAGCTTTTCTGTTTTATTACGTTAATAATACTAATAAAACAAAACTGAGTGACTTATCACATAAAGCCTCAATAATCAATACCGTGTGCTACTATGCAACCACACGTATTACTGTACTTTTACTACCGAGTAGTTCAACAGTATTAACGGTAAAACTTTCGTCGTTATTTTCAATAAAATATTTTTGTCATTTTCTCAATCCAACAATAATTCAATTGTGGGGTCCATCAATGATTGTACCGTCGTACGGATATTCCCTAACAAAAAGAATATTTCCCGACCAATCGAATATAATATGACAACTTGCATCCTTTGTAAAATTTATAAATATTACCCACAACTATAGAATTATATCAAATCCACACCATAATATAAAAAAATTATTTCGAGAAAATTAAATCTTTATTCATAAAATCTGGGGTTTCACAATCTCCCCTCCTTATGAAATTTTGCCCTCGAAATTTACGTACGTACCTAGTATGCCGAAGAGATGAGGATACTTCGTCAGATTCTAACTCTTGATGTATAACCTTTGAGTGTTGAATACATTCCAGGATTTTAACAGGTACATATTCATACGTTAAATCATCCGTTATCTCGTCTCGGTTCTAAATTAATAATGTTGTTCGGGTCATCCACATATTTACGTAACATCGATACGTGAAAATCGTTATGAACAAGCAACGTACTTGGCGGTAAAACGAGTCTATAAGCCACAACTCCTACTTAATCGAGGATTACAAATGGGCCAATTAAATAGAGGGTTGAGATTTCCTCTCTTCGTCGATTCTTGCTTCTAGAATAACGCCTCTTGAACCTTCTTCTTCACATTCATCACTCAAAAGTGTGTAGCTTGAGGCTTTAACTTTATCGATTAAAGTCGATTCTACTCGTATATTCGTTATCTTCATGTGGGTCCCTAGAGTCTATAACTCTATCTTCATCATTTATAAGTTATACGAAATGAGTCTTTGTGTTAACAACATCGCACTCGTAAACGCATACAATCTTTTACTCAACACGTCAGCTACCACGTTCGCCCTTCCACGATGATATTAAATAGTACGATCATAATCTTCAACAGCTCAAGTCAACGTCTTTGGCGCATGTTACGTTCATTTTAGTTGAAAAAATATTTGAGGGTTTAAGAAATGGGTTTTGTACTGGGGTCAATACAAAATTCGATTTCACGCTCTGGGGTAGGCCAGGAAGTCTTCAGGAATACGTTAGGAAATTTATTAACGATAGAAATATCATTCAAAACTGTGACTCTCATCCAAGACTTGGATAGTACATCACATTAATACCTATCAACTTGTCATCGTCATTCACGACGTCTCTACGAAAAGTCTGGCTTCGGTGCATTCCACACAAGGAAGTCAACAACGAAAGGATCGGAGCTCTTTACTTATGGCTTGATATGACAATGATTGACTTTAGTGGTTTGGTTACTTTGAATTCGCATAATAGGTTGGTTAGGAGTATGAAAGCTAACAACCTTATGAAAATCATGATGAGTAGTTAACCAATCGATTCCTAAAATCACATCAAAGGCAAGTATTTTTCAAAGAGATAAGATCGACAGGTAACGTGAAAGTGTCGATTTGAATCAAACAAGATTTATAGATAATGGATGTAACGAAGGTTTCTCCCAATGGAGTTTCAATAGATAAATTAAAGTTTAACTTCTCCGGAGTTAAGTTCAAACATTGAACACAACTAGGTGAAATAAAAGAGTGAGCAGAACCGGTATCTAACACGGTATAGACTTCACAAGAGTTTATGATTAACATACCCATGATAATTTTATTCAGGTTTCTCGTCACGGAAAAAAAAATGCTCTATCTTAAACTATCGGCTTTGACTTGTCTGGGACATCCTTTGGCATCACTATCAAAGCTGGACTTGACTTTACCATACGACAAAATCGAGCTAGGTGACCTTCTCTTCCGCAATTAAAGCACGCTTTGGATTGTTTAGCAGATGATTTGACGGATGTGTCCTCCCCGTCCAAGATTTGAAATATCTACCGGGTGGTCGTTCTTCTTCCTTTGAAACGGGTGTTGGTGCTGCTGTCTTTCCATCATTATTGAACCTCCTCTTCTTGAAATTTCCACTTCTATTATCTTGGCCATTATTACCACCGAAGTGGTTACCATTCTTGGCATGATAATTTCCCCACGATGGTTATCATTGTTCCGATGACCGTTGCCACTGGTATGATTATTATCGTGTTGTTGGTCGTTGCCTTTTGGTTGTGCTGACTCATTATCGCGCTCCAATAACTGAGCCCTATTCACAACATTTGAATATAAACAAAGTTTGTGAGAAATGAGGTATTGACGTATATTGGGTTGTGTAAGATTCTGCCAAGATTTGGGAATTTTTGGAGTTAAACTTAAGGTAGCTAATTTCTTAAGGAATTAATTAGAAATTAATTTTTGAAAAATAGTAAATGAATTTTAAAAATTTCGAGAAAAATATATGTTCATTATGGGACTATATTATGCTAAATCCTTTAAAAAAAATATTTTTGAACCGATTTGGTATTTTTCATGAAAATGGTTTAGTTACTTAATATATGAGTTAAATATGTTATATGAAGTAACAAAGTTGAAAAATATGATTTTATAGCTTGAAATCCTATATAATGTATATGTAGATTGTTGATAAGGAATTTGATCATTGGTGATGTAATCTTATGAGTATGACATGTTTGAATGATTAAATGCATTATTTGGTAAAGTGTAAACAACTGAAATAAATTGTTTATAAGTTTAAGAAGTAATTAAAATATTGTTATGATATTAACAATATTTGATTATGAATTTATTATTTGATTGATAATATTTGGATAAAGTTAATGTCTTTAATATTTATCCTTATTTTAGTTTGATTAATGTTTATATCATTGTCATCATCCTCATGCTTATAAATATGGTGATGAAAGTCATCTTTGGCTTACGTGCATAGATGGACTTGGTATGATTATGACCAGGGATTATTCGGTATAATCATGACCGTAATGTTATAAATGATGTGTAAAAGTCATCTTCGCTTTACGCAGTAGATGGACTTGGCATGATTATGAATTTGTGGATTATTCGCAGATAATCATGATCGTAATGTTATAAATGATGTGATAAAAGTCATCTTTGGTCGTAGTGCATAGATGGACTTGGTATGATTATGACCAGGGATTATTCAGTATAATCATGACCGTAATTGAAAACACGAATATCCTTGGCCCGTAGTGCATGGATAATTTGTGGTCGTGATACTATTAAGTCGAGTCTCAAAGATTATTGGTTTTATGAGCTTATATATCTTTTCGCATGTAGTGCAAAGATGAACTGTTGGTTACTGGTTATAAGTTGTATATCTTTAGCCGTAGTGCAAAGATAAATTTATTAGTATGATTATGAGCAGGAATTGTGAGTTGGTATAACCATGATTTTTGATGTTTCAGGTAAATACAGGTGATGAAAATTATCTTCGTCCTGGATGAGAAATGGAACTTGAAACCACAATTATGATTATGAATTATTCATATGATTGTGGACAGGAATTGTTGATTGATGTTACAGGGATAAAACATTATTGGTGGACTTTTAACATGGAGAAGATAATAGGCCTGATGGTCTATTTGACTCTTTTAATAGATTGCTCGTTCCGCTGCAACTATGGTTGAAAAGTTTTATCATCTACCATATGTTCTAAATCTCTGATTTATTATTGATAAAAGCTATTGATAATTAAATTATCTTTAGTTATGATATTCTTTACTGGGTTAGTTGTGCTCACCCTTTTGCTTCACAATTCTTTTCAGGTAATAAGAGTGTAGCTGGGTCGAGCGAGGATAACAAGAGAATAGAACGGTGGTCTATAGCTGTTGAGGTTCTCCTTAAATAGTATGGAAATAATTTCATTGAGAACTTTAGATAAGTGTGTTGTATTTTGTACGACATTTAATAGTTATATTTGGTGAACCAAATAGGGTGAGGTGAAACCAACTTTGGAAGGGTGTTTTGCCACTATCATACAAAATTTCTAGTGACATACAAACTCAGGTTATCATAAGACAGGGTTGTGCACATCCACTTGCTGAATATATCTACGAGCACTACCTATATGATCTTGGAGTTTATTTGAAATATAATTTACCACGGAAATAATTAAAATCGAAGAATAAGAATCCAACTCATGATATAGTACATCCACTACTAATATACTCCACGAAACCTTCATGATTAAAAGCGGTTGGCGTGGTGTGGCGTTTTGCCACCTAATGGCCTACAAAATTGTAAATATTGCACATAAAATGATTCATATATGTTTGGGTATGAATTTGGTGTTATTAGGCGTATTTGTTGCTTATAAAATTATTATTTAGAAAAAAGAAAAAATAATTCTAGGAAAAAAAAGGATTTGAATTGTTTTTTTTATACATAAACTGACGTTGAAAAGTAAGACCGTATATATATATATATATATATATATATATAATTGTTATATATATATTAATGTAATAATTTTATAAAATATATGTAATGAGATTAGTTAAGATTTTTGACTTAGGAGATCAAGGGGCTAGCTTGAGGGCAGATTTGTAATGGGCAGAATTTAATGATCGTGTCAAAATTAATAGGTAATATAGGTTTGTTGATTTATCTGTTGATGCTTATAAAAAATTGACAATGTGTTTGTTGTATCACTACCTATGATCTTCAGTAAGAAAGCGAGAAGGGTTACGTATTGATGTAATTGGCGGAGTTGTCGAACAACAGAACAAATTGTTCCATTTATAATGATAATGTTTTATATCGGTGTTGGTTTTCTGAAATGGACTTTATATACTTGACTTGCATGAAAATATATTTCAAATTGAACAAACTAAGAAAAGGAAAAGAGATGATGTTAATTATACCTTCATGGAAAGCTGGCGACTTTGTAGACTTGGTCGTATTAATGAAACAAGATTATCTAAGATTGCGTAAAGATGGGCTCCTCTAGAGCTATTTGATTATGAATCATATCCAACTGTGAATCTTGTCTCATGGGTAAAATGACTAAATCTCCTTTTAGTGGAAAAGGAGAAAGAGTTCTGAGTTGTTAGTGTTGGTACACATACGGATGTTGTGGACCTAATGACAACGACCGCATGCACGAGGAGGGTATTCTTATTTTATTACATTCACCGATGACCACTCAAGATTTGGATATGTGTATTTAATGAAATACAAATCGAATCATTTGAAAAGTTCAAAGAGTTCGAAGTGAAGTTGAGAAGCAAAGCCGGTAAGAGTATTAAGATTCTTCGATCGATCGGGGAGGAGAATACTTAAGTGGTGAGTTTCTCAATTGTCTCAAAGAAAATGGTATAATCTCACAATGGACTCCACCGGGGGCGCCACTGAATGAATGGTGTGTCTGAAGGAGAAATCGAACATTGTTGGACATGGTTCGATCTATGATGAAAGCTTTCTGACCTTCCGGTTTCTTACGGGGATATGCCCTAGGGCCGGTTGCATACCTACTTAACAAGGTACCTACAAAATCCATCCCCAAGACCCCATATGAGTTATGGATGAGGGGAAACCAAATCTTAAGCATGTTAAGACTTGGGGTTGTCCGACTTATGTCAAAAAAAGTTTGAAAGCGATAAGTTGCGAGACTAGATCGACAAATGTAGATTTGTGGGATACCCTAAAGAAACATCGAGGTATTATTTCTATCATCAGTACGATCGAAAGGTGTTTGTTCTGAAAACATCATGCCTTGCTTGGAAAAGGAGTTTATCCTTGAAGGGTCGGTGGGAGTAAGATATATCTTGAAGAAGTTCAAGAACCACAAAATACTACGAGATCAAAGTGAGGTACTAATCAAGTAGAGATTCATACATGCCACACCTTATTAAATGAAATGGAAGAATACCAAAGATGCGACACGGTATGGACTTGTCATAGAAGATGACAATGAGGTATGCATCATAGATGATGATGATCCATTGAATTCTGACGCGAGCTATGAGTAGTAAAGACTTCGGAGAAATGGCAAGAAGCCATGAAATCGAGATGGACTCCATGTATGAGAACCAGTATGGACTTTGGTCTCACCACTGAAAGCGTTAAAGCTTTATTGGGTGTAAATGGGTCTTTAAAAAAGAAAAATGGAAGCGGAGGCCAGTAAGGGTAGAGACCTATAAGGCCCGGCCCGGTTGCAAAAGGTTTCAAACAAAGACAAGGAGTTGACTAATATGAAAACCTTCTCACCCGCGTAGCAATACTCAAGTCCATTCGGTTTTGCTTGCGATTCACTTGACTAAATCTGGCGGATGGGCGTGAAAGCGGCCTTCCTCGATGGGAAACTTGAGGAGGATGTATATGACACAACCAGAGGATTTGTTTCAAAGGTTGGAACAAATCAAGTACATAAGCTTCTGACGATCCATTTATGGATTAAAGCAAGCTTCTCGTGGGTGGAACATCCGTTTTGATGAGACAATCAAAAGTTTGATTTTATCAAAAATGAGGATGAACCATGTGTGTACAAGAAGGTTAGTGGGGGCTTATTTCATTCCTTGTATTATATGTTGATGATATATTCCGATAGGGAATGATATTCCTATCTTTGCAAACAATTAAAATCAAGTTATCTAAAACACTTCTCCATGAAGGACTTGGGAGAAGCATCCACGTATTTTGGGGATAAAGATCCATAGAGATAGATCTAATAGGATCTTGTATCCCGAGAGCATTACATTGACATGATGCTAAAAAGGTTTAGCATGGAAGATTTCAAAAAGAATTACCATCTTAGAGTGAGCCATGGAATACATCTCTCGAAAGCAAGCCCAGACACACGAGGAGAGAAACCGTATGGTAAGATTCCTTATGCTTGACAATAGGATCTATCATATCAGTATGATATGTACTAGACAGATGTCGCTCATGCACTTAGTGTAACGGCGAGATGTCGATCGAATCCGGGGAGAAGAACTCTTTGGAAGGCGGTGAAAAATATCTAAAGTACTTAAGAAGAACTAAGGATGTATTTCTTATCTACGGTGGAGTGCGAATTAAAACTAGAGGGCTTCATGGACTCGAGTTTTCAAAGCAGACCAAGATAATGATAATCCGTTTTGGGTATGTGTTTACCTTAAGCGGTAGTAGTTGAGTTGGAAAAAGTTCCAAGCGAGAACGATTCTTTGATTCGATGTGATGAAGTGAGTACATAGGCTGCAAGTGAAGGCTGCGAAATTTGTTTGGATGAAGAAGTTCATTGCGAACTTGGTGTGGTTTCTAGCATTAAAGGACCCGATTGCCTTTATTACGTGACAACCTTTAGGGAGTCATT
This sequence comes from Panax quinquefolius, assembly GCA_020205615.1. Classification (NCBI taxonomy): domain Eukaryota; kingdom Viridiplantae; phylum Streptophyta; class Magnoliopsida; order Apiales; family Araliaceae; genus Panax; species Panax quinquefolius. The sequence continues at coordinate 148,311,505 of CM035154.1, read as the reverse complement.
AGCTAAGGAACCCGGTCTCGCCAATCCAAACACGTGTTCATGGCGATTTCATTTGATCGGAGAGATCATCGAAAGAGAGAGCGTCACCTGGGCGTGTGGACTCTCAAGACAATATTGAGATCCATTTACTAAAGCGTTAACTAACAATGCGGTTTGATCACTTAGAGAAGATGGGTATGAGATACCGTGGCGATTTGGCTTTTAGTGCGAGTGGGAGATTGAAGAAAGTATTATGCATACAAGCCGACCATGTATGATGATAAAGCATATCTTTGTGTAATCAATCTTATTTATTTATTAATAAAAGAATTATTTATTAAAGGCATTTATTATCTACATGGTCTTTGTTTTAATAATATGTGATAAACCCGTAGTTTTAAGCAACGCTTTTAGAATAATGATGATGATCATTCTAATGAGATCTAAATTCTTAGAAAGCTTAAAACTAAAATAGTTCCCAATCATTGGATTACTAAATTGGGGATTAGTGAATCAGGATAGATTGAGTACATCGTTTCTTGCTCATTGGATGAGGATGATTGATCTCATGATCATTTGTGTGGAACACTAAAGCAAAGTATGTAGGTTTATTAGAGAATAAGTTCTTTTGAGCATTGACTCGTAAGGAATACCTAATGGAGTTTTACTTACTGTCGATAGGAATTTACGTAGTGATAGTAGTACTGAATGATCCTGAGACTTGAGATCATCATAAGTATCTTATATATAATGAATTACACTTTGACTTATTCCTTAAGACTCTTAGAGTATATCAAAGGGTATGCTTGGGTGTAATAAGTTATATATGAAGATAATGAATGATCAATAAAGAATCTACCACTTCAGTAAAAAGGAGAGATGTCTATGTGATTCGATAAATGATGACCCGAGAATCCTTGGCGAGGTGGAATGAAATTAGAAAGTAGTTTCTAATTTGCATTCATTTAGGAGTTATTCATTTTGGAATCGAAAATACATATAATTAAATAAAATAAGACTTGTGATAATTCCGTGTCTTATATTTAATTGGGACATTGTATGGTGGAAGGATTGAATTATACGGTAACTATTTACTCAAAGGTTCTTTTATGATTAATGTTGAAATATATATTATCACGGAAAATGTCGTTGATCATTTGGGAGGCTTATCCTATTGTAGAATAAATATTATTTATTTAAATAAATTATTTGTTTAATTTATTTATTTAAATGAGATTAAATTATTCTAATTGATTTATTCACAATTGGTTTAATATGGAGAACCTAAAAGAGGTCACACCATAAAAGGAAGAATAATTATTTAAGAAGTTAATGGCATAATTGTAATAATATGTTAAGTATATTTAATTTAATCTATGGTGATAGAATAAATTAAATAGCTTAATATTATTATTTAATATTTAGAAATATTAAATATAAATTAATAAGAGAGTCTTATTAATATTATTATAATTATTATTATTTTAATTTCTAAAGGTTTAGGAATTAATTTAATATTAGTACTCTCATTTATTCCTAATTGGATTAGGAAAGAAAAATTAGTTAAAGGAGTTTAACTAATTATCCCTAATAGGATTAGGGCCCATTTAATTAAAGAGTTTAATTAAATAAATAATACCTTATTTTAATTAAAATAGGGTTACATGATATCTTTATAAGAGGTCTTATATTAGATATCTAAAATCGTAATTCAAGATTTGAGAGTACACCCTTTTCTTATTCGGATAGGAAAAACTAGGGTTTGAGCCGAATCCCTTCTTCTATGAAAAATTCCTCTTCCTTGGTGGATCACTGATAGAGGCCACACACTTGGGTGGCTTACGTTAATCAAAGGAAGAATCTGCAGGAGATTGAGGAGATCGTGAATGGGAGGTGAACTCGTACTGAGGAAGCTCGTTTCTACAAGGGTATGATTTCGTAATTTCTTATGCATAAAGGATGATCAGGGTAATTGGTTTGTGAAAAATTTTAAAATCGATTTTATCTCGCTTCATTATATTTTTTGCAATTTTGATTGCTACTTTGATTTTCACGAAAACCTAACAATTATCTATCAAGAGAAGACTCACCATTGGATAAAAGAGGATAGTAATCTTCTCGTTTTTCTTTGGGGTTTATTGGGTTGACGAGGATAATTACGTGGACATATGATATCTATCATAACCTAGGCGCATGGCCTCCCGTGTATGAAGGTTTCCTTAAGTACTTTCCAAAGATTTTAATTTCTAAAAGCAGGTTTTGATTATACTTTTATGTAAAGTACCTTTGTAAGGTGTGGTGTGCATTGGCACCATGAGAGAGTTACATAGATTTTGTATTGAAACTCATGACTATCTGTTATTCGTCTTGTGCGATAATTCAACAGTTGTATAAATGGAGTTTGTATTTGATTTTTATAGAGTGATATCTGGCGACTCAGAATGGGTGATGTATACCTATTTTGGGGGCGTCACATTTATATTCAGTACCATGTAAGTGGCGACCCAAGATGGGTGACGTATACCTAATTTTGGGGGCGTCACAGTTGGTATCAAAGCTTAGGGATATGATCCCTGGCTAAGATGTGAGATAAGAACTAGGAGGGGAGAGACGGGGAATTCCTTCGCTAGTATGACCTACCTAAGTTTATTTGGTATTTAATTGGTCGGTCGGAGTATAGGGATAATATGTGATATGTCAATTAACCATTATTTTGTGACAGTATTTGAAAATGGCAACTGAAAATGCTGAGATAAGCAATGAAGCACATGAGAGCGTTGATTCAGCTCAACCAAAAGGTAACGACCAACGACACAATAATAATCATACCGGTTGCAACGGCCATAGGAACAACGATAACCATCGTGGGGGAAATTATCATGCCAGAAATGGTAACCACTTCGGTGGTAATCATGGCCAAGATAATAGAAGTGGAAATTTCAAGAAGAGAAGGTCATTTAGCTCGATATTGTCGTGCACCAAAGTCAAGTTCAGCTGGGACGGTGGCACCAAAGGCGGATACGAACAAAACAAAGTCGGTTGTTTTAGCAAGAGCGTTTTTCGCGACTTCTCAAAAAGCTAGTAACCCGAACGAAGTTAGCACGGGTTAGTTAATTATAAATTATTGCGAAGTCTATACCTTATAAGATACTGATTCTACCCATTATTTTATCTCTCTTGCTTGCGTTCAACGTTTAAATTTGACTCTGGAGAAGTTAGACTTTGACTTATTGGTTGAAACTTCGTTAGTAGGAGCCTTCGTTACCTCCACTGTTTATAAATCTTGTTTGATTCAAATAAACATTTTCACGTTACCTGTAGATCTTATCTCTTTGAAAATACTTGCCTTTATTATGATTTTAAGAATCGATTGGTTAACTACTCATCATGCTTTTCGTAAGGTGGTTAGCTTTCATATTCCTAACCAACCTGTTATGTGAATTCAAGCAATCAAACCACTAAAGACAATCATTATCATATCAAGCCATAAGTAAAGAGCTCCGATCCTTTCGTTGTTGACTTCCTTGTGTGGAATGCACCGAAGCCAAACTTTCTGTAGGCGACATCGTGAATGAAGATGGCAAGTTGATAGGTATCATTGTGAGGTGTTATCCAGGTTAAGGGATAGAAGTCACGATTGGTATCGATGTGACGTCTTATCCAAGTCTGGATGAGAGGTCACATTTTGAACGATATTTCTATTGTTAATAAATTTCCTGACGTATTCTTGAAGACTTCTTAGCCTACCCTAGAGCGTGAAATCGAATTTTGTATTGACCCCAGTACAAAACCCATTTCTTAAACCCTCAAATATTTCTTTAATTAAAACGGACGTATAATGCGCCAAAGACGTTGACTTGAGCTGTTGAAGATTACGTTATTAGATTATAAATAGAATATATTTTATTTTATTTAAAAGATTTTGCTTTAATTATGGACCGTCCGATTAAAGTAAATCAATCTGGACCGTTCATGAGTTAGTTACTATGCAGTCCATTCTTTTATAAATAGAAGCTCATTCCTTCATTATTTTCTTACGAATTCAGTGAAACTGTAGAGAGAGTTCTTCTTCTATAATCAGGGTTTTTGATGGTGGTATCCAGTTGACGCTCTGGAATTATTTTTTCCAGATCTTAAACTTCCCCTTGTGTAGAGGATTCTGTATGTGTGGGCATTTTTGTACCTTGGGTAGACTGGTGTAACTCTCTTAATAGGACACCCAAGTCTGTGATCTGTTTGCTCAATCCGTCAAATTCTTCTCGGAGAGCGAGTTAGGCGCTTTCGAGTAAGACATGATTGGTCAGAAATTTGGGCGCCTTTTAGACTTGGAGCAGTAACCGCCCAATTGATTCCCTACAAAAAGACTTATGTAGTTTAGTCTTAGGAAGAAGTAAAATGTTATCATAACATATCCGTGTTAGGAATTTGTCCTGCAAAATCGGTTTAGTTAATTGATAACATGTTATGCACAGGTATTCTTCATATTTTCCATTACATATGGATGAACCCGGAATAAAATTACAAGTAAATGCTTTTACAGGTAATTTGAAAATGGAAAGCATGAAGAGACTTTCCTTCGCATTTGGTTTATTAGAGGTTGACCTATCCTAGGGTTTCTCTCGCGGCTTTTTGGCAATGAAGGTTCCCAGATCATCGCAATCTACTCAACGGGAAGTTAATCCGGTTTTTCAACTGGAGCGAATCTGGGTGGTGCCTTTCCTGAGCCCCGGGGAATAATTCTTCCCTCGGATCCAGTAATCAAACACCGACAGGATAGCCTCCTAATGGAGGGACCACACAACATACATTCACATACAACGTATCTCACTGTTTATGCAAAATGATGATATGTGCGAAGCACTAATATATCTGAAACACTAATATCATGAATAGATATTTAGCAATGCGCGTTGAGTAAGATGCATTTGTACACATGTATCAGAAATGTAAATGCAATAATCACACACAAGCATATAACAATTTTGAAAAGCTTGTAATGGCGGCTTAAGCCCTCTTCTTTGGAGTCCCCAGTGAGTCGCCACTGTCGACGTCGGGATTTTATTGTCCTTTTCGTTTACTTGTTCTTTGGTGTTCTCATGTTAATGTGAGATTTGTTTGAAAAAAACAAGTGAAAAAGGTCAAACATGTATAATGTCGACAATTTGACTTTAAGAGTCGTCAGTTGATGTTTTTAACTGGTTGCACCAACGCAACTGAAAAGGTTTGCACATTGACCCAGTGATTTGACACTGCTAAACGGGTCTGCGAAACCGAGATTCATTAAGGGTTCGGGGGCTTGATTATGCGAAGGGAAGGTGTTAGGCACCCCCCGACATCCGTGTTGCCACGGTGACCACCACTTTTCAAAGAAACTGTTATATGAATGTGTGTGTGTGTGTGTGTGTGTGGATCAATGTGCAATTATTTGGAAGTAGTACGAGGCCTCGTTCGCACCTATATACATGGGTTTGAATTTTATTTAGGAAAATTAAGTTTTAACCACAAGATATAGCAATGAAGTTTTGTAAAAGAGGTTTCTTCAAACCCTGTGCTCAATAGGAATTGAGACCTTTTCATACTCCCATTTTATTATTAAATGCTCGGCTTGTTTGTTTTTATTTTTGAGATGCGAAGCATCTGCGTGAAAAATAATGTACAGTAAAATAATGTACAAAGTCGCCATAATTTGAAAAATGTCCATCACGAGGCAAGAATCTAGATTCATCATTCTGAATCTGTAAGATCACATGATTCCTAGGCTCACAAGATACTGCAATTGATAGGGAAAGTAGTAAGCAGTTATATATATAAGCTGTAAAAAATATATATATATATATATATATATATATATTGACATGATAGCCACCACGAATTATTCTCCATGGGGAATCAAACAGCAAGCAAATATATACATATAAAAGCGGTAAATATATATATATGGACATGATCCGCCACCACGAATTATTCTCCATGGGGGGGTCAAAAAAGTAAATAAAGTTGTAAATGCAATCACCGCCACGAAGTGAACTCCAGGCGGGACGGAATGTAAATAAAGCTTTAAAAAACGATCACCGCCACGAAGTAAACTCCAGGCGGGAGAGAGAATATAAATATATATATATATATGTACATATATATATATAAGCGGTAAACGCACCGGATGTGAATCCAGGCTCATCGGATATGTCCGACAGCAATTATATATATATATATATATATATATATATATATAAAAGCGAGTAAATGCACCGGATGTAAAATCCAAGCTCATCGACGATGAGACCCACTAGGTTCATATATATATATATATATATATATATATATATATATATATATATATATACAAAAGCAAATAAATGCTCGCATCAAATGCAAAGCTTAATCGAGGCATAACTCGATAATGTTAGTCCGTATATAAGAAATATATACATATATTTATATATATATATATATATATGACATGTAATGAAAACCACGGACAAAAAAAAAGGCAAACACACTCACACGACTCTCAATGTGTGCAAATGTTGTGTAATAATAAAAAGAGAAGCTTTCTAAAACACAAGAAGGCTTACGATTGGGATCGCCAAAGTAGACTTCTTTGACTTCAAATGTATGAACACTCAGCTTTTGACAGATAAAAAGTATTTATATATAAGCTCACTAGTGTTTAAAGAAGTGAAAACTCTCAAAAGATGTGTATGCAGAGCTAAATGATGTGGCTTCCTCGCCTTTTTCCCCTCTTTCTCTCTTGAAATGGCTGACCCCAAGCCTCATATTTATAGGATGATGGTCGCGAGTCTACACCGCGGCATGAGTAACTGCGGCGTGCATGGGCCCGACCGCTGGCCGGGTCGTAGGTCTCAACTCGTCTCATCGTCTTAAAGACGATGCACTCGCGTCTTTGTAATGTCAATCGAACTTGCAGAACTTCAATCCTAGCGTCCAAACGAAGTATATCGCACTTCTTGAGACCTTTGGTGTCGAGAGTTACGTAATGACATGGATTAGAGGTTATACGAAGTCGTGAAAGAGGGTCCACGCCCATGGTCTTCAAGCTTCAAATTCTATCCAAAGTACTACCACACGTAATAGTCACTCGGGATTGTCATTCCTCGGTTATTCGGGACATTTGTGGTGGTATATATACGTCTAAAATGTTGAGACGATGTGCCCGTATGTCCGGACGAACAAGATGATGTTTGACTCTTTCTTGGGGGTTATCGCGGGTTGAATTTGAAAGTAAGCGTTGCTTTCGTGGTTCTGGTGAGATTGGACTACTTGTTGGTATCTTTGCGATATCATCTTGTTGACACTTGTGAGATAGCGTTGGTGACTCCTCACCGGGGTTATCGCCGGAATTTAAGCAAAAGAGCGTTCTTTCGAGGTTACTGGTGAGATTGGATCGCTTGTTTGTGTGCCCTCACTTCGTCATCTCGTGATTTGAAGGCGATTGCGTGTGGTTGCAACAAGCAATTTGAGTTATCGCCGGAATCGTGATTACGGCATCCTTGGGTTTATCACCAAGGATGGGATTATTATTCAGTGTTGTCTTTTTTGGGAGGCTGAACGAACGTCAGCGGTGTCATCGCCAAGACAGATATCTCTCTCGGTGTTGTTACGGTCTTTTGATCTGCACATCTCCGAGATTGGAAATAGCGTGCGGTGTGTGTTACGGGTTTGGAACTCGTGCTCCCGGTTGTGTTCGGGTTGGGCGAAACTTCCAGTAGCATCCGGAAGCTGTTAGTTATCTTTCGAGGTTATCTCAAAAGACGAATCTACCCTCCTGCAATGTTAGTAATAGGAGTGCAGAAAATTTTGAGTGTCTACAGATATCACATTATAAAAATCAAATACAAACTTCATTTATACAACTGTTGAACTGTCGTATAGAATACGACCACAATTAACTGTGAGTTTTAATACAATATTGTCTCATAGACAGTATCCAAACTCAAATTATTACAATGCCGTATAAAATACAGCAGTAAATATTTCAAGACCCCAAAGAAGAATGAGAAGATTACTATCATATTCATTCTAATGAGGTGCACTTTTGACGCTTTCAAAGTTGGTTTCTCATCACCCTATTGTTGTTCGCCAAAATCAATTATTAAGTGACGTATAAAATACGACACACACATTCCTTGAACTGCTTAGCGGTGACCGTTCGAGAGTTGCCAGTGTTTCCACCTGCATTTTGTACAAGAGCCGCCTTCGCCTGATGTTGCATGAATTCTAAAAAACTCCTAAATGTACCGTCGTTCGTCAATTGATCAGTGTTGTTGTTTGCCTGAGGATTGTCGCCTTCCTGATGCACATTATCCTGATTATTGATCTGCGGAGACTCAACGGTCTCCTGTGCTCCATTGCTATTCTTAACATTCTCGTATGTCATTTTCAAACACTGCCACAAAACAAGGGTTAATTAACATATCACATATTATCTCTATACTCTGACCGACCAATTAAATACCAAATAAACTTAGGTAGGTCATACTAGCAAAGAATTCCCCGTCTCTCCCCTCCTAGTTCTTGTCTCACATCTTAGCCAGGGATTATATCCCTAAGCTTTGATACCAACTGTGATGCCCCCAAAATAGGTATACATCACCTATTCCGAGTCGCCAAATACATGGTACAGAATACAAATACAATCTTTGTGACACCACCAAAATTAGGTATACATCACTCATCTTGAGTCGCCACTTACATGGTACATAAATCCAAATACAACTTAATTATACAACAGTCGTGTAAAGTACGACAAAATACATACTATGAGTTTTAACTCGAATATTGTCTTCTAGACAGTATTCAAACACAAATAAGTCCTCAATATATTTATTGTCACACTATCTAACAGAATAGTGAGGACTACTAATGCTATCATCTAATAGTCGCTCCTCGGTTCCCAGCTAGTCCCCCACGTTCTCATTTCACAAGAGAACACGGTGAAAGAAAGGTGAGCTCAACTAGCCCGATAAGAAATATTATGACTAAGATAATGCGAGAATAAATTATCCTTACCCTTGTGAGTATAACAACCGATAGAATATAATAGACAATGAGTTTTAGATCAAAAAGCTGCAGGTGAAATAAGCAATCCATTAAAAGAGTTCAGTAGAGAATAAAATCTACTATCTTTTATGATTTAAAAGTTTTCATCACTTTTATCATTTGAGACTCATTTCGATAAATAATCTACATCATTAAATCATCCTGCGCACTACGGGCCGAGGATATAAATCTTTAGTATCACGACCACGAATTATCCATGCACTACGGGCCAAAAGATAATTATGTTTTCATCAACCAGTCCCGATCATGCTATAAAACAATTCATCTTTGCTCCTTGGTCGAAGAGAATCCATAGCTATAATCATACCAAAAGCGTCCCATCATGCTGCTACGGGCGATGAGGACTTTTTCCACATCATTTGTAACATTACGATCATGATTATACCAAATAATCCTCAGTCGTAATCATACCAAGTCCATCATGCACTGAATGTGCCAGATGACTTTCAACAGAATATAAACATGAGGATGATGACAATGATATAAGAATTCAATATAACAACTTCAAGAATTAATTTGTCCAGGAACCAATAACGTTCCAATTGTCAACAAGATATTGTTTTGTGGTGTAAAATTCAAGAATGCTCAAAAGAATATTTTCATGAAAAGATATTGGATGAAGCGCAAATATCAAGGATATTCCACTAATTTCATGGAGGATAGAAGTCAAAACTTTAACCAAATGAGTATAATAAAGAATGGAATAACAAAAGAAATCACCATGCATGCGGTACTTTGCATAGACAGGTTATTCCAACAGAATAATAATAACGGAACGGTCGGTGTGAAATTCACGCAAGCGGGATGATGTTCCCGAATAATAATAAATAATTAAAAGCGGAACCAAGTCCGGCGTGATAGCATGCGAGGATATTCTAACAGAATAAGCGAATAATTAAAAGCGAATCCGGTCCGGCGTATAGCTTGATGCATGGATATTCCAAGCGAGAATAATAGAAGAATGTCACCAAGTATAGGGTTGCTTGGCAGTATGAGTTATTCCAATGTAATAATAAGAAATGGAATAACGGAGTTCTCTAAATGAATACAAAAGAATAATATCCTCATCGTAAAAAGCTGAATATAAGAGTAAGGAAGTAGCGAGAATACTTTTCTATAAAGCTTCTCTATAATTTTCTCTCTAGAGTTTAGGTGAATTTGTAAGAAAATAATGAAGGAATGAGCTTTATTTATGAAAGAATGGAATGCATAAGTAACTAACTCATGAGCGGTCAGATTGATTTACTTTAATCTAACGATCCATATTTAAAGCAAAATCTTTTAAATAAAATATAATATATTCTATTTATATAAAAGATTTTGACTATGCAAACAAATATCTGAGCATTATGAAATACTATGCATAATAAAATATAATATATTCTATTTATAGAATAACTTTAATAAAGTATTCATTTTATATAAAAAGATGTTTACATTTTATTACGTTAATAATACTAATAAAACAAAAGCGTATAAATTAACAATAATTGAATCAAATAATGTGAGATCTTGTCAACAACCATCAGTAGCAATAATTAAACAAAACTAAGTGTTTTCTCACGTAAAGATCAATAATCAATATCGTGCTACTACGCAACCACAGCGATATTATCGTACTTTTACTACTTAGGAGTAGTTCAACGGTTTTAACGGTAAAACTTCCGCCATTATTTTTAATAAAATATTTTTGTCGCTTTTTTAATCAAACAATAATTCCGATTAATGAGGTCCACCAATGATTGTCTTAGTCAAATACGGATATTCCGAAACAAAAAAGAATATTTCCGACCAATCGAATATAATATGACAACTTGCATACTTTATAAAATTTATAAATACTACCCACGATTATAACATTATATCAAATTCACACCATAATATTAAAAAAAAAATATTTCGAGAAATTTAAATCTTTATTTATAAAATCTGGGGTCTCACAATCTTTAATATACAACAAGAGAGCTGTGAGTTTTAATACAAATACTGTCTTCAAGACAATATCCACTCTCAGAATAAGTCCTCATTACATTTATTATCACACTATTAAATGTAATAGTGAGAACTACTAATACTATCATCCGGTTCATCACCGGTTCCTCGACTCGTCTAAAAATTTATATTCTCATTTTCGAAGAGAAAACGGTGAAAGAAAGGGTGAGCTTTCTAATTTAAAGAAGAAATATTATGACTAAGATAATGCAGAATAAATTATCATTAGTCTTCAACAATGTTAAAGCGATAAAATCTGATAGACATCAAGTTTAAGCTGCAATGAACAAGCAATCCATTAAAAAGTGAGCGGAGAATAAAAATCTACTATCTTTCATGATTTAAAAGGTTTTTTCATCACTTTTATCACCAAGACTCGAACAATAAATAATCCACATCATCGAATCACCCCTACTACGGGCCGAGGATATTCTTTAAGTATCACGACCACAAATTATCCAATGACTACTGCCAAGGACATTCGTGTCTTCATCGATAATCGTGATGATTATACAACAATTGTCCATCGATGCACTACGGGCCGATGAGGACTTTTACCACATCATTTGTAACATTTATTAAGTGACACAACGAATAATCCCAGTCGTATAATCATACCAAGTCCATCTACGCACTACTTCTGCCACGAGATGACTTTCAACAAAATATAAACATGAGGATGATGACAATGATATAAGAATTCAATAAAAACAAGCTCAAGAATTAATTTATCCATGAACTAATAACGTCCAAATTGTCAACACGATACTTCTTTGTAAAGTAAAATTCAAGAATGCTCGGAAGAATATTTCCATTTGAAAAGATCTTTGGATGAAGACAAATATCGAGGATATTCCACTAATTTCACCGAAAGATGTGAAGTCAAAACTTTAACCAACCGAGTATAATGAGGAATGGAATAACAAAAAAAATCACCGGGCGTGCGATAGATCGCATACGCAGTTATTCCAATGAGAATAATAAATAACGGAACCGGATCCCAAGGCGTAAAATGCATGAACAAGATATTCCAATGAGAATAATAAAAGCGGAACCAGTCCGGCCAGAAACGCATGAGCGAGAATATTCCAATGCGGAATAAAAAAGGCGGAATCGTCCGGCCAGAAAACGCATGAACAAGATATTCCAATAGAATAATAAAGAGCGGAATCGAAGTCCGGCATAAACGCTTGCATGACGAGGATATTCCAAGCAGAATAATAAAGAATTGAATAATGAAGAATTTCACCATGTATGCGATCTTGCATGTAAAGTTATTCCAACATAATAATAAAAATGGAATAATAGAAGTTCTCTTCATGAATACAAAAGGAATAATACCTCTTACCTCGTAAGAAAGCTGGATCTTTGGAATAGTGAGGTAGCGAAGCTTCTCTTCTTCTATAGATTTTTCTCTACAATTTTTTCTCTATAATAATTTGCTTATAAACTTTTAGTGAATTGGTGAGAAATGAAGGAAGAATGAGAACTATTTATAGAAAAATATAGTTTCGATAATTATACGTTTTGGGGCTCAAAAAATTACAAGACAATACCTCCAACTTTTCCTTTATTTTTAATTTAGTCATGCAAATATTATCAAACTTGCACCACTTCCCCTAATAGTAAATAATGTGATTGATAGTAAATCGTGAATCAATAGTTACAGACATATATGAAAATACTAATTTCAAAGATATAGTCTTCCATCTATACCTCCATTTTTAACTTAGTCATGCAAGTATTATCAATCTCGCACCAACTCCCCTAATAGTAACAAGAATGTGAAACAATAATACACGTATGAACAAATAGTTATAATCATGTGAATTAATAGCAATCAATTGCTCATTTATCCGGTTAAATACCCGATTGGTCAATATAACCTCTAGACATCAATTATTATCGAAATAAATGTCAATTTTCACTAACACAAATAATTTCAACACAATGAAACTATTTTTATCAACAATATAAATTTTAAAATTTCAAAGTTTGACTTTTTCCGAAAAAGTCAACTGTTGACTTTTTGACCAAATAGTGAATCCCAAAAAATTTTGTGTTTATAGATTATTTTTACTAATTTCATCGTTCCGGACTTAAATATTACGTCCGCGTCTCCAAATTCAACTCCGAACACAACTTCAATTTTAATAACATTCATCATTAATATTATAACTCACAATATTTATCAACCAAGGGTAGATTTAAGGAAAGAGTGCTTTCCAATAAGGATTTCTCTCTATGGCGTAGCAATTAGGAGACCAAACCTCTCTCGTTGTAACTTCAGACATTGTAAATATTATAATTTAATAATATGAATAACTTTGTCGTCTCAATTATTAATTTAATAAAACAACATATTATCACGAGATGATCTTGTGACAATAATCGAATCAATAATATGAGAGATATGATCTGAAGAATCATTTGAAGAATAATTGAGTATAACTGAGTGACTTCTCACGTAAGCATCAATAATCAATATCGTGCTTCTTACGCAACCATGCGTATTATTGTACTTTTACTACCAAGTAGTTCAAAGATATTAACGGTAAAACTTAGCAATTATTTTCATAAAAATATATTTTATCGTTTTCTTAATTCGACAATAATTACATTCAAGAGGTCCACTAATGATTGTATCATGGTCAATACGGATATTCCCCGACAAAAAAAATATTATATAACAACTTACAAACTTTGCAAAATTTATAAATATTACCCACAACTATAACATTATATCAAATCCACACTATAATATTAAAAAAAATTATTTCAAAAAAATTAAATATTTATTCATAAAATCTGAGTCTCACATTAGTAATTTAATTCTTTATACATACAAATTTTTCTCGTAACTTCCAATGTGACACTAGTTACAATAAATAAAAGTCTCGTCATCCAATTTAGCAAGCAATTTACTTATCAATAAAAGCTTTTAGTGCCGGTTTGGCATTGCTACAACTTTTGCCATTACAAAATCGTACTAGTGCTGTGATTTGATAGAGAATATGTTGTCTTTCAGTTTGATATGTCCCAATTAATATCCAACAATGAACACATAAATGGAAATAATTGACCTCTATTTTCTTCCTTTAGACATTACTCGGAAATATTTTCATTAAAAGAAAAACATTAACATCTCAACCTTTCTACATTACCTCCCACCTATGACAAGATGACATTATGTGGAAGAGGGGGATATCATCATACGTACATTCTCCGATGACTCAGAACTTTCTTAAGAATCATGTTTCACGAGGGGCAAAGCTGTCATTGGTAAACCATCACAGATATCAAAGCATGATCCATTTTTGGTATTCCAAAAAGCTCACTCCAATTCCTTCAAAAAATCCATATTATCAACAAAAACCTGCAGAAATTGAGAAGAAGATATTAGCATTGAAATAATACATACTGAAAGGAGTTGAAGCAAAAAGCCTGTAGCACATGACTATCACCATACTACGTTTCTCGTATTTTAACTTGAAGGGGGCTATTAGAATTGATGCAAGGTCCAACAAGGTGAGAGATGAAATACTAGTTCAATAAATTCAAATTACAAGATTGGGTGCTTCGTGCTCGATCGTAGGCATTTAGCATTTTCAAAATTCAGTGGATAAACAAGTTCAAATTTGTAGTTGTTTGTTCTTCGAGTTCATCCAAACCCTACAGCCTACTATTTTTACAACCTCTTTTGTAAGAAAGTTAAAGATTTGAGGCATGTTAAAGATGTTCGCGTATCTCTTTCATATACGCAAAAAGATATATTGTGTGAAACGTTGTGATCAAGATCAAAGTTCAAGCACAAATCAAGTTCTCAGACAAAAGCCATACCGATTTCCAACCATCAGGATCCAGACATGCAGTAATCTTTGTGCCAATACCAGGTAAGGGTCCAGGTTCCCGTGTAATCATCCCACCACAGAGTTTAACTGCTTCTGCAGTTTTATAAACATCATTTGTACCTATAGCAATCTGTTAATATACAAAAGGATCAGTCAGCTTATTTGGCTCCATAAAATGGGTCAAATTTGATGAGAACCAATATATCGTTCATCATGGTAGTGTAATTATAATACAGGAAGTTGCATGTGAAAAATAAAAAGAATCAACCTGAGCATAACCATTTCCTTTGTCGTATTCGGTGACCCCGTAGTTGTATGTCAATTCTAGCACAGCACTTTTATCCTCAGGGCCATAACCCATAATTGCTATTGTATACTGGAAAGAAGACACAAGCTTACCTTAGCCGACAGATGCACACACATACTAACTACTGGAGAAAGGTTTGAATACAACAAACTTGAAATCAAAACAGGCCAAATGTAAGCTGCATAACCATTGTTTAGGGAAATGAAGCACATAGTCACAGAACGTGTAACTTAACTTCAGGTACCAAATACTAATTACAAATACCATGAAAAAAAAGAAGTGTAAAGACGCTTGCAAATGAGTTTATGTTGTTTCAGTATTCAAGAAGAGGCTTTCATATTACAACTCTGAGTAGTTTATCATCTAGTCATGAACACATATGATTAGAATTTTAAAAGGAAATAAAGATGCATCGAATGGTCAATGGACTGAGATTATTCTCAGCTATTATCTTGAGGAACTGGCCAGAAAATTTCAGTGATCACAATGTTGTACGTTTCTTGCACAAGCAGATGTGCCCTCCCCCATGGGAAAAACTAGCATATATCACATATTTCTTCAACTTCAAATAAAAAATATCACTGCACTTAACTGTAAGAAATTCGAGTGGATGGTGGTCACATTCATCAAATCTACATGAATACAACAATAGAAACACGCATATAGCTAATCCGTAAAAATGTTTAATTTAATATGCACTACACAACTGAAATCACTCATTCCAACTATTGACAGGTATCATCTTGCAACTAAACACAGTTGATTCTATAATCCAACAAAATAACAAGTACTTGCATATAGGATCATCAATCTCACAGACATCCTGATAGAACCTAGCAACTAACAAGCACATCCTTTAACCCCAGCAAGCCTAATCCAATTGAACCTGATACAAATCCAATGATAAAGGTATTAATATAACCAGGTAGACTTAAAAGAACCATCTCCAGATTAGAGAAACCTCTTCACATCAACTGGATAAGTGTCCATATAAGAAAGATTTACTAATATCTGGAACTTCAAGTAAGTGTACATATGCATATGAGAAAGAGAAAGCAGGGTAAGAGTAATCCTACTTTTTTCATTTGGCTAAAATATATAACGTAGAGGGCTTCATTAGTTGCAAAAATAAAATTTCTCACTTTAACTATCTAATAATAAATGTTAATTTACCTTGTATTCAGGGTTATCACGTTTGTGAAGAAGCTCCATGCCAAAGGCCTAAAGGACACAGAAGAGGCACATAATTAGAACTTAATACATGATCGTCAATGGGTAGGACAAAATTTAATGACCATTGGCAAATAAGCAACAAAAGAATAATTAATATGAGGTATAGCAATGAGGGAGTGCATTGAACATGATGTGTGTGTGTGTGTATAGAATATCCATTTTGCTGGACGAACTCTCACTTTTTCATAAAAATTTATGGAACGGTCAAGATCTCCAACACGAAGCATTACTTGACATAGTGGCTCAGGTGTAAGACCCCTCTCTAGAAGCTCAAACTTATAACCATCAGGATCTTCAATAAATGAAATAACTGTTTTACAAGCTTTGGCAGGACCGGGTTCCCGGGTTACTTTTCCACGCTTAGCCTTTATAAGATCCACGATCTTGGCAACCTACACAGATACAACATCTGTTGATTAGTGTTTCAATTGAATTTGAAATTTTAACGATAAGGAACAGGAAACTTTACATAAAGCACTCATTATCCAGTAATGAATTAAACTCTTCAACGTATAAAATATTTATTGCAAAAGGAGAAGTTATTAATTCTAATAAGTGCACAAGAATAGCCAAGCACATGTACAACTTTATCCAATAATGAGTACAAAAATTAATAAATAAACACTCATATCCAGGTGATAGGACTCGATGAAAGTAAGTCACAAGTCTTGAGTTTACAAGTTTGTAGCTCTGTGCCTCTGCTAGCAAAATTTTAAAATATAGTCCCTCCATTCTAGAATATAGGATTAATTTTGACTTTTTTAAAATTCATTTAGAAATATTTTCAGATTGTGATTAATTTAAATTTTGAAAACAAAAATCTTGTAATTAGTAATATTTTTTCTAGATAGTTTACTATATTCATAATTGTATTGGAAAAGATTAAATAAATTTTATCTATTTTTAATGTCTCAAACTGACTTTAAAAGTCAAAATTGATTTTATATTTTATTTTAAAAAGGAGGGAGTATATATATATATATACAGAACAGATCTAAAGCACTCCTCTTAAATAGCACTCCTTTATTAAAACTACGTCGTTTTGGAATTTTTTTTAAAATACAAAATAATATTAAAATAGAGTGGTCCCACTTGCTTTCCTTTTATATACAAAAATGCCACCGCGGCCCCACTTATTTTTTAAAAGAATTTTCAAAACGACGTAGTTTTAATAAATGAGTGTTATTTAAGAGTGAGTGTTTTAGATCCATCCTATATATATATATATATATATATATATATATATATATATATATATATATATATATATATGTGTGTGTGTGTGTGTGTGTGTGTGTGTGTATATATATAGAGCAAGGATCAAGTGCATACCCCTTATCTTACTCACCCGTGCTCACCCCCTTTAGCGACGGACCCGGCGACGGTTTCGGTCATACAACCGTCGTCTATACTTTTAGCGACGGACAACATATAGCGTCACTAAAAGTATAGACGACGGTTGTATGACCGAATCCGTCGCCGGGTCCGTCGCTAAAAGGGGGTGAGCACGGGTGAGTAAGATAATGGTATACACTTGATCCGGACCGTATATATATATATATATATATATATATATATGAAGAATGATCCGTATCATGTATTTGCTATGGATCCTTATAGGGCATACATCATTTATACCATTGAAAACAAAAAGGAACGACCAAGCTTAGAAACTAAAAATCGACTAATGGCCGAGTGCCGACGGTGAAAAAAACACACATCATCCGCTACTAATAGTAGCGGACGTTAAACTCTAAACCCTCGTTAATAAACCCTAAACATTTGTTGGTCCTAAACATCATCTATACCCTAATGTAAGTGAGTTCTATTAATTATTTTATCATTATATAAATATTTTAACAAAAACTTACATTGTCAACTGCAATGCCGAAGTGGCCAAACCCAGATCCAATATCATACTTGTCAACTCCATAATCTAGCAGAATAATCAGAAGGAGGAAAAAATAGAATCAATAATATGCACCTTTTATAGTGAAACTTACCACTGAAACATATCAAGAAAAAGGTCGATGCAGGTTCAAGCATTATACATAAAATATAATGCGCTCGCTTCTAGGAAATAATCATTAAATTAAGAGGTTTTAAGATGACTTACTGTAAGTGAGTTCTATTACAAAGTGAGAATCTTCTGGGCCATATCCAAGAAATGCATTTGTGTATCTCTCTTCAGGTATGTCACGTTTCCGCAACAGCTTCATCCCCAGGCATTCTGTGTAAAATCTGCACCAACAGTTTGAGATCTATATAAAGTTAAAACAACGTTCAGATACATAAAATATTAAAAGGTCACAAAGCATATCATAGTGTACATAAGGAGCTTACTTTATTGTCCGATCCAGATCACCAACACAATAAACAACATGGAGCATTCTTCGTTTGTCCTGTTTGACCCACTCTAGAACATTTTCCAGGATAGAAGCAGTGCTTGCTTGGGCAGCATTCCCCATGGTGCTAACAGCCAAGTTGTTAACCTCTCCTCTTAACAGCTTAGAAGCTTTTTGGCTGAAAACCTTTGACTGTGGAACCACTAAACAAACATACAAAAATCATACATCTATATAAAGTTTTGAATGGATTTCACCTTATTAGTATTTTGAAATTCAAAAGCATGAGGTGCAGAACTATAGCCTCAACATAAATGAGACGTAATTATGTAAGCCTCTTCAGTCTTCGAGGACCTTACCTCAAGGTTCATAGTTTAATTAAGTAAAAAAACTAATATGCAGTAGGTAGAACACAAATATAAATTCCCAAAAATATAGTTAAAAAATCTCATATAAATTACCACGTGTTTTTCCTTTTAACAATCATACTAAACAATACGGTGATGCAAAAGTAGACGCAACAATTTTTTATGCCACATTTCCTA
This sequence comes from Panax quinquefolius, assembly GCA_020205615.1. NCBI lineage: Eukaryota > Viridiplantae > Streptophyta > Magnoliopsida > Apiales > Araliaceae > Panax > Panax quinquefolius. The sequence continues at coordinate 148,292,172 of CM035154.1, read as the reverse complement.
AAGCTTTTTAAACCAAACGAAGTACTTGACTGCATGAACATAAAGCTTTTCGAGCTTGAGCTTGCCTGAGCTCAATTAGCCATATCTAAGATTGGTCAATTTAATAATCACATCAGCCTAACCAGAAAGGTGAGAACCAAAACCAGACAACATATTTCCTTTCAAAGTAGTTTCCATAAAGAGAGTTGTGGATGTTAGACAAAACTTCACAATCAAGAACTGGAAACTTCTTGAAAATTCTAGTTCTACTCATTTCAAATGGAATTCAGGTAAGCTTCCATTGTTTGGCTTGTGATGTTTCTAGTCTAACTGATGTCAGATATAAGGATAATTCCTAGGACGTATGCAACTCAATTATATTCGGATTTTTAAAGCAAGACTCTTCAGAAGCGCTGCAAAAGCCAAATGCCTTCTATTAAATTGATTTTCACTAGGTGACGTGTTTAATGGATATTACATGACCTAATTATGATATATGAAGCCTACAATAGATATATCAAGCAAACTAAATGAACCCCTTCAACTACAGATACAACAACCCCTTAGGAATATATGCGTCTATGGTGTTGCAAACTTGGAATGTTAAGTAAACCACAAAAGTTGCTATAAGTAACAGTTTCTATGGTTTTATTTCTTTTTTGTAGGTTAGGTATAAATTCGATGTTTAAAAGTTGACTTAGATTTTGAAATCATAGATGGTGTCTTATATTATTACATTGAGAAAGAATAATATAGACACACCAAGAAAGCAATCATCCCATTCTGTATAAAATCTTCAAGAGTTCAATAACATTATCAACATCAAAATCACAATCTCACAACACTTTACGGCACTCTATAAACCAACACAATCATAAAACGACCATGTAGTAGTTTCTTAAACCATAATATGAAACAGAACTTCTTTTACTTCTCCAATAACAGAAACAACTAATCAACAATACAATCATCACTAGACCAAAATATGAGCTTCCATTCAAATCAAACTTTTCCCTAATCCACAACAGCATTTTAATACACAAAATCAAACATAACAATACAACAGCAGGAATATAAAACTTAGTGAAACTAATCATATACACCTAATTTCAACTAATGAACACAAATTGGATTATAATTGAGCTAAACCATTACATCTTCTTCTGGAAAAAAATAAAATAAAATTTGAGTGGCTACTTACCACTCCCGAGATGATGTAAACTGAGCCTCTGAGAACAATTATATGATGAGGATAGAATAGAGAAACGGAAGCCAGGAGTAGCAGAAGAAAACATCAAGGAAGATAGAGAAGGACAAATTGAGGATGCCGCCATTGGTATAATTCGCACCATATCTCCTGTTTCTCTCTCTCTAAAATATACTCTATCACTTTATAGTTTTCCAATGAAAATGAGACAGAGTGACAATAATAATAACAACCTTTCAATAATTAACTTCTACTTTAATAATACCCCAATATATATATATATATAGTACTATATGTGAGTAGAAAGATTTGGAAGCTCTTGAGAGATTAGTACTTTAGTAGTAATAATTGAATGGAAGTCGTTAGTATAAAGTTGTAAGCGGGTGAATCGGTCGATAGAGGCTGATACGTAGGTGAGATTTTATGTGTGTCAGTATTCTATTGGTCAATTGATTAATTTACTAAAAAATAAATTTTATGCTAACCAGATTCTAATTGAAGTCTTAAAATTAACCAAACATTCATGCTAAAAGTTCGAGGCCCAAATATAAATGATTTAATTATAATAAATTTTAAAAGTCTCTTCAATTCGAAATCGTGCTCGATAAATGTCTGTAGTTAAATGAGTTTTAATCAAACGAACCTCAATCAAACATTCTTTCATACTCGATAAATTTTGTGAACTAAATTGGAACAAAATATTCAAATCGACTAAATTTATTTACATTCCTAATAATATGTAAGCAGTATGAACTAAATTGGAACAATATATTAGGCTCGGCTAGATTTATTTACATTTCTAATAATAAGTAAGCAACACTCCCTCCGTTACATAATAACTGTCTTTTAGAAGAAAAAAATTGTTCTAATTTATTTGTCGTTTATAACTTTCTGGGAGAATAAATTATTTATTTTTCTATATTAACCCTAACTTCTCTCATTCTACCAATAAATTATTTCTCTTACATTAATAGTTTCCATTTTCTAATTTTCCATAAAGGGGTATTGATGGAATTTCATACAAATTTTAATTCTTAAATAATAGTATTAAATGAACTTTCTTAATTCATGTGCAAGAAGCTAAAGACAATTATTATGGAACTGAGAGAATATTTAATTACAAATATTCTATAAATTTTGTGAACTAAATTGGAATAAAATATTCGACTCGGATAGATTTATTTGCATTCCTAATAATAAGTAAGCAGTATTTGATTACAAATCCGGATCCGGGTTGATGATATCAATAACCAGAGTTGGGATTCTAAATTCTAATTCTATACTATTGCTTAACAGAACTGGATCTGGTACAAGCCCACTGGAGCCTTCAATATTAGAACACTTGGACCATCGCTATTTCCAGCCCAAGACTGACATAACCTCATTATTAGAACACTAGGAAAAACAGCATTCTACATTCTCACGGGGCAGTGAAATGGCTGGTTGCCGACACCCTACAAATAAATCTTAAACTTTAAAACTTTATTTTTTTTAAAAGTAAATTCTAACATTTATATGTTATTGTAATTTTTTGATTTCAGTCAATATAATTATAATTTATGTAAATTATTAAAAATATATTAATAATTTCAATGTTTTCAGTTATCAAAACTTACTTGGATCCCATAAACTTTGAATTTTAGGATTTTGTCAATTAATTTTTAATGGTCAAAATGAGTTTATTTTTGTGCAATCGAGGGAGTATTTACACTAGCATTTCATTGAGATAAATAAATAATTAAAATAAAATCTGATTTTTTAAAATTATTTTTACAAGTATTTTTAATATTTCTCACAAGCCTCTTTTACATGACTTTTTTTAAAAAAAGTGGACCCCGTAATCCCAAACTCAATCCCCTATAACATATAAAATGGGTAGCGGTTAATATGAAGTTAATTTTGATTAATTATTGGTAGTGTTTAACTATATGAGATCGAAGGTGATCTTTCTCACATGACAATATTTGTATTGGTCAATTAACCAATTTATCATAAAGTTAACTTCATGGTAATCGGATCATATAAAATGGATTCGACTATTTGTCATAATTTAACACTATTTTGAATTATTTATCCTTTGACATAAGATTATTAGTCCCTTGATATAAAACTATTTGGTAGTTTAAATCGGGGGACTATTACTCTCATATTCATCGTAAAAATATATAATCCATCATAAATAGCCTTAAAAATGACAAAAAATAGTTCATATGATTATTTGAAGGATTATTAATCCTCCATCATGAGATAAAATAATCCGACGTAATATTAAATTAAAATAAATAATCCAATCGCAGACATATTTTTTTATAAACAAACACGTGTAAGACCCCAACTTTTTGAATAAAGATGAATTTTCTATAATTATCATTTTTGAGTATTATGGAATGAATTTAATATAATATTATAGTTGTGGGTAATATTTACAAATTTTGCAAAGTATGCAAGTTGTCATATTATATTCGATTGGTCGAAAAATATTCTTTTTGTCAGAAAATATCCGTACAACTGTACAATCATTGGTGGACCCCACAACAGAATTATTATCGGATTGAGAAAACGAAAAAAAAATATTTTTATGAGAATAACGGCGGAAGTTTTACAGATTAATCTTTGTTGAACTACTCGATAGTAAAGAAAAGAATGATGTCTGGCGTGGTTAAGTAGTACGCGGTATTGATTATTGATGCTTATATGATAAGTCAATCAATTTTGTTTTATTAGTATTATTAACGTAATAAAATGAAAAGTTTTTTATATAAAGCAGTAATACTTTTATAAAGTTATTCGTTTTATTAGGCTAATAGTAAAATCTTTTTATATAAAACAAAATACTTTTATAAAATTATTCGTTTTATTAGACAATAATTAGATTATATTATATTTTATTATGCGTAGTGTTGCGTAGTATTGCGTAGATACTGCGTAGTGTTACATAGTGTTTTGCATAGTAAAATTTTTATATAAAAGCGAAAACTTTTATAAAGTTATTCGTTTTATTAGATTATAAATAGAATATATTATATTTTATTTAAAAGATTTTGCTTTAATTATGGACCGTCCGATTAAAGTAAATCAATCGGGACAGTTTATGAGTTAATTCTTATACGCAATCCATTCTTCTATAAATAGAAGCTCATTCCTTCATTATTTTCTTACGAATTCTTTGAAACTAGAGAGATAAAGCGTAGAGAGAAAGAAGAAAATAATTCTGCTACTTAACCACTCTTATATCCAGTTTCTTTTACGGTAAGGGATATTATTTATTAATGCAGTAAGAGGTATTATTTCTTTTGTATTCATGAAGAGAACTTCTGTTATTCCATTCTTTATTATTATGTTGGAATAACCTGTATACGCGGGCAACCCTATACTTGGTGACATTCTTCTATTATTTTGTCTTTATTATTCTATTGGAATATCACGTAAAAGTGTGTTTTACAGGACACTGGTTCCGTCTTTATTATCTTTGTTGGAATATCTTATGCATGTGTTTTACAGGACTGGTTAAAATCTTTATTATTACATTGGAATATCTCGTCTCAGGTGTAAAAGTGTGTTTTTACCGGACACAGTTTCGTCTTTATTATTCTGTTGGAACATCACCGCTTCGGTTAATTTCTACGACTTTGACACGTTTAGATTATTATTATTCTGTTGGAATAATGCATACATGCAAATTACCACATGCATGGTGATTTCTTTTGTTATTCCATTCTTTATTATACTCAGTTGGTTAAAGTTTTGACTTCTATACTCCAGGAAATTAGTAAAATATCATTGATATTTGCGCTTCATCCAGTATCTTTTCATGGAAATATTCTTCTGAGCATTCTTGAATTTTACTCTACAAAGAAGTATCATGTTGATAATTTGGACGTTATTGGTTCCTGGACAAATTAATTCGTGAACTTGTTTTATTGAATTCTTATATCATTGTCATCATCCTCATGTTTATGTTATGTTGAAAGTCATCTGTGGCCTGTAGTGCATAGATGGAGTTGGTATGATTATGACCAGGGATTATTCGGTATAATCATGACCGTAATGTTACAAAGATGTGGTAAAAGTCCTCATTGGCCCGTAGTGCATTGATGGACAGTTGTTGGCATGATCATGACCATTGATGAATACACGAATGTCCTTGGCCCGTAGTGCATGGATAATTTGTGGTCGTGACCCTAATAATTATCATTGGCCGTAGTGTAAGGATGATGTGGATTATTTATTAAGCTGAGTCTCAGCGATAAAAGTGATGAAAAACCTTTTAAATCATAAAAGATAGTAGATTTTATTCTCTACTTGACTCTTTTAATGGATTGCTTGTTCCGCTGCAGTTAAACTTGATGTCTATTTTATTTTATCAGTTTAACATTGTTGGAGACTAATGATAATTTATTCTGCATTGTCTTAGTCATAATATTTCTTACTGGGCTAGTTGAGCTCATCCTTTCTTTCACTGTTCTCTTTAGGAAATGAGAACGAATTTGAGACGAGTCGTGGGAGCGGAGTGATGGTGGGATGATAGTATTAGCTAGTAGTCCTCACTATTACATTAAATAGTGTGACAATAAATATAATGAGGACTTATTTTGAGAGTGGATATTGTGCAGAAAGACGGTATTTGTATTTAAACTCACAAATTTCTCTTGTTGTATAATTAAGATTGTATTTTTATTATGTACCATGTATTTGGCAACTCAGAATAGGTGATGTATACCTATTTTGGGGGCGTCACAGTTGGTATCAAAGCTTAGGGATATGATCCTTTGCTAAGATGTGAAACAAGGACTAGGAGGGGAGTGACGGAGAATTCTTTCGCTAGTATGACCTACCTAAGTTTATTTGATATTTAATTGGTCGGTCAGAGTATAGGGATAATATGTGATATGATAATTAACCCTTGTTTTGTGGCAGTGTTTGAAAATGACATCCGAGAATGTTGAGAACATCAATGGAGCATGAGGAGACCGTTGAGTCTCCACGGATCAATAATCGAGGATAATGTGCATCGAGGAATGAGACATTCCTCGTGCAAACAACAACACTAACCAAATGATGAACGATGGAATGTTCAGAGGCTTTATGCAATTCATGCAACATCAGGCGAGAGCGGCTCCTGTCCAAAATGCAGGTGGAAATACTGGCAACTCTTGGATGGTCACCGCCAAGCAGTTTAAGGAACTGGGACCACCAGAGTTTTTTGGAGAGCCAAAACCACTTAAGGCGGAGACGTGGATTAAGCAGATCAACAAGATATTTGATGTCTTAGGATGCTCCGAGGAGCAAAAGGTTCCTTCGTCACCTTCATTATGTCATGCGAGCGAAGCAGTGATTCTTGGTGGAATCTGTAAAAGCGTACTCAACCTCGCCTTGCTTGAAGATGTCTTGGGAGAAGTTCCAAGAACTATTCAACGACAAGTACTTTCTTGAAAGTATTCGTCACATGAAAGAGATAGAGTTCATCAAGCTGGAGCAAAACAACATGACCGTGTCGCAGTACGAAGCCAAGTTTACCGAGTTGTCCCGGTTTGCGTCCTATTTGGTTGATAATGAGGAGAGAATGACGCGAATGTTTCTAAGAGGTTTGAAACATGAGATACGTCAATATCTTATCTCTCATAAACTGTGTTTGTATTCAGATGTTGTTAATAGGGCTCAGTTATTGGAACGCGATAATGAGTCAACCCAACCAAAAGAAAACAACTGACAAAATGATAATACCAGTGATAACAGTCATCGAAGCGGTGACAATAAGTGTGGAGGGAATAAACATGCCAGAAATGGTAACCACTTCGGTGGTAATCATGGCCAAAACAATAAGAATGGACATTTCAAGAAGAGGAGATTTAACAATGATAGAAAGACGTCAGCATCAGCACATGTCGTTAAGGAAGGAGAACGACCACCTATCATGTGACGCCCCCAAAATTAGGTATACATCACCCATCTTGGGTCGCCACTTACATGGTACAGAATACAAATACAAACTAATTATACAACAGTCGTGTAAGATACGACAAAATATATACAATGAGTTTTAACTCGAATATTGTCATCTAGACAGTATTCAAACACAAATAAGTCCTCAATACATTTATTGTCACACTATCTAACAGAATAGTGAGGACTACTAATGCTATCATCTGGGCGGAGTCACTCAGGTTCCGCCCTCGACTAGTCCCGCCACGTTCTCATTTCTGAAGAGAAACGAGTGAAAGAAAGGGTGAGCTTAACTAGCCCAAGAAGAAATATTATGACTAAGATAATGCAGAATAAATTATCCTTAGCCTTCAACAGTATAACAACCGATAGAATATAATAGACAACAAGTTTTAGATCAACAACTGCAGCGGAATAAACAATCCATTAAAAGAGTCAAGTAGAGAATAAAATATACTATCTTTTATGATTTAAAAGGTTTTTCATCACTTTTATCATTTGAGACTCAAATTTTAATAAATAATCCACATCATCGAATCACCCATGCACGACGGCCAAGGATATTCTTTAGGGTCAGGACCACAAATTATCCATGCACTACGGGCCAAAGATAATCGTGTTTTCATCAATGGTCCTGATCATGCCATAAAATAATTCATCTTTGCTCCAATGGCCGAAGAGAATCCATAGCCATGATCATACCAAAAATTGTCCATCAATGCATTACGGGCCAATGAGGACTTTTTCCACATCATTTGTAACATTACGGTTATGATTATACCGAATAATCCCTGGTCATAATCACACCAAGTCCATCTATGCACTACAGGCCACAGATGACTTTCAACATAATATAATTAGGAGGATGATGACAATTGTGACGCCCCCAAAATTGGGTATACGTCACCCATCTTGGGTCGCCACTTACGTGGTATATAAATCAAATACAAACTAATTATACAACAATCGTGTAACATACGACAAAATACATACTGTGAGTTTTAACTCGAATATTGTCATCTAGACAGTATTCAAACACAAATAAGTCCTCATTACATTTATTGTCACACTATCTAACAAAATAGTGAGGACTACTAATGCTATCATCCGGGATCTGTCTTGGTTCCCGACTTCGTTCTCGCCACGTTCTCATTTTACGAAGAAACGGTGAAGAAAAGGGTGAGCTCAACTAGCCCAAAGAAGAAATATTATGACTAAGATAATGAAGAATAAATTATCGTTAGCCTTCAACGAGTGTTAAAGCGATACAATATAACAAAAATCAAGTTTAAGCTGCAATGAACAAGCAATCCATTAAAAAGTCAAGTAGAGAATAAAATCTACTATCTTTCATGATTTAAAAAGTTTTTCATCATTAATCGCTGAAACTCAACTTAATAAATAAACCACATCTTCTAATCATCCCTATATTACGGGCCAAGGATATTCATTAAATCATCAATGGTCATGATTATACTAGAAAAATCCTTTGGTCATAATCATAGCAAAAGCGTCCATCCATCAATGCACTACATGTGCCATCAAGACTTTTACCACACCACTTATAACATCACAGTTCATGATTATACCGAATGATCCCTGGTCATAATCATACTAAGTTCATCTATGCACGTAAGCCAAAGATGACTTTCAACATAATATAAACATGAGGATGATGACAATGTTATAGGAATTCAATTAAACAAGTTCAAGAATTAATTTATCCAGGAACTAATAATATCCAAATTGTCAACATGATATTTCTTTGTAAAATAAAAGTCAAGAATGCTCAGAAAATTATTCCCATGAAAAGATACTGGATGAAGCGCAAATATCAAAGATATTCCATTAATTTCATGGAGTATAGAAGTCAAAACTTTAACCAACTGAGTATAACAAAGAATATATGAAGCTATGAAATGGATTTTCACCGTCATGCAGTAATCCACGTGATCTGAGATCATTTCCACAATTTAATAAGGAATGAATACAAATGATCATTCACCATGCGTGTGGCAATCCATAGGCATGAGTTATTCCAATGAGAATAATAAATGCGGAATAATAAATATGGAACCAGTCCTACGTATACTTACAGTATGGGATATTTCGGACGAAATATAAAGACGGAATAGTAAAATGGAACCCGAGTCCTACAGATAAGATGTATGAGGATATTCCGGACAAAAATATAAATGACGGAATAATAACGAGAGTTTCACCAAGTATGCAGATTACTTAGATAAACCGATTATTCAACATAATCATAAAGAAGGAAATAATGAAGAAGATCACCAAGTATTGGGTGAACCGCATATATATTTGGTCATTCCACCAAGTATAGGTAAACCGTGCATCACAAAGTTATTCCAGAGAATAATAAAGAATGGAATAACATAAGGATATCACCAAGTATAGGTGAATTGTGCATATCTTTGGTCATTCCACCAAGTATAGGTAAACCGCTTCATACAAAGGTTATTCTAACGAATAATAAAGAATGGAATAACATAAGGATATCACCAAGTATAGGGTATGCCACGTATCTGAGTTATTCCAACAGTAATAATAAAGAATGGAATAATGTAATGTTCTCTTGAGAAGAAAGAATAATAACACCCTTACCAAGTAAAAAGAACCGAATATAGAAGTAATGAAGTAGAGAATACTCTTCTTCTTTTTCTATAATTTTCTCTCTATACTTCTCTCTATAATTTCTCTCTTTAGAGTTTCAATGAATTAAAGAAAATAATGAAGGAATGAGCTTCTATTTATAGGAAAATGGAATGCATAGAACTAATCCATGAACAGTTCAGATTGATTTACTTTAATCGGCGATCCATATTTAAGCATAATCTTTTAAATAAAATATAATATATTCTATTTATATAAAAGATTTTTACAATGCAAACACTATGCTGCACTATATCAAACACTATGCATAATAAAATATAATATATTCTATTTATAGAATAACTTTAATAAAGTATTACATTTTATATAAAAGATGTTTTCATTTTATTACGTTAATAATACTGAATAAAACAAAACGTCATTATCACTTTCTATTTTATATAAAAGATGTTACATTTTATTACGTTAATAATACTGAATAAAAAAAACGTCATCATCATTATAATAATTCATATTATTAATCGACAATAATGGAATCATTTGAGTGACTCCTCACATAAATATCAATAATCAATCTGGTAATGCTACTATGCAACCACACGTATTCATCGTATTTTTTACTACCGAGTAGTTCAACAAAGATTCACCGTAAAAAACTTCCGCAGTTATTTCAATAAAATATTTTTGTCATTTTCTCAATCCGACAATAATTACATTGTGGGGTCCACTAATAATTGTATCTTGGTCGTATCAATATATTTTTCGACACAAAAAATATTCCCGACCAATCGAATATAATATAACAACTTGCATACTTTGCGAAATTTATAAGTACTACCCACAACTATAATATAATCTCAAATTCACACCATAATATAAAAAAATTATTTCGAGAAAATTTAAATCTTTATTTATAAAATCTGGGGTCTCACAATCTCCCCTCCTTATGGAATTTTACCCTCGAAATTAGGGTACGTACCTGGTATGATAAAGAGGTGAGGATACCTTGAATATCTTTATCGTTGAAAATATTAAATTCATCTTTGCAATCCTGCCAAAGATATTCATTAACAATTCATCTTTGCACTACAGGCCAAAGATATACAACTGTAAAACCAATAATGCTGAGACTTAGCTTAATAGTATCACCACCACGAATTATCCATGCACTACGGGCCAAGGATAATCGTGTTTCAATTCTGCCATGATTATAGAACGATCAACTCGGGTATAATCATACCAAGTCCATCTATGCACGTAGCCCACGGATGACTTTGAACACATCCATGAATTAATATTTCATTGCTGAAACTTAGCTCAATAATTAATCCACATCGTCGAATCATCCCTGCACTCTGGTGCCGAGGATATTCTTTTAGTATCACGACCACGAATTATCCACGACCACGTGCGAAGATAATCGTGTTTTCAATTACTCGTGATTATACCGAACAATCCATGGTCATGATCATACCAAGTCCATCTATGCACTTAAGCCACAGATGACTTTGAACACATCCATGAATTAATATTTCATTCTTTGAGACTCAAATTTCGATAATTAATCCACATCGTCGAATCATCCACCACTATGTGCCGAGGATATTCTTTAGTATCGCGACCACGAATTATCCATGCACTACGTGCAAAGATAATCATGTTTTCAATTACTACCATGATTATACCAAGAACAATCCTCGGTCATAATCATACCAAGTCCATCTATGCACGTAAGCCACGAGATGACTTTCAACACAATATAAGCATGAGTATAATGATATAAAGAATCAATCAATGAGATAAAGGATAAATATTAAATATTTATAATATTTAATATTTATCCGGAGTTCATGAATATCCCAATGTTATCAATCACTTAATAATCTCATAATCTAATATCATTAATATTATAATAATATTTTAATCACTTCTTAAACTTATAAACAATTTATTTCAATTGTTTACGCTTTACCATATAATGCATTTAATCATTCAAAAATTCCATACTCATAAGATATCATCACCAATGATTAAATCCCTCATCAAAAAAATATGCATATACTCTATATAGGATTCTCTAGTCATAAAATCCTATTTTTCAATTTTCTTACTTCACATAACATATTTAACTCATTTACTCATAACTAGATCATTTTCATGAAAAATACCAAATCAGTTCCAAAAATTTGATTTTTTAACCCTTTGTGATTTCTAAGAAACTTTCATGTTTTCACATAATAACCAACATAACTCATCATAACACTTAGTAATACCACGTATACCCATGCTTTTCATCAGTCCTATACTTTTATTATGACTCTCCTCATAATCAACGTAAACCCGATTCTTTTAGTTGATGAAATATTTGAGGGTTTAAGAAATGGGTTTTTGTACTGGGGTCAATACAAAATTCAATTTCACGCTCTAGGGTAGGCTAGGAAGTCTTCAAGAATACGTCAAGAAATTTATTAATGATAGAAATATCATTCAAAACTTTTACTCTCATCCAAGACTTGGATAGCACATGAAATGAAGGTTTCTCCTAACGGAGTTTCAACCGATAGGTCAAAGTCTAACTTCTCTAGAGTCAAATTTAAACGTTGAACGCAAGCAAAAGAGATAAAAGAATGGGTAGAACCGATATCTAATAAGGTATAGACTTCTCAAGAATTTATAATTAACTAACCCGTGCTAACTTCGTTCGGTTTACTCGCTTTTTGAGAAGTCATGAAAAACGCTCTTCCTAAAACCAACGACTTTGTTTTGTCCGTATCCGCCTTTGGTGTTACCGTCCCAGCTGGACTTGACTTTGGTGCACGACAAAATCAGGCTAAATGACCTTCTCTTCTTTCAATTTAAACTTCTATTATCTTTGCCAAGATTACCACTGAAGTGGTTACCATTTTTGGCATGATAATTTCCCTCACGATGGTTATCATTGTTTCGATAGCCGTTGCCACCAGTATGATTATTATCGTGTTGTTGGTCGTTACCTTTGGGTTGAGCTGACTCATTATCGAGCTCCAATAACTAAGCCCTATTCACAACATCTGAATACAAACACTGTCACAAAACAAGGGTTAATTGACATATCACATATTATCCCTATACTCTGACCGACCAATTAAATTACCAATTAAACTTAGGTAGGTCATACTAGCGAAGGAATTCTCCGTCTCTCCCCTTCTAGTTATTGTCTCACACCTCAGCCAGGGATCATATCCCTAAGCTCTGATACCAACTGTGACACCCCCAAAATTGGGTATACGTTACCCATCTTGGGTCGCCACTTACGTGGTACATAAATCAAATACAAACTAATTATACAACAGTCGTGTAACATACGACAAAATACATACTGTGAGTTTTAACTCGAATATTGTCATCTAGACAGTATTCAAACACAAATAAATCCTCATTACATTTATTGTCACACTATCTAACAAAATAGTGAGGACTACTAATGCTATCATTTGGACTGTCACCCCGTTCCCCGACTCGTTCCTGCTACGTTCTCATTTCCTGAAGAGAACAGTGAAAGAAAGGGTGAGCTCAACTAGCCCAGTAAGAAATATTATGACTAAGATAATGAAGAATAAATTATCGTTAGCCTTCAACAGTGTTAAACAGATACAATATAACAAAAATCAAGTTTAACTGCAGCGGAACAAGCAATCTATTAAAAGAGTCAAGTAGAGAATAAAATCTACTATCTTTTATGATTTAAAAAATTTTTCATCATTAATTCTTTCAAACTCAAATTTTTAATAAATAAACCACATCTTCTAATCATCCTCGTAGACGGGCCAAGGATATTCATTAAATCATCAATGGTCATGATTATACTGAGAAAAATCCTCTGGTCATAATCATACCAAAAGCGCCCATCAATGCACTACTGATGCCATCAAGACTTTTACTACACCACTTATAACATCACAGTTCATGATTATACCGAATGATCCCTGGTCATAATCATACTAAGTCCATCTATGCACGTAAGCCAAAGATGACTTTCAACATAATATAAATATGAGGATGATGACAATGTTATAGGAATTCAATTAAACAAGTTCAAGAATTAATTTATCCAGGAACTAATAATATCCAAATTGTCAACATGATATTTCTTTGTAAAATAAAAGTCAAGAATGCTCAGAAGAATATTCCTATGAAAAGATACTGGATGAAGCGCAAATATCAAGGATATTCCATTAATTTCATGGAGTATAGAAGTCAAAACTTTAACCAATTTGAGTATAACAAAGAATATATGAAAGCTATGAATGGATTTTCACCGTCATGCCTTTGTAATCCACGTATCATGGATCATTTCCACAATTTAATAAGGAATGAATACAAAGGATCATTCACCATGCGTACGTGAAATCCACATGAATGAGTTATTCCAAGAATAATAAATGCGGAATAATAAATATGGAACCGTGTCCAGTATAAGATGATGGGATATTTAAGCGAAATATAAAAAGATGAATAGTAAAAATGGAACCGTGTCCCACAGATAGATGCAGATGTGATATTAGATAGTAATATAAAGACGGAATAGTAAAATGGAACCATGTCCCAGCATATATACGCAGACGAGGATATTACGTAAATATAAATGACGGAATAATAATGAGGAGTTTCACCAAGTATGCAGACTTAGCATAAACCTAAGTTATTCCAACATAATCATAAAAAGGGAATAATGAAGAAGATCACCAAGTATTGGGTGAACCGCATATCTTGGTCATTCCACCAAGTATAGGTAAATCGCAAGCATCAAGTTATTCAAGCAGAATAATAAAGAATGGAATAACATAAGGATATCACCAAGTATAGGGTGAACCGCATATCTTTGGTCATTCCACCAAGTATAGAAGGTAAACCGCTTCATACAAAGTTATTCCAATGAGAATAATAAAGAATGGAGTACCATAAGGATATCACCAAGTATAGGGTATATCACAGCGTATGAGTTATTCAATAGAATAATAAAGAATGGAATAATGTAATGTTTCTTCAAGAAGAAAGAATAACACCCTTACCGTAAAAAAGAACCGAATATAGAAGTAATGAAGTAGCAGAATACTCTCTTCTTCTTTCTCTCTATAGCTTCTCTATAATTTCTCTCTCTAGTTTCAATGAATTAAGTAAAGAAAATAATGAAGGAATGAACTTCTATTTATAGGAAAATGGAATGCATAAGTAACTAATCCATGAGCGGTCAGGATTGATTTACTTTAATCGACGGTCCATATTTAAAGCAAAATCTTTTAAATAAAATATAATATATTCTATTTATATAAAAAGATTTTTTACTATGTAAAACACTATGTAAAAGACTATACAAACACACTACTATCATAATAAAATATAATATATTCTATTTATAGAATAACTTTAATAAAGTATTCATTTTATATAAAAAGATGTTTTACATTTTATTACGTTAATAATCTGAATAAAACAAAACGTCATTATCACTTTCTATTTTATATAAAAAGATGTTACATTTTTATTACGTTAATAATACTGAATAAAACAAAACGTCATCATCGTTACAATAATTCATATTATTAATCGTGATAATGGAATCAAACCGAGTGACTCCTCACATAAATATCGATAATCAATACCGTGTGCTACTTTACGCAACCACACGTACATCTTTTCTTTTACTACTAGAGTAGTTCAACAAGATCAACCGGTAAAACTTCCGCCAAGTTATTTCAATAAAATATTTTTGTCGTTTTTCTCAATCCAAATGATAATTAATTTGTGAGGGTCCACTAATAATTGTCTTGTCATCAATATTTTTTGACACAAAAAATATTCCACGACCAATCGAATATAATATAACAACTTACATACTTTTATGAAATTTATAAATACTACCCACAACTATAATATAATCTCAAATTCACACCATAATATAAAAAAATTATTTCGAGAAAATTTAAATCTTTATTTATAAAATCTGGGGTCTCACAACAATGATATATGAATTCAATAAAACAAGTTCAAGAATTAATTTGTCCAGGAACCAATAACGTCCCAATTGTCAACAAGATATTGTTTTGTGGTGTAAAATTCAATAATGCTCAGAAGAATATTTTCATGAAAAGATACTGGATGAAGCGCAAATATCAAGAATATTCCACTAATTTCATGGAGTATAGAAGTCAAAAATTTAACCATCTGAGTATAATAAAAAATGGAATAACAAAAGAAATCACCATGCATGCGTTACTTCGCATAGACAGGTTATTCCAACAGAATAATAAATTACGGAACCAGGTCAGGTGAAATTCACACCGACAGGATGTTCCAACAGAATAATAAATAATTAAAAGCGGAACCGTGTCGGCGTGATAAGATGAGACGGGATATTCAACAGAATGAATGAATAATTAAAATGGAACCAGTCCTAACAGATAAAGATGACAAGATATTCAAATGTAATAAATGAATAATTAAAATGGAAACCAGTCCCACAGATAAAGATGCATGTGATATTCCAATGTAATAAGCTGAATAATTAAAATGGAACCAGTCCACAGATAGCTGATGACAAGATTTCAAATGTAATGAATGAATAATTAAAACGGAACCAGGTCCGGCATATAGCACAGACAGGATGTTCCAACGGAATGAATGAATAATTAAAATGGAACCGTGGTGTCCCACAGATAACACGTACAGGATGTTCCAACGGAATAGTAAAGACATAATTATAGAAAAATGTCACCAAGTATAGGGTTGCCCGCGTATACAGGTTATTTCAACAGAATAATAAAGAAATGGAATAACAGAAGTTCTCTTCTTGAATACAAAAGAATAATATTCCTTACCGTAAAAGAAATTAGATATAGGAAAAGAAAGTTAGCAGACTTCTCTTCTTCTTTCTCTCTATAATTTTCTCTCAGAGTTTCAATTGAATTCGTAAGAAAATAATGAAGGAATGAGCTTCATTTATAGAAGAATAGAATGCGTAAGAACTAACTCATGAAGCGGTCCAGATTGATTTACTTTTAATCGACGGTCCATATTTAAAGCAAAATCTTTTAAATAAAATATAATATATTCTATTTATATAAAAAGATTTTTACTATACAAATACTATGCATAATAAAATATAATATATTCTATTTATAGAATAACTTTAATAAAGTATTCTATTTTATATAAAAAGATGTTTCTGTTTTATTACGTTAATAATACTAATAAAACAAAACGTATAAATCAACAATAATTGAATCAAATAATGTGAGATACTATGCAACAACTACTGTAGCAATAATTCAACAAAACTGAGTGTTTTCTCACGTAAGCATCAATAATCAATACCGTGTGCTACTATGCAACCACGCCAGACATCGTATTTTTTACTACTCGAAAGTAGTTCAACAGTTTTAACGGTAAAACTGCCGTTATTTTCATAAAAATATTTTTATCGTTTTCTCAATCCGACAATAATTCCGTTGTGGGGTCCACCAATGATTGTACCGTCGTACAGATATTTCCGACAAAAAAAATATTTTCCGACCAATCGAATATAATATGACAACTTGCATACTTTGCAAAATTTATAAATATTACCCACAACTATAACATTATATCAAATCCACACCATAATATAAAAATAATTTCGAGAAAATTAAATTTTTATTCTTAAAATCCGGGGTTTCGCATATCATATGCTTCAAGTGTGGAGGAGAGGGACACATCAGTCCCAACTGTGCGATGCCATCCAAAACATATTACAACTGTGGAAGAGAAGGTCACCTGACCCAATTTTGTCGTGCACCGAAGACAAGTCTAGCTTGGATGGAGGCACCAAAGGCCGTCCCAGAAAAGTCAATTTGGTAGTCTGCAAGGTGAAGCGTTTGTTGTGACCTCCCGTAAAGCAAGGAACCCTAACGAGGTCATCACGGGTAAGCTTATCATAAACTCTAGCGAAGTTTATACCTTATTTGATCTGGGTTCTACCCATTCTTTTATTTCTCCTACTTGCGCTCAACGTTTAAATTTGACTCCGGAGAAATTGGACTTTGACTTATCTGTTGAAACTCCGTTGGGAGAAACTTTCATTACATCCACTGTTTATAAGTCTTGTTTGGTTCAAATTGGTAACCGCACGTTACCTGTCGATCTTATTTCTTTGAAAATACTTGCATTTGATGTGATTCTAGGGATTGATTGGTAACTACTCATCATGCAAAAATTGATTGTTTTCGTAAGGTTGTTAGCTTTCATATTCCTAATCAACCTATTATGCGAATTCAAGTAACCAAACCATTAAAATCAATCACTGTTATTTCAAGCCATAAAGCTATTCGTTTATTGAAAAATGGATGTCAAGCTTTCTTAGCTCATGTAACGGATCTAAATAAAAATACGTCAGTTTTGAATGATATTTCTATTGTTAATGAATTTTTCCGGCGTATTCCCTAAAGAACTTCCCGGCCTACCCCTGAGGCGTGAAATTGAATTTTGTATCGACCTTGAACACGGTATAAAACCTATTTCCAAAGCCCCATATCGAATGACTCTATTGAACTTCGAGGAGTTAAAGACCCAACCGCATGAATTGTTAGACATTGGCTTTATTCGTCCTAGTACTTCTCCTTGGGGTGCTCCTGTTCTATTCGTGAAGAAGAAAGATGGGAGTATGCGACTTTGTATTGATTATCGGGAGTTGAATCATGTCACCATCAAAAATAGGTACCCATTGCCACGTATTGATGACCTATTTGACCAGTTGCAAGGAGCCAAATTCTTTTCAAAGATTGATCTTCGTTCCGGATATCACCAGTTGAAGATTAGAACTGATAACATTCCAAAGATGGCTTTCAGAACTCGGTATGGGCATTATGAATTCCTAGTCATGTCTTTTGGATTGACTAATGCTCTTGCTGCCTTCATGGATATGATGAACCGAGTATTCAAGGAATATTTGGATCACTTTGTGGTCGCCTTTATTGATGGCATCCTCATATATTCCAAAACCCGTGAAGATCATGAGCAACATTTGAGGCTGATACTCCAAAAGCTTCGTGAATATAAGCTTTATGCCAAGTTGAAGAAATGCGAGTTCTGGCTTGAGGAAGTAGCATTCCTTGGGCACGTGGTATCAAGTAATGGAAATATCATTGACCCAAAGAAAGATTGAAGCTATTCAAAGTCGTGAGCAACCTAAATCGATAATAGAAAAGCACGTAGCTTTCTTGGTTTATTTGGTTATTATCGAAGATTCGTAGAAGGTTTTCTCGAATCGCTACTCCATTAACTCGGTGACTTTAAAGATACAAAAGTTCGATTGGAGCGAGGAATGTGAGAAGAGTTTTTAAGAACTCAAGAGAAGACTCATTTCAAAGACTGTTACGACAATATCATCCGGTTTGGAGGATTTGTCATCTACTGATGATGTTTTGGGCAAAAAGGGTTAGGATGTGTTCTCATGCAACATGGGAAAGTCATAGCCTTTATGCCTCGGAGACAACTCAAAGAATATGAGAGGAATTATCCTACTTGTGATCTAGAGTTGACAGTTGTTGTTTTCGCACTAAAGATTTGGAGGCATTACTTGTATGGGGAGAAAGTGGAGATTTTTACGGATCATAAAAGCTTCAAATATTTCTTCACTCAAAAGGAACTCAACACGCGACAACGACGTTGGCTTGAAGCATGAAAGATTATGATCATACCATCCAATACCATCCCGAAAAAGCGAGCGTGGTAGACGACGCATTGAGTAGAAGATCATATCGTGCACGAATGCGAGTGCGATATTGTCAACGCAAAGGCCCATTTTGTATGACTTGCAAAGGATGGAGATAGAGATAAAGACTCTAGGGACCTATGTGATGATGATGAATATACGAGTAGAACCGACTTTAATTGATAAAGTTAAAGTTGCTCAGGTTACAGATCCGGAGCTGATGAGTATGAGAAAGAAAGTGCAAGAAGGTGCTATGCCGGAAGTAAGAATCGATGAAGAAGGAATACTTCGAGTCAACTCCAGACTTTGTGTTCCTAACGACCCTAATTTAAAGTATAAAATCATGATGGAGGCACACAACACACCGTTTGTAATCCATCCTAGGAGTACCAAAATGTACTGTGATCTTCGTCATATATTTTGGTGGAGCAATATGAAGAGAGAGATAGCGCTGTTTATCTCAAGGTGTCTAATTTGTCAACGAGTCAAGGCAGAACATCAAGTACCAAAAGGTCCATTGCAACCACTTGAAATTACAGAATGGAAGTGGGAGCACATTACCATAGATTTTATTCTTTGGTCTTCCAAGGTTTCTCAAGGCATTGATCTGATTTGGGTCATTGTTGATAGATTGACCAAGTTCCGCTCACTTCTTACCAATACGAGAAACTTATACACTTGAATGTCTTGCTCAGATGTACATAAATGAGATTATAAGATCGCATGGTATGCCGGTATCCATACTTTCCGATCGAGACCAAGATTCACTTCACGATTTTGGGTTAGTTTGCAAAAAAGCTATGGGCGCCAATTTACGATTTAGTTGACATATCATCCTCGAGACGGACGGACAATCGAGAGGACTATTCAAACTCTAGAAGATTTATTAAGACTACGTGTTCTTGACTTCAAGGGAAGTTGGGACAAGTTCTTACCGTTGGTGGAGTTTTCCTACAACAACAGTTATCAAACAAGCATTGGCATGGCTCCATTCGAGGCGTTGTATGGAAGAAAGTGTCGTTCTCCAGTATGCTGGGATGAGGTGGGTGAAGCAACATTATTGGGACCGGAGTTGGTACGTATGACTACGAAAAAGATTGAACGATCCAAACAACGTATAAAAACCTCACAAGATCGATGAAAAGAGTTATCTTTGATCTTCATCGAAAAGACGTGGAATTCGATATAGGAGATCGTGTGTTGTTAAGTGTTGCTCCATGGAAAGGAGTTACGAGATTTGGAAAGAAGAAGAAAGCTCGATCCTCGATTCATTGGCCCATTTTAATCCTCGATCGAGTAGGGGCGTGGCTATGACCGCTTTCTTGCCAAGTATGTCTCGTGTTCATAACGTTTTTCACATATCCATGTTACGTAAATATGTGGAAGACCCGAACCATATTATTGAGTTAGAACCAGACGAAATAGCGAAAGATTGTACGTATGAAGATGTTCTTGTTCAAATCTTGGATAAGAAGGAACATATTCTACGCTCCAAGGTTATACCTCAAGTCAAAGTTTTGTGGAGAAACCACGATGTTGAGGAAATGACCTAGGAGTTAGAATCTGAAATGAATTCAAGGTATCCTTACCTCTTCGATATACCAGGTACATACCCTAATTTCGAGGGCGAAATTTCTTAAGAAAGGGAGGTTGTCAGACCCCTACTTTTTGAATAAAGATGAATTTTCTATAATTATCATTTTTGAGTATTATGGAATGAATTTAATATAATGTTATAGTTGTGGGTAATATTTACAAATTTTGCAAAGTATGCAAGTTGTCATATTATATTCGATTGGTCGGGAAATATTCTTTTTGTCAGGAAATATCCGTAAAACGGTACAATCATTGGTGGACCCCACAACAGAATTATTGTCGGATTGAGAAAACGATAAAAATATTTTTATGAGAATAACGACGGAAGTTTTACCGTTAATACTATTGAACTACTACTCGGTAGTAAAAAATACGAGAATCTGGCGTGGTTGCATAGTAAGACACGGTATTGATTATTGATGCTTATGTGATAAAGTCGATCGGTTTTGTTTTATTAGTATTATTAACGTAATAAAAGCGAAAAACTTTTATATAAAAGCAGAATACTTTTATAAAGTTATTCGTTTTATTAGGCTAATAGTAAAATCTTTTTATATAAAATGAGAAAACTTTTATAAAGTTATTTATTTTATTGTATAATAATTAGATTATATTATATTTTATTATGCGTAGTGTTGATAAGTATTCTGCGATAGTATTTTGCATTGTAAAATCTTTTTATATAAAACAGAAAACTTTTATAAAGTTATTCGTTTTATTAGATTATAAATAGAATATATTATATTTTATTTAAAAGATTTTGCTTTAATTATGGACCGTCCGATTAAAGTAAATCAATCTGGACAGTTTATGAGTTAGTTACTATGCAATCCATTCTTCTATAAATAGAAGCTCATTCCTTCATTATTTTCTTACGAATTCACTGAAACTCTAGAGAGATAAACTGTAGAGAGAAAGAAGAAAATAATTCTGCTACTTAACCACTCTTATATCCAGTTTCTTTTACGGTAAGGGATATTATTTATTATACCCGTAAGAGGTATTATTTCTTTTGTATTCATGAAGAGAACTTCTGTTATTCCATTCTTTATTATTATGTTGGAATAACTTTTGTATATAATGAAGCAAACCCTATACTTGGTGACATTCTTCTATTATTTTGTCTTTATTATACTGATTGAAATATCGTATCGTGTGTGTTTACACGGACACTGGTTAAAAGTCTTTATTATCTTGTTGGAATATCACATGCGTGTGTTTTACACCGGACACAGTTAAAATCTTTATTATTATTGTTGGAATATCTCGTCAGGGTGTCCGTGTGTTTTACAGGACACAGTTTCGTCTTTTTATTATTACATTGGAACATCAGCCGCCGGTAATTTACCGACTGGTTCAGATTATTATTATTCTGTTGGAATAATGCATCATCTGAAAGTACCACATACATGGTGATTTTTTTGTTATTCCATTCTTTATTATACTCGGTTGGTTAAAGTTTTGACTTTTATACTCCATGAAATTAGTAGAATATCCTTGATATTTGCGCTTCATCCAAGATCTTTTCATGAAATATTCTTCTAAGCATTCTTGAATTTTACTCTACAAAGAAGTATCGTGTTGACAATTTGGGACGTTATTGGTTCTGGACAAATTAATTCGTGAACTTGTTTTATTGAATTCTTATATCATTGTCATCATCCTCATGTTTATGTTATGTTGAAAGTCATACATGACTGTAGTGCATAGATGGACTTGGTATGATTATGACTGAGGAATTATTCGGTATAATCATGTAGTAATGTTACAAATGATGTGGTAAAAGTCCTCATTGGCACGTAGTGCATTGATGGATGCTTGTTGTTGGCATGATCGTGACCATTGATGAATACACGAATGTCCTTGGCCCGTAGTCGTGGATAATTTGTGGTCGTGACCTAATGAATATCCTTGGCAGTAGTAGTGCGAGATGATGTGGATTATTTATTGCTTGAGTCTCAGCGATAAAAGTGATGAAAAACCTTTTAAATCATAAAAGATAGTAGATTTTATTCTCTACTTGGCTCTTTTAATGGATTGCTTGTTCCGCTGCAGTTAAACTTGATGTCTATTGTATTTTATCAGTTTAACATTGTTGGAGACTAATGATAATTTATTCTGCATTATCTTAGTCATAATATTTCTTGCTGGGTTAGTTGAGCTCATCCTTTCTTTCACTTTATTCTCTTTGAAATGAGAGCGTAAATTTGAGACGAGTGAGGAGAAGCGGAGTGATGGTCCGGGATGATAGTATTAGCTAGTAGTCCTCACTATTACATTAAATAGTGTGACAATAAATGTAATGAGGTTTATTCGAGAGTGGATATTATGCAAAAAGACGGTATTTGTATTTAAACTAACAGCTCTCTTGTTGTATAATTAAGATTGTATTTTTATTCTGTACCATATATTTGACGACTCAGAATAAGTGATGTATACCTATTTTGGGGGCGTCACACACGACTCTAATAAAAATATAAAAAAATAAAAAAATAATAATAAATTGTTGAATTACATACTTGGCCTTTATCACACCACAACCTATGTAGTGTCTTATCACTTTAAAGCTCAAATGAAGCAATGGGGCTTAATTGCTATTGGAAGGGGGAACAACTGAACTTCACAATTTTGTAAACATCTCCTACATATAATGTCGGATTGACCCATCTCCATGTGAAACCAACACTTTTGCCTTTTTTTTCTTTCAAACATTATACATTACATATATTCCCTTACAACAAAATTTAAGATTGATTAACATAAAATTAATTTTAATTAACTAATTAATACAGTATCAATACATAGATTGATAAATGATCTTTTTATGCGTGTCAGTATTATATTGATCAATTGATCAACTTATTACTCCCTTCGTTCCTAAAAGATTGTCGTTTTAGGAAGTAATTTTTGTTCTAAAAAAATTGTCGTTTTGAGTTTATCAATATACATTAGCTATTTTTTCCATACTTTACCCTTACTTAAAGCTTTCTTATATTTAAAGTTTTCTTCCCTTCCCAATGATTCTTATTCAATTTAATGCTATAATCCAAGTAGTAATTGGTTGAATAAGAAGTAATTGGTTGAATTGAATAAAAAACATTGGGAGAGGAATAATTGGTTGAGACAATTAATAAGAGTAGTATAGTATTTTCGCTAGGTATTAATTATATTTCTTAATCTGCATTCATTAACATTAAACGACAATCTTTTAGAATAGAGGAAGTATAAAGTTAATTTTATAATAACCGGATCCACAAATTTTGCTAAGAAGGTATCCACAAAATTATATTATATATACTACTATATTACATATATATATATTTATAGATTTAAATATAAATTATTATTTTAAATTGTTAATTTTTTTTTATTTCACTGATTGACCTTTTATTTTGTTTTTCAATCAAGACATTCAAACTCTTCATTTTTTTTTTTACTTAAGTTCAATTGAAACCATCATATCATTAATTAATTACGTTATAAGGTTACATAGGATATCAGTGCTATGTATTTTAAAAATATTATTCATAAAATTTGTAAATATTAAAATATATTTCATTTTATTCGCTAATATGATATAATGTGGAGTAGTAACACACTAGATAAATTATCTAAATATTTGTTTAAAATAACATAATTTAGATTAAATGAATGATACATGGTGACATTTAAGTTTAACAATGAAAATAGCAACAGATGAACAGACAAACGGTGGCGCGTAGTAAGCGAGCGCGTACGGAAGTTCATCTCCCGCCTCTACCAAGTAGAGGTAAGGCTAATCCTTCCACGCATGCAATGATACTTCTCCATCATGGACGCACTCTCTCTCTCAAATAGCCCCTTCTGCACTTTACAGGACACGACACGTGTCTCTCTTACTCTCTCCCGGATTGGGTGCGTACTGCTCTCCCGGCACCGTACAGTGACAGCTGAGAGGAAGAAGAAGATTTTTAAGTGAGACTGCAGTAGGAATTTTGCTGTTTTAGTGCTTTTTTGATTTTTAAAAATTTGTTAGTTCTAAAAATCACAAGTACGGTTTCAGAATCAGCATATTCACTTCCTGCTAAGAGCTCATTATTTGCTGAAGTATGTATTTACTATTTGTTATTACGTAATCTGATTTATTTATCATCTTTAACTCCTCTATTTTCCCAATTGTAAGATCAATAATGAATTTGTTCAAATTATTAGAGTTCATACTGTTTTAATTGAATTGTGGGTCTTTCTGGGTTTTGTCTGGTTTGTTAAAACTTGGTTTTTATCTTAGGGGATTCAAACAGATGAGGTTAGAGTTTTTTTTTTCTTTGCTAAATAGTTTGAGTTGATTCTGATAATTCTTTTGCATTTGAATTACATTTACAGAACTATCCAGAGATTGCTACCATAGTCCTGAGTGGAGATAAATATTTTGCAAGTTTTAATTTTGGATAGTTATTGTTGAAGTTGAGTCCTGTGTTTGGATTTGAAGGTTGCCTATAGTTGTGAAAATTACCCAGATGAGTGTTTTGGCAATTCTGGTTTGTGGGTGTGTTTCAGTTTGTTGTTTGCATTGATGGGTTGTGTTTATTCAAGAGATTGTCTTGGTGAGATTTGCATACCCAAAGATGTCAAGGTTAAAGAAAGTGGTAATGTGAGAGCAGCTGAGATTGGAGTGTTCTCACCTGTTACTTCGGATGGGGAATATGAAGAAACCAGAGATCAATTGAATCAATTGAGGGACCCTGAAGCTGGTATAACTAGGTTGTCTAGGGTTTCATCACAGTTTCTACCTCCTGATGGGTTCCGAACTGTTAAGGTTCCTACCGGGAGTTATGAATTACGGTATTCATATTTATCTCAGCGAGGGTATTATCCTGATGCACTTGATAAAGCTAACCAGGACAGTTTTTGTATTCACACTCCCTTTGGGACAAATCCTAATGACAATTTCTTTGGTGTTTTTGATGGGCATGGAGAGTATGGGGCTCAATGTTCGCAATTTGTTAAGCAGAAATTATGTGAAAATTTGCTGAGGAATAGTCAGTTTCATATGGATGCTGTCGAGGCATGTCATTCTGCTTTCTTAAAGACAAATTTGCAGTTGCATGATGATGCTTTAGATGATAGCATGAGTGGGACGACAGCAATTACGCTATTAGTTCGGGGTAGGACCCTTTATGTTGCTAACTCTGGTGATTCTAGGGCTGTTATAGCTGAGAGGAGAGGGACAGATATTGTGGCTGTTGATCTATCAATAGATCAAACTCCATTCCGGACTGATGAACTTGAGCGTGTTAGGCTTTGCGGAGCTAGAGTTCTTACAATGGATCAGATTGAAGGGCTGAAAAACCCAGATGTACAGTGTTGGGACACTGAAGAAGTTGATGATGGTGATCCTCCTAGATTATGGGTGCAAAGTGGGATGTATCCTGGTACGGCTTTTTCAAGAAGTATTGGTGATTCTATTGCTGAGACAATTGGGGTTGTTGCAAACCCTGAAATTGTGGTTTTTGAGCTTACAGCTGATCATCCTTTCTTTGTGATTGCTAGCGATGGGGTGTTTGAGTTCCTTTCTAGCCAAACAGTGGTTGACATGGTAAGGTATTCTCTGCCTTCTTTAGTTTGAATGCTTAAGCAATATCAAAAAGTTATTTTGCTTGATTTGTGTAAGTGTTAACTAATGGATGTTACTGTTATGTCTGTATCAATTCTATCCAGTAACATAAGTGCTTATGACTTTTTGAGTCTCTCTCTCTCTCTCTATATATATATATATATATATATATATACACACACACACACACACACACACACACACACACACACACACACCATATATGTAATCTGTGCGTTATGTATGACATAATCTATGATGTATATAGCATTTATATCCTATTAGGTTCACTTAGCCTCTTTTTTAGGTTCAATGCTAAATAAGCAAATGCTTAACTTACAATGCATGCTTCTGGATCAATGATGTGTATGTTTGATACTATAGTTTTGAGTCCCATTATTACGCTGCAACTAAGTCAAATAATCCTCACCAGCCACCCCATCACCCACTCCCAACACAGTGCTTCGTAGAGTTAGCCGGTCACAAAGTTCTCTTGATTTCCCGGCCCTTGGTCTCATTTCTGTATAGATGTACCTGTCAAAAAAAAAAACTCTATACTGATGGTGGATGTATGATGTTAGATGCGCTTGTCCAATGTATGATGTAAACTTTTAGGAAGTTTAACTTATTAAAGAAACACTTTTAAGAAGTTTAAAAAGAGATTGTAAAAGAAAAAAAATTACTTCTTCGACTACTGCCCCTTCTAGAGTTATGGATAGACCTTCTTAATCACCCCTATCACCGAAAATCCTACCTTCATAAGCCAAGTCCTTGCCACATTCGAAGACTCACTTCTAGCAGCGTAAGAGAGCCCAAAGTAGTCAATTACCTGTCTTGGATAATATTCAAAGCCCTTGTGAAAGGGCCCAGGCCTCACCCTTATTTTATTAATTGAAGCCGAAACTTTTACACATTAACTATTCCTTCAATTAATTTTAAACCTTTCATTACCTTCTAGCTGTGGAACACAACGATATAAGCCAGAAGGGAAAGATCTTTCTACCATTCCCTACATAATTTTTGTAGTCTAGCATGCAGGAAATTCTTGTTGCACCCTTGTCCTGTAACAGATAAGGAATAAAAATCATCATATAAGTAATATACTGAGGGAAGAGATGGAGGAACAATGAAAGGAAGTTGCTTCTAAGAAAGGGGTAAGAGGATATTTCAATTTCTTCCAAATTGTTTAGACATTTGAGTTTTACGAGTTGATTTGTAGTTTATGGGTTCCAGTAACAAGTTTTTCATAATTTCATTATTTCTGTTGGTTTAGAGGCTCTTTTAGTTGGGGAGAAATTAACAATTTCGGGGCTCGGGCATGGTTCTGCCACTTTCTAACTCTCTTAATATAAGGCCGTATATTTTTTGTATGTGTATATGAAACATATCAAGAAAAATTATCAAGTTTGTCCCTTTGTCTTCCTTTTTTGTGGCTTTGGTGTTAAAAATATAGGCTTTAGCTATGTGTCTCTCTCTCTCTCTCTCTCTCTCTCTCTCTACTCTCATTTGTGACTAAATGCATTCATTTTGCCTTCGTGGTTGTTTTCACTTTTCAGCATTATGACATTTAGTGGATGCTTTTGATTCAGATTATGTTCCATGCAGCTCTTAGTTTTGTGTTTCCAACATGAAAAGTTATGAGTCACTTGGTCGTGTTTTAGAATATATAGCAAATTTTCTTCTCAACCATGGGGAACATTATTGCAACATTTCTTTTCTCTCAAATCCTCTATTAGCCATTAGAGTTTCTAATGATGTTACTGAACTTCTAGGTTGCAAAATTTAAGGATCCCCGTGATGCTTGTGCCGCAATTGTTGCTGAATCTTATCGACTTTGGCTACAGTATGAAACTCGTACAGATGATATTACTGTAATAGTTGCGCACATCAGTGGGTTAGCAGATGTAAGAAAGCTCATGTACTCAATCTATTAAGCCTATTTATATTCTTTTAATCTCTGCTAATTTGTTATTTACTTTTTTTGAGTTATTTCATTTAAGAGTAATTGTTTTTTGTGCCAGATGGCTGTTGGTCAATCAGCAAGTTATGGTGCTGTTTTAAGACCTTCAATCCCTCAATTTGTAGAGCTTTCAGGATCAGAGTCTCCTTTAACCATGGGCTGGAATTCTAGGTACCAGCGTGCGAGGCAAGATATATCAAAAGCACGTCTTCGTGCCATTGAAAGCTCTTTAGAGAACGGGAAAGCATGGGTTCCTCCTCCTCCAGGCCACAGGAAAACTTGGGAAGAAGAAGTAAGACTTAGATAACTTCTTTTCTTGCATTCAGCACAACTTGGTAAGCATAAATCGAAGTTTCAATGCCTTGCACTTTCTACCTTTATACTTAACTAATAATTTCATATCAATTTGTACAGGTACACATTGAGCGGGCTTTGCATGATCATTTTCTTTTCAGAAAACTTACTGATTCTCAGTGTCATGTTTTATTGGACTGCATGCAAAGAATTGAGTTTCAATCAGGCGACATTGTGGTGAAACAGGTAACTTACATTATAGAACTTATAAATCTTTTTATTTTTTATTTTGATAGTCCTTCAGGCTTCAGCTGTTGTGACTTGTGCCTGATATGGAAATTATAGAAAGATGCTTATGAACTTAATAATAATAAAAAAAGAGATAAGAAAAGAAGAAGAAATAAGTTTACGATGAATTCTTATTGACTAATTTCCCAAAAACCTCTGAATATGGCAGTGTTTTCTTTCAAGTTGTAAGTATCAAAGTAATGAGGTTATGATGGCCATCTGGATTGATCAAAAAAGAAATGAGAGAAGCATGGCCATTTGAATCATGATGGCCATCTGGACTGATCAAAAAAGAAACGAGAAAAGCACGGCCATTTGAATCATAAATCTGCGTTACCACTTAAGATGCTTATATATACATTGAGAATCCTGGAGAAGCTATAGATTCCTAGTACATGATCAAAATACCATTTCATAGTGCTTTTCCAATCGGGTCTAGCGTTGTGGGTGTAGCGTTTTGGGTCTACCGTACTGTTGTTGGTGTAGTGTTGTGGGTGTAGCGTTGTGGGTACCGTTGTGAGTCCACCGTTGTGGGTCCACGCCGTTTGCGGGGGGCGGGGCGGGTGGGGGGGGGAGGATAAGGTATATATATCCAACCTTCAGCATTATCTATGCACAAAGTGGCTATCCTGTACTTGGTTAGTAGTCTCAAACTTGGCAGCCTTAGCACGTGAGAATTCCTTGTTCCCGTCATATGGAAGTGAACTTACTCCCTCGGTTCCCTTTTATCAGTCGTTGGAGGCCAATGCACAATTATTAAGAAAAGTAATGACATTACATTGTGAAGTATAAAATTAAACTCAAATGACTAAACTGGCCTTTTTTACTAGACACCCTTCTTCTTTTCCTCTCTTTCTTATCTTTAGTATCACATTCTCCAACAACAATCTTAGAAAAAGAGGAAAAAGAAAACCCAATGTCAATCTTTCTCAAAACCCAATGTCCCACATTGATAATATCTCATCTACCCCAAAAATCCCCCTACTTTCCCAGATTGAGATAACATTCTTCTCTTGCCAAGCTCACCTTTTGGTCCTTTGTGTTCTTGAACTTGATCTTTGTCTTCTTTAGATCACCATCTTCATCCTCCTTGTTGCCCTCGGATCTCTCTTGCCGTTCTCTCAGAAGTCAGAACACATGGGTTTTTCCAGCGTCCCCCTTTTTGTTCCTCGCCGACACGCTGGCAATGAAAATCGCCGACATCCTCCCCGGAGCAGCAGGAAAAAACCCATGTGGTCCGTCCACCAAAATCACATCCCACCCCATGGGTGAGGCCGAAAACGAGGAAATTACATGGGGAGGGCCAGTGGCGGAGGACGGCGGCGATGGTTTTGATGCCAGTGGCGGACATGTGGGAGTGGGTCGTGGAGTTGACAGAGGCGTAGTGGACAAGCGCATCGAAAATGGGGTTGGGGAGTGGGGAATTGGGGGCGGTGGCGGAGGAAGCGGTGGTTCTGGAGATGGAAATGATGACGCGTTTGGTGAAGAGTAGAGCGAGAGCGGAGGTGAATGTGAATAAGGAAATGAGAATGAAAAGGGATTTGCGGCGGTGGGGGATCCGGGTTGTTTGTGTAAGGAAGGGTGGAGGAGGAGGAAAAGAGGAGTATTCACAAAAAAATTGGGAACGAAAGTTGAAATTAAATAGGAGTATGAAGATGAGATAGTTTAGGGGTAAGTTAAGAAGATAAGAGAAAAATTCTCCTTAAAAATCTGAAAAAGACAGTTAATTAGGAATGAATTACGAAACCGAGGGAGTATTTTGTTCTGGCAAGTTGGCAACTTATATGCATAGATCATTTGTCAAAATAGTCCTTGCTATAAGAAATTCTGATCTTCAAATGGTGAGCTGAAAGATAACTTCTCAAGTTATATTGTCTCTTCTCTCATGTACACATAAGCATGTGTTAGTAAATCTATTTTCAATCTTTTGGCCCAAGTGTCTTGTGAATCTCATTGCTTGAGGATTTTTCTTGATAACCACTGCTCTTTCAAATTGGAAACAGCTGAGTGTAATAAATATCACATCTTGCAGGGTGGAGAAGGTGACTGCTTTTTATGTTGTTGGCAGTGGAGAATTCGAGGTCTTCATAACCCAGGTTATCATAAATGTCTTTCTCTCTGATCTTTGAATTCACCAATGTAATTTAGTTACTCCAGCTTCTCTCATTGGATTGCCTTTGGTCCTACTAGTCATCTACTTGTTTCCTGTAGATCTACTGCAGTCTCATCATGATACAAAATTTAAGCGAGTTTGAGCTTAACCTCAGTAGAACTGACTGCATGTTATGACAGGAAGAGACAAGTGGAGAGGTTCCTAGGGTTTTACTCCGGTATACAGCTGAAAAGTTATCGTCCTTCGGAGAGCTTGCACTAATGTGAAGTATCTCTTTCTGCTATCTTAGTAACATGTTATTTACTTGTTGGGATATTCTATTTTTTGTTTTTTTGAAACAGCAAGAAATGGTTCTCTTGAGGTTTGCAAAAGTTGACTTCATGTTTCCTGTCTTTAGGGTTACAAAAAAGTGGAAAAGATCTAAAAATAATTTAAAAGGTAAAATTTTGAAAAAAATTAAAAAGTCAGAACAAATATATGCCTGTGGTTTAATAGTTGTAAAAGCATGAGTTTTGTGATCTTGTTAGATTTATAACCCTGGCTTTGAGAAACCTGAAGTCTTTGTCTGGCACATTTAATACATATGGAGCCAGTAGATATCTCTACATGGCCAATTAGTGAGTCAACAGATTCATGATGTTGGCAGATTCATGCTGTTCATGGACAATAAATACTCTCTCTTCATGAATTTTAGTGACATATATTGAACTACAGGTATAATAAACCCCTCCAAGCTTCTGTTCGTGCTGTGAAAAGTGGAACTCTCTGGGCTTTAAAAAGAGAAGATTTTAGAGGAATTCTTATGTCAGAGTTTTCAAACTTGTCAATGTTGAAGTTGCTTCGGTCGGTGGATCTTTTCTCGAAGTTGACAATCTTACAGCTTAGTCATATTGCAGATTCTCTTTCTGAAGTTTCCTTCTCCGATGGGCAGATAATAGTTGAAAGGGTAAACTCTTTCTCCAAAAACATATATACTGCATACTTGTTTTCCCTTCTTTATTCTCTTTGGTTCGTTTTGCAGAATGAGGATCTTCAGGGACTGTATATTGTACAGGAGGGACAAGTGAGAGTTACTTTTGATGTGGAAATGATAAGAAGTCAAAATGCCTCAAGCCTTGTGTCTCAAAATCAACAGCAGGAAGATAATATACAGAGCAATAAGGAGATCTCGATGGAGAAGACTGAGGGAAGCTATTTTGGAGAGTGGATGCTTCTTGGTGAACACATTGACTCCTTGAGTGCCGTTGCTTTGGGCAATGTGATATGTGTTGTCTTAACGAAGGAAAAGTTTGAGTCAGTTGTTGGCCCTCTAGCAAAGCTTTCACAAGATGATTTTAAGTATGTTGTGATCTTTTCTATGATATATTACTTTCGCAGAATACTTAATGTTCAAAATCTTATTAAATTTAAAGAAAGTCTCTCTGTTCAATAAATGCTGGTCTTATTTGTTTTACTTTATGATTTAATTCCCTTGACCCAAGAGCACCATATTCCTGATTGTTTTGAGTACATTAGGTCAAGGGACAATTCAACGAGCTTTCATAAGAATTCTAGTGGAAGTATTGATCCTTCAACCCTTTCGAAAGTTCGTCTCTCAGATTTGGTAAGTGGTACTTAGTTCTGCATGCTTTATGTTTCAACAACCCCATTTCTGAGAAGAGATGAGACGTCTGAATATATTTACTTGAAAATTCGTATAGGAATGGAGGGCATGCTTATATTCCACTGACTGCAGTGAGATCGGGCTCGTTCTTTTGAGAGGCTCAGGTTGGTTTGTATTTTATATTGTGGAACATTATATATTAATGCCACCAAAGACAGGGAAGGAGCCAAACCTTTTAAAATGGGGAGACCCTCAAAAATATTTCTGCAAAGATGGGAAATTTTTTAGTAACAACATTGCTGTTTTTTATTGGTTAATGGGGTACTTTTTTTAAAAATATTTTTAGTTGAGCAACTTATTTGGACAATTTTATATATTAGAGGTATAATTTTCTAAAACTGGGGTACCATATTAAATTTTTTAAATTACATAGGAAAATGAGTTTTGGAAAGGGACAACGCCCCCCCAAAAAAAAAAAAAAAAAAAAAAAAAACACACACACACACACACACACACACACTTTCATGTGGCTCTCCCTGACCAAAGAGTGTATTTTGAAAGCAATGCTATTGTTCTGGTGCCTTACCTTGTAAAGCTGATTACAAGTACTGCCATGGAAAGGGCTTAAGGATAATATATATTTGTAGGGAATATGGTGCACAGTTTTGTAATGCATTTACATTTGTTTTTTCTTGAACCAGACAACTTGCTTAGCTTGAAAAGGTTTTCAAAGCAGAAGATCAAAAACCTTGCAAAAGAAGCTCTGGTTTTGAAGGAGAAGGATCTCATGAAAAGTTTATGCCCTTCAACTTGCGTGCCACAAATTCTATGCACTTGTGCCGACCAAATATATGCTGGCATGCTTCTAAATACATGCATTGCTTGCCCTATTTCTTCAATACTTCGCAGCCCACTTGATGAGCCTTCTGTAAAGTTCTGTGCTGCCTCTATTGTCACTGCTTTGGAAGATTTACACAAGGTTTGGTGGATTCTAATTATATTCAATACTTATGATGCACATACGATGATTGCAAACTATTCAGTCTATTCCTTATGTGTAATTTTCAGATTGGGGTTCTTTTCAGAGGTGTGTCACCAGATGTTCTAATGTTTGATCGGACAGGACATTTGCAGGTTGGTGTTGTCATGTTATTAATTGTGGCAACTTTGTGTATTGATATTTGTATTAAATTATTTTAATGTGTACGGACATATATTTATCTCGTGTAATATTGAAGACCTACAACTAGAAACATATTATGGACAATTATAATTTATATTCTTGCTGCATTGTAGCTAGTGGACTTCAGGTTTGGGAAGAAATTGTCCGGGGAAAGAGCATTTACCATATGTGGGATGACAGACTCTTTAGCTCCAGAAATAGTCCAAGGGAAAGGCCATGGTCTTCCAGCTGACTGGTAAAAAGGGCCACCTTTACCTTTTTTCCTATTCATTCAATTAATACATTATTCTTTGTATGTCTAATATTATCTTAGACAATGTGATGCGATAGAAAAGAACGACTTTTCGTGATTATTATTGGTACTTGACAAGTAAAAAAAACAAAAAATAAAACAAAAAACAGGATAGAACTCGTTTTTGGATAAGTAGGAAAATCGTACTCCCTGTGCCAAATTACAAGAGCAAGTTGCTGAAAATGTAAAAATTAAGGAGAAAGCTTATCCACTTAAGAAATGAGGAACAAAACTAAAAGTCATTTTGCTCTTATATTTTAGAACAGGGGGTAAAACTTCTGAGAAAACAGAAAATTGAAAAGCATAAGCTGAGCAGCCGAGCAAAAAGATTGTGCATTTTTTTAATGCTACACAGATTATCCTGAAAATTTGGTGCACTTGCATGGGAAATTAGATAATTCTCTGTTACAACTAATTCTTCCATATAGTTAATGAGAGAAAAATTGGGTTACTTTATATTTGTTTGAAATGCCAGAAGAACTGGGTTATCTGAACCATGACCTACAAAATCCCTAATATAAAAATTCTAATTTGAAAACCGTGGTTTTCTGGATTCATCTCTATGTCTAATGTCTTGATTATCTTCCCTGATGGATGTGTACCAATGATACTGTTTAGAAGGTCGTATTTGGCTAAAAAGATTGCGAGTAACTCGAAGCTTATATGAGTCAAGTCGAATCTGATCAAGAAGTCATAAATCTATCTTGAAGCCCAGTCGAATTTGAACCAAACAGAAAAAATATGAGCCGAATCTGTGTAAGGTGTGCTCAGTTCAGTTCGCATCGATTCCTACTTCTATTCAACATCCTCTACATACACCCTCACTCTTTTTTGGTTCATTACCTTTTATACTTTCTCTAAGTCATTGATGCTTCTAGTAGCTTCCAGTTTTTCTATTTATATGTTTTTGTGTTATATATTTCATTTCTTGTAGTCGATAATAAGCTTGTCATGTTTCCTTTTGTTTCATCCTCAAGTATTTGTTGCCTTCATTTAATTGACTATCACTTGATGTGTATGCTTTTCCCTTTCCTGGATAATCATCTGCATTATCTTCATCATATGGATGAGGGAATTCTTCGGATGAATTTCATTCTTCTGTGAAAAATTGTTAATACATTCATGTGATTGAGGTGCTTTATGAAGCATAAGCACTGAGATATGTATCTGTGGTACCTGTTTAAGGATAGTACTCTTGAAATTCTCTCTTCTTATCTATCCTAAAGTGTTTAGGATAACCTCAAATTATTTAGGGGACGATGTGCAGGTGGGCCTTGGGAGTCTTAATCTATGTCATGCTACAATGTGAAATGCCGTTTGGTTTGTGGAGAGAGAGTGAGGTCGATACGTTTGCAAAGATTGCAAAAGGGCAATTCACTCTTCCACAAACTTTTAGCCCTGAAGCTGTTGATCTCATCACCAAGGTGAAACTAAAAACATCTAGCTTTTTTCTCGTTTTAGTTTATTTCACAAGCAGCCGCCGTGTCTTGATCATAAATGCCTTATTTAGTTACTCGAAGTTGATGATAACACAAGACTTGGAAGCGAAGGTGCTGAATCTGTCAAAAGTCATCCGTGGTTTGCTGGTGTTGATTGGAAAGGAGTAGCAGACCTTAGCTTCCCTGTTCCTCATGAGATAATCTGTCGTATAAATCAACATCTGGAAAGTCATGGTGAGGACCCAGTTGCTACTCCATTTCCATTTACCCCCGTTTGTGACATAGAAGAACTTAACACTCCAGAATGGCTCGAAGACTGGTAGAAAGAAGTCGTAAAATTGCCTTTCTTCCAGCATAGTCGAGACTCTTGGCTTGGTATTCGATACTCTAGACATATATAAACAGCCCAAAGCAGAGGTCAGTCGATAGATATCTTTTTTCTTCATCAGTTCCTAACTTTTGAATACAGGAGGTATACGTGTAAATGAGTCATGAGTGAGTGTTCGTTTCTTGTTCTATTATTTGGAAGTTTTCCTTGGAATGAATTCTTGTTCTTTCACCATTACTATAGTTGTGGCTGATCATAACTAATTTGGCTGGTAGAACTTGTAATTTTCTTCTTGTATAATTTTGTCATTGATTCAGAAATTGATAATTTTATAACATAAGAATAGTATTATTGTTTTATTATTATGTTCCTGTCTAGGTTTTCATCTACTATATTTGAATTGCATAGTCATCATTATCTATAAATGCGCGACTGAATTTTAATAATTCATCAACCAAGTGTGGTAAATCTGTTGTGTAGTTGTGGTACTGTATCAAGGGGGTGTTCCGTAGTGACTTATGAGTTCGTTAAACTTATTTATAAGTCATTTGTTATTGTTTGAGTGTTTGAGAATTACTTAATTTTTAATTTATAAGTTGGTTTTTAAGTCAAAAAAAGAAAAGTAAAAAAGAAACTATTTGTGACTTTTTTTATAAGTCATTTTAAAATAAGTTAGTTTGACCAAATGTAATGTTTATTTTGTCCTTTTTTTATTAATATCTTTTTAGTAATCTTTATATTATTTTAATTTATAAGTCATTATGAACCTAACACTTTTATTACTTGTTTTAACTTAATTTTTGACTTATAAGTTAAATTAATGCGAACACTTTATTTATAAGTCACAACTTAAAATAATTTATAAGTCATTTAAAATAAGTTGTTCCCGAACAAGCCCTAAGTTATGTTACAAAATAATTTTTCACTTCATATTATTTGATCATTTTAACTTTTGAAAGTTAATTTGAAATTTTTAAATTTAAAAATAAGATTTACTCATTAAAATTATGAAATAATAAAATTTACAATGAATAATACGTTTTAAATAGTTTATAAAATTAATTTATATAGCTTAAGTTGAGTTTAAAAGTCAACTATGATAAATTAATATGGGTAGGGAGAGTATTTCAGAACAATTCAATATGTAACTTACAACAATATAATCAAACAAAAGGAAATTTATTAAATAAATAAATAAAATAGGATTGAACATGAGGTAGAAATTTTATTTATTTATTTAAGGAGATTGTCTTGTTCTTATAAAGATTAACTTTGTTTTAATTTTTTTTAAAAATAGTACTACTATGAATCTGATTACTAAGTACTAACCTACCTAATATAAATTGAATTAAGTTTATCTAACCCCAAGCACAATCACTTAAGAAAATTGTGTGGATTGAGAACGACCATATATGTGTATGAGCCTAGCTAACTCACAACTAACGCTGACTATAAATACTATTTAATTTAATTAATGCATCAATTAATTAAGTCGTATAGATGTGATCTTTTCATCAGTATAGATGTGGCGGCTACACCTTATCAATAGCTAGTTACGTCGTAAAAAAGAGGTTAGTCTTATAACAGATCTTGAGCGTTCATCCGAATATCGAATAATTGATAACATTCGTCCGCAGTCTAATTTCTATTATTCTTCATGTGAACGGGACAAATGTTCAAAATACTCTCCTAAAAGTCTCTCATCGGCACTATTAAACTGCGGACGCTATGTATAGTTGATCATTTTAAATAAGCGTCGTCGGCTAAGTACGGCTGACCAATTGGGAAATGACGCCGTATTAGCCAAATTCAAAATTTTTAAGTTTTCTAGACTTTCGCAGTATTAAATTACAGATGCCAAATAATAGAGATGAGTTTCTTAAAAAGTTGCAACTAATTAAGAAAAATTATTGAAGTCCTGAATTCACCAACAACACCCACTCCTTTTCAGATTTTTTGGGGGGGCTTAATGACCGGTGCCTTTTTTTTTAATGTTTTTAACCACAATAAAACAGTGTTTTTTAATAAAAATATACTTTCTTTTACGATTTTTATTCAAACTTTCTATTATTTTTATTTATTTTTCTCATTATTGTGGTTAAAAGCAAAATAAAAAATAAAAAAATTGAAATCAAAGTGCACCGGTCATTACCGGTCCAATACAAAATTACAATCTTTATAACCTCCAAATTTGGGTTTGGTAATCAGCAGGTGATCCACATCAAAAGCACTTCTTCCTTCTCTTCATCATCATTTTTCAAAATCATTTGGAATTTAGCAGAAAATGTCAAAAATATTCAAGTAACTTTATAAGTGAAACTTGTCTTGCTGTTATTGTTTTAGTAAATGGATTTGGTTGTAACCATAAAAAGTAATTTTATTTCAAAGTTTCTCTACATATTCGACAACAATTTGACAGCATGAAGGGAATTATATATGTCCCATTTTGGAAGACTTTTCAAGTACTTATTAGTTAAGCTTAATCATAGAATCCTCTCTATAAGGGTGGCAACTGGCAAGCAATACTTGCTGCATTTGTTTATCAATATAATTATTTAATTTCTTCATCAGGTATAGTATGTCTATTGGTAAATGACCATGAAAATTAATTACATTGTGGATAGAGGCTGAGTTATAGCTAGATCTGTCAAAGGCTGTTTTGTTCATTACTAGAGGCTGAGGAGCTGTTTTGCCTCAACAGGCTGGGGTGGTTGTTTTGTTCTATATGCTTTCTCCCCTATTTTCTCTTTAATATGCATGTATACTGGAGAAAAAAATAAAATAAAATCAATTTGTCTGTATCCAATATAAAGATTTCCAACTACATATAAATACAGAATACTTTGTAATTTTATGTAGAAAAAGTTATCTGATTTTCTTCCTATAAGACAAATTTCCAAGCTAACATGTTATAACATACAAAGGTCCTTGTAAGAAAAAAAATGTATGGTTTTTCCCTCTTTATCTGAACATGAATACTATCTAAATGGGGGGAGTGGTTACCGGTTAGCATGGAGTTAATTTTGGTCAATTGATCAATACAGTGTCGACACGCATGCCGTGAGTGATCTCTCTCTATGTGTTTCAGCACTGTATTGATCAATTGATCAACTTACCATGAAGCTTCATGGTAACCCGATCCATCTAAATGAGACCATTTCTCCCAATTTCCTAAAAGAAGGCCTTGTACTTTGGCTGCACACCATATTTCAAGAACTCTAAACACCTTGAAAAAGAAGCAACCTTTTTATGATGCATAATTTAAAACCAATCTAATCTATACATCCAAAGGTTGTCTTGTGTTTTGGGACATTGGAGACCTTTTCTCTCTATTGGCAAACCAGTGAACTGTTCTCCTTGCAATTGGCAACCACAGCCTCCTCAGTCTTTCCTCCTTGACATTATTTTCGGGACACCAAGAAGAATCTCCTGTTCTGTTGTTCCTCGTGCTGAATTCTGTGAATCTTGGATGAACTAAAATCTCTGACATTGATCTCTTCTCGGTAGGATCCAAAATCTTTGAAGTATTATCCGGATTAGCATTATTGGTAAGGCCTGAAAATGGGATTAAACCGGTTTGGAACAATCTTTTTCTGTCCATCTCCTCCTTAATTTTCATGATCTGATCACCACCTTCAATCCCTTTTGTTGTCTCCAAATCCTTGTATGAGAATCTATTGCTAGACACGGCATTAATCATCTCGGAATTAAGAAACATAAGGTCCGAAGAACTGACACTGCTCCATCTGTTCTTGAGCACAACATCAGACATAATGATCCTGTGATTGAACTTATGCAGAATTTCTTCACAATTTTCGTCGTCTTGAATTGGCAGTTCTTCTTCTCTAATTCCCTTGAAGCTACTCCCTCGGCTAAATCTCGATGACCCTTGATGTAAATCTTCCTCTCTTTGCACGAAAAGCTCTAAATTTGAGTCCTGCCCCAGGTCTGATTGGCTCTGTAAAAATCTCAAACTTGTCGAATATGTGATCAATGCAATATCGTCTGTGCTAACTTTGTGCCTGCAGAGTGGACAGCTCGAGTGTTTCTCGAGCCACTTGTCAACACAATCAATATGAAAGGCGTGTTTACACTTGGGAAGTAATCGAAGAATCTCAATATCTTCGAATTTAGACAAACAAACTGCACATTCAAGGCCTTGTTTTGAGCCTTTAAGCGCAGAGAATCTAAAGAAAGGGAGAGATTCAATCACTGTCTTGTCAATCCCAGATAAACGAGACCTTGATCGGCTAAGTATTCGGTTCTGTAGATGATTTGCAGGCGAACTCCGGTGGCAGCACTTGGCGAACACAAGGAGGACAAAAGTTAGAGAAAACATAATGGCAAGAACCCCCACAACCACCGCAAGGCTAGGCTGAAAATTTGTCACTACATCTCCTGATGGCATTCCTACTTGGCTGTTCGGAGATTGTGCTTCGACGGTAAAGAACGTAAGAAATAACATCAATATAAGCATATTTAAAGGCGAAAAGTCCGGTGAATTTGCTGCCGGAAAATGCATAGCTTGTGTGCAGGAGGATATATATATTATTATGAGATACTCTATATGAGGTGCTTTAAAAAAGCCTCCCCCAAAAGGGTATTTGTTTCTAGTTTGTTAGTTATCCATCTACCTTTCTTGGTTTCTTTATGGGATGTTTTTGTTTATTCCAATTTGAGTAATCAAATATATTGTGTAGTGCAACATTTAGAAATTGGAAATTCAAGAGTGATGAGGAAGTGGCCCAAGTGGGAGAGTCTTATTATTGCACATATTTGACTTATGACATGGTAACCATTAAATATAATTTTGAAAAGGTTTTATTGGTTGTGGAAATTATTATTAAAAACATATATTTCAATAATTGATGAAAGAGTATCTCCATGGGTAATATATTAATATTAGAGGTTAGTGCAAGGTAAATATCAATTTTATTGGTTTAAGAAAGTGATATTTTCATTAACATTTTTTAAAATATTTTCACATAAAAAAAGTGTCATTATATATTGTTTTCATCATGTGAAAATATTATTTATTTTCTGTTATGAATTTATCAGTTTACTTGATTTATTGCCACCCCCTATAATTACCTTTCTTGTTCCCTAGTTTTGTAAAAAAAAATTTTTAAAACATTAATTTTGTCTGTTTAGACAATAGTGAGAGAGTTTTAATCATGGTGTTTAGGGAATGAATCCAAGTCAAAATTAGTGGTATTACTAGTCCCCTTTAAAAACACAAAGTCAAGTCAGTAGAATCTATCTTAAGCTATACATGGTTGATTCCACTGCATAAACCAAATTTGCCGCCTCAAAACTCAACCAATAATGATTAAACTTGATTCTCTAGGCTTTTTCTAATTTTCAGACCATAAACATTTAAGAAGCTGAATAATTGGAATCAGGATCCTCTGTGAGGATCTTGTGAAAATTTTGCTGTGGGATTAACAACACATCAAAAAGGAGATCTAATGGCTCACAACTCTTTTTATTGTCTGTGTATCAAAACAACGTCGTTTTGATATGATTTTTAAAAATTAAAAGCCATCAAACGACGTCGTTTTGATACACAGATAAAAAAGAGAGTTGTGAGCCATTAGATCTCTTTTTTAATGTGTTGTCAATTCCACAACAAAATCCTCACAAGATCCTCACAAAGAAATCCTCATAGAAGATCCGGATCCGAATAATTGTATTCTTAAAGAGGAGGTCAACGAATTAAACCAAACTATGGTGAAACAATGTTTAAATGGGAACAATTTAATTGTGATTGCTATATTAGTTGGTTATGACAACATTTCAATCTAACATAGTTTTTTCTGGATACGGTTAGTATGAAGTTTATTTTTTGGTAAATTAGTCAATTGGCTAATAAAATACTGATACACATAGAGTCTTGTCTGCGTGTCAGCACTTTATTGGTCAATTGACCAACTTACTCAAAAAATGAACTCCATGCTAACCACTTCTGTTTTTTCTTTATGTAGATAAAAGTAGGGAATCCATTGCTACTCTCGTTTTTTTTTCTTGACAAATGCTATGTTCAATTATGTACACCCATCTCGACAAGCTTGGTAGAAGCCAAGCCCCCTCAATTCCGCAATAAAAGTTGATTATGGAATAATATTTTGGTCGATTTTCTCGTTCTTGAGGACTTTCTGGCAGGTAGGCTTGAGCTAAGATCATTTTAATTAGGGCTCGTGAACTATTATCGAAGATTTATCGTAAGTTACTCAAAGGCGGCTGATCAACTCAAAAATCTCTTAAAGAAGGACGTACGGACCGATCATGGAACTGCACTTTTAGGACATGCTGAGCAAACTGACAATCTCACATAGTATGAGCGAGAAAATGTGTTACGACCCTCTCCTCTTTAAGTATTTTATTAAATTTGTTGATATTGTCAGAGCAAAAATGATGTTATCATAACAAATATATATTTACCGACATTTTACAATTGTTCTAACTACACTTGACACTTTTAAGTAATATTTACTGCTTTAGTACTATAACATTTTTACTCTGACCGTCTTTTATTAATAAAAGTTTTACTATTTCACCAATTTCATTATTTACATATTTAATTTTACCCATTTTACTATTTTAAATTGTATACATGGTAATTTGGGCTGTTATCTCATCCACAATAAATATAATAATATAAATGTATTATATTTATTGTGGTTTAATTATAATATTACTCTATTTCATGTGAAACAAGTTTGGAGAAGAATGAGAAAATAACATACATTGCAATGTTGTGGCAAAAGTTGTTAACTACTTTTCCCTAATAAAAGGAACTTGTTATAATAATTTAATTTCTTCACAAAATTAAATAAAATAAAATTAAATATAATATCCACCAGGACCATCACTAGCAATAGACATAATAGGTGACATCAATTAAGGTTGTTATAATATGCAACGGACAGATGGAAATTAGTCAATT
Source organism: Panax quinquefolius (assembly GCA_020205615.1). Classification (NCBI taxonomy): domain Eukaryota; kingdom Viridiplantae; phylum Streptophyta; class Magnoliopsida; order Apiales; family Araliaceae; genus Panax; species Panax quinquefolius. The sequence continues at coordinate 148,249,047 of CM035154.1, read as the reverse complement.
AGGGTTACCTAAGCAATAGGTGGGCATGACAGATGATCCATAATACGTGGTTGATTAATTTATAAATGAACTGATAAATTCATAACAGGAAATGATATTTTTATAATAAAATTGTCGTTATAGATTCTACTGCGACGGTTTTCACCGTCGTTATATATCTATAGCGACACTTTTATTATAAAAATATTATTTTTCATTTACAAACTGTGACGTCGTGTACTGTAAAATATTCTCGTTATCTACAAAAGAAAAAAGAAGTTTTTTTTTCTTCATAAAAGTAATTTTGTTAATATAAAATGTATCTTAAGTGGGGAAAAAAAACTTATAGATATAAAAGTCAATTTAATTTAATTTTTTTAAAAAAATTAAAATTAGGTAAGGGTCTAGCGGCGGACAGGTATATAAGACAGGAAAATTGGACCGGTGACATTTTTTTTTTTTTTTGGTAACTCTCAAAAAATGTATAGTATTTATTCAAACAAAATTTTTTATAAATTACACCTAAAACACTATATTTTATAAAATTTTTATTAAAATAAATATTATATATTTTTTAAGAATTACCAAAAAATAAAAAATAAAAAATGAGACCGGTCCAATTTTCCTGTCCATCGCCTAGAATCACTCTTTTGTGTCTATCCATTGCCGCTCAGACTTCCCAACCGCCTAGCTAAACATAGCCGGATTTGCCTCCAAAGAGCTTTATCATTATAATTTTATTATTATATGATTACTACTATTAAAATAATAATTTATTATTTTTAAAGATACATATGAAAATAAAATTATTATATTAAATTTTATAAATGAGACACATTTTGGAGGGAGAAAGTATATTATATTTCTCAAAATGACAATTCTATTAAAAACGGATATCAATAGAAAAATGAACACGCAATATAAAGGTTAAAAAAGTCAATAATTCCGTCACAAATTGCCAAGTAAGTGCAAAAAGTTATCCATGGCGAAACAACAAGATAACTATGAACGACGACACTGCCCAAAAGAAGAGGACAGCTTCTGTTCATGCCTAACATGTTCAACCTTAAAACCTACTAATCAATTAACCAATAGCATCGTGTTATTATGAAATTAACTTAGCGATAAACCTGGTTAATTGAACAATATACTAATACACTAATGATTAGACTTGATAATTTAAATTGAAAACCATATAGTTAACTAAAAGGGACAATTATATTTTCTAATACATTTTTAAAAATAATTACATCAATAGTGCACTCATAAAATATTTACAAACTAGTGCATATGTAATTTTTTATTTACAAAATTAGTGTATTCTTATCCCTTTAATTTAATTGAGTGTTTTAATAAGTTGTAATTTAGCACTTTCTCTCTCACTCCTTTCCATAACCATCCCTCATCTTTATAACTCCACCCCCATCAACTTTGTCATCTGCAGTCCGGTTATCATCCCCATCCCTCATCTTTATAACTCTACCCTCATCTTGCCAGCATCATCTTTGTCGGCTCCATGATCGGCCTCGTCGTCGCCACTCGCTTTTGTCATCTGTGATCAGGTTATCGTCCACCGCCGCCATACCATCGGCTGCTCAAAATCACAAAATTCCTTAGCTCCGGAGCTTTCGGCCTCACCGGACTTTCATCGCTCTCTTTGTTGCTCAATTACTTCAAGTAGGCCAAGGAGGCCATGCCCGAGCAGAGGAAATGATGATGAAGTAAGATGTGCTGGGTCTTGGGCTACAACATTGATTACCTTGATTAAAAGGCAGGCTTTGTTTGATAATTTTTTTAAAGTGCAGTTGGTAGCCAAATATTCATACCAAGATAACCAAATCAATGTTATTAGGTTACCAATTTATTTTGAATGTGATGTAGTTTGGTAGCCAAACCGTCAAGTAGTTGGTTGTCAAATTTTTTATACCAAAATAACTAAACCTTTATACAAGGTAACAATCTACCTCCACACTGCAGTATGAATTGGTTACCTTGGTTTGAAAGTTTTGACAAACGAACTTGAAGGTTTGGCTACCAATGCATCACATTCAAAATAAATTGGTAACTTAATAAAATCGAATTAGTTACTTTTGGTATGAAGGGTTAATTCTACCCATCGCTTGAAGGTTTGGCTAGCCTCACCCAAATCTACCCAATCAAATTCCTTAACCAACAACCCCACCATTTCTCTTTCCTCAAATCCCTTCCCCACCACCCCATTCTTTCTCTCCTCCACCACCTCCACCACTCCTTCCACCTCCCAACCCACCACCACCTTCGACCTCCTGCAAACCCACCTCGTCGCCCAAAACTTCCCGTGAAGTTAACGAAGAAACCCTTAGCCTCCTAATTGCACTTTCATGGCTACACCGCTTATCAAGCCTTGACTCACGACTTCTTCTCGAGGTCTATTATCGATTATGCTTCTTCTCGATTGCTCCTTTGTTACAGATTACAATGATCTATGAAGTTTCCTTTTTTGTTCTTCGTCATATTCGAAAATTGGCGACGTGATTTTTGAATTTTTTTGGTTATTTTGGTAACTGTCAAATTAAATGGAGTAGTTTTCTCCTTGAATTAAGGGATTTGTATTTTTGAATTTGAATTTGAATTTGAATTATTAGTTATCCTTGATTTTAGGTTTCCTTATTAATGTGAATTGTACTATTTTTGTAATAATTACATTCTTTTTGTAATTATTTAGTTGATGCACTTTTCTTGTAATTATTTTCTATTTGTTGTATACTTATGTAAAGGACCCTAACTAAAAACCACTCAAATCTATTGGGTTGGTTAACTAGATTTTAGGTGATGGATTGGTTTTATTTTGGACCCATATTATTATTACAAATATGTATTAAATCTAGTCTATATTAGTCTATAATAATTTTTTTACAGTTTATAGAGCTAATACATCAACATGTATGCATTATATATTGTACTACATTCTTATATAACACATACATTATATATATTACATTATATATATATATATATATATATATATATATTACATACTTTTGTAATTTATACATTTGTAATTATATATAAAAAACCGTTTCACTAATTATGAAATTAATCCATAATAAAGTATAACACTTAGTGTAGCTAATTACTAATTTAAATAATTAATATCTTCTCCCTTAATTAATTAAAATAACTCATTTAAATTATACAATTTATATTATATAATTTAATTTAATTTTCTCTTTCTCTTTATAAATTGTTTTATAATATATTATATAATTTAATTTAATTTCCCCACCCTTACCCCACCTACCCCTTCCCCCAAAAAAAAAAAAAAAAATTAATATTTATTGATTATATATGCACCTCCATGCCCCACCCCCCACCCCCACCCCCACCCCCCTCCCCACTTCCCACTCAAAAAAATAATATTTATTTATTATTGTAATAAAATTTTCAACAATTTTATTAATTTTAATTAACATAATAATTATTAATGTAATTTTTTTTAAAGTGCCTATAATCACAAAATTAATGTTTTTAATACTCAAATTAGTTACATCAATTAAAATTTTTAGTTTTAAAATTGGGTCTAAAAAATTAAAATAAGACACTTTTAGTATAAGAGAATTTAAGATTTTAGTGAAACTATAATTTGAAAAATAGGTCGACCAGGATTCGACCCATAATATTTTTTGTCAGGTCTAGTAATGTCACGTAAAGAATCGCACGGCCTGCGTGTCGACACTGTATTGGTCAATTGACAAAAATTAATTTCATAATAATCACTCCCTAACTAATCAATACCAAAATATAATAAGATAAATACCAAATTATTTTAGTTAGTCCCGAGTCAATTCAATTTGGTGACTCAATAGTCTATTATTTTTTAATTTTCACATATCATAAATTTTAGTATTCTCAATTTGACTCAAAACTCAATATATCTTTTGTCATTAAAAATTTCAGTATACATTTATTATTAATATATACTCTCTCTGTTCCTAATTATTTGATGTTTTAGAATTTTTCATTTGTCTTTAATTATTTGACGTTTATTCAAATCTAGAAAAATTAATGATAATTTTTCTAAAATTACCCCTCATTACTCTTTCTATTTTTTTGATACTTTAAACTCTTTTTTCTTTCTTTTCTCTTTATCCCAACAAAACTCTTTTATCCCAATAAAATTTTAAGGATATTATAGACAATTGAAGTCTTATATTTTATCTTTTAATTATTATCTTAATTAACGTATACTACCTCTAAAACGTCAAATAATTAGGGACGGAGGTAGTAGTATATATTGAACAAGGAAATAACGAGAATTTTTCGAAAATGGCTTAAATCACATTCAACTTTCTAAATTACATCCGATTGGGTTGAGTTTTCTGGACTATAGCCTCAACGCTAATTGAATTGGTGTTGGTTGATAACACATTACTTAAGCTAATTAACTACTTAACTTATCTTAACCCATTTGTTTTTAAAAAAAAATTGTGATTTTTTTTATAAATTCTTTATTATAAAACAAATTTAAAAAAATGATCAAAAAAGGACAATCTAACGCCAATCGACTAACATTGAATTTGATATTTTTTTTTACAACGACTAAATGACGATCCGATTTATAAAGCAAATTATAAATGTATTATTAAATTTATTAGGTAAAATAGTTCTAATAATTAAATATTTTTTTTCTTCTAAAATTATATTACTTATATTTGAATATAATTACACTTATATTTAATCGAGAGTAAAAATTTAAGTAAGATAAAACGATTTATGTAAAAATTATTTTCTTCTCAGACTATATTATCTAAATTGCAATAAAATTTTATCTAACAATGGTAACAAATTAATATCAAGTAAGGTGGCCTATAATTATTTCCTTAAAAATATATTATTAATTTTAGTTTAGACTTGGTTGAACTCAACCAAAAGTCTTTTTGAAACATTATAATATTATTATCATTTTGAATTTTAGTTTATAAATTCTTATTGGATAGAGTAATTAATTTTTATTTTTATTTAATAATTGAATAACAATAACAATTATATGATCTAAATAATGATTAAATCTCTCATTCATATTCGAAATTGGATAGTTATTTTGAGAAGGATTAGAGTGAAATTTTGAAACACTAGTTGAATAGGAAAAGGGAAAGGAAACACACATATATATAGTTGTCTCCTTCTCTTTCTTCAACATTATATCTATACATTCAGGTATTATATATATATATATATATATTTTATTTATTGCAGCAACATTATAAAAGTTTTTCTGTCAGGTCGAAGAAAAGAAAATATGGAAGGAAATAAGAAAAACGACGTCGCCGAAGAAGAAAAGGCGGTCGCTCAAGCCGCTCTCCTCCTATACTCTTGGAAATTCCTCAAGTTGGAAACAATAGAAGCCGAAACTTTAGAAAAACAGAAGCAAGAGACACGACGTCAGAATCGTAATAATCATGATCAGGCCATGCCCTCAGAGATTAATGACGGAGCACGTCGGCTCCCTCCAGTTCCGGCCCTGAACGGCCTCATCGGAGAATGCAGCAGGCCTCTTGAGAAACAGTTGAGTAAAAGCGACGTGAAGGATGATCAGAGCCGGTTATCATTAAACAAGGATTTTGTTATTAAATATTTCTTGCCAATTTTGAAGGATGGGGAGAATCCAGCGGATGGAATTAGCGTGACTGCGTATGATATAGAGGGGAATGAGTATGAGGAGATGATGTTTAAACTTTGGGGGAAGAAGATGTATGTTCTTACTAGGGATTGGAAAAAATTCTGCCACCACCATAACTTTGTTAAGCATAGTGATTGGGTCACGGTGTGGATGTTTAGGCATAAGCAGACTAATAAATTGTGTTTTGCTATAACTTCTAATCGCTTACCGGTACTGGATTGATGCAGAACCTTCAATCAAAAAGGACGACGTTCAGCAGCAGCAGAAGAAGAAGAAATAACGAAAGATATATCTCAACAACAACAACGACGACCTCCTCTATAAATTAATTAAATTGAAATATATATATAGCTAGCTACTTATAGTTTATTGAATGGTTTAATCGATCGAAGAGATCGATATGATACCAAGTATAGTTTAAGTGATTTAGTATGCATTACTTTTATTTGTTAGTTTCTAGATTTACAAGTTCAAGCTCAAAAACCCTATTCATGTTGATAAACAAATGATATTATGGCTATATATATATATATACTTATATGTTCAGGATATATAAGTGCATGCATGCTTGAAAACTCGTTGCGTAGAATTTTTTTTTTGTTATATATATAAACTTCATTCATCCGCTTCAATATATAAAATTATTATTGATTTTGAAAATCAACTTAAAACTTTTTCAATCTGTTCGTTAATTTTGTTATGAGTTAAGAAGTACTTTTACACAAGTACTACATATATAGTGCTACTTCTCTAATTATATTTCGAGTTAACTTCTTCACGTACACAAGTAGTTTATGCCACATATCTTGTATTTGGTTTTTTCCGAGGGCACATTGCAAAAAGAAAACTTTCTTTTGTTTTCATCTATGTTTGTTATTTTCAGTTACGTATCCTTATTATTTCTATTGAATTATGATAATGGCTTTCTTTGATGTGAACAAATTATATATATATATATATATAGCAAGGATCGAAGCATACACTTATTTAAGCTCATAGAGTTCACCCCTTTAATGACTGACCCGATTTGACGGTTCGGTCATACAACCGTCGTCTATACTTTTAGTGATGGACACAATATATAGCGTCGCTAAAAATATGAGCGACGGTTGTATAGGACCGAACCGTCGCTTCGTCATCCATCAAAAGGGTGATTTGAGTGAGTTGGATAAAGTGTGAACTAAGATCCGGACTCTCTATCTCTCTATATATATATATTATGCTTCAAATGCTACTACTTGTATTAAGAGAGTGTTTGATAAAAATTAAATGAATCTGAATCTGAATCTGAATGAAAAAAGCTGTTTCATAATTGACATGTCAACAAAAATATTTTAATTATTTTACTCTGAAAAAATTCAAAATTATTGTAAATTTATTTAATATAATAGTTAATATTGTAAAAAAAAAATCATTCAGCCGTCATTCAACAAAAAAAATAGGACTTAGCCATTTAGTACAAATCATCTGAATGGCTGATCGATTCTGTCATTTAGATAATTTTTTTTCTCGAAACAAATGCACTGAATAACTGAATCATATTATGAAAGATAACTAAAAACAAGATGATTAGATAAAAGAGAGTATTTGCATAACACACAATCACTTTACAATTGTCTTATTTATAGAAATAAGAACATCAATACTACTAGGAAGTTACAAGACTCAAGAGTCATACATTTTAATATTCAATGGGAGTTACATGTATCTAGACATCCATATAATATTATGAATCTAGACATTTTATAACACTCCCCCTTGGAAGTCTATTGTATGGCTATACGCATTGAAAAGCTGTCTCATTAAAAACCTTACCAGGAAAAACCCAATAAGAAAAAACCTTGGTTAAGGAAAAAGAGTGCAGCGCGTATTAGCTCCCCCTCATGAATATATCCTTAAGTCCTTCAAATTTGTATCGCATTTCAATATTGTGGCCTTAATCCTTCAAACGTTGCGATTAGTAATACTTTGGTGAATAAATCGCTAGATTATCTTTTGAGCGTAATTTCTTTGAACATCAATGTTACCACACTTTTAAGGTCATGTGTGAAAAAGAATTTCGGTGAGATGTGTTTTGTTCTATCTCATTTGATGTATTCTCTTTTTAATTGAGCTATACATGCAGCATTGTCTTCATACAGAATGAATAGAGTTCTTTTGTAGCAATTTTCTAAGAATATGCCTCGTTAAAAACCTTACCAAATAAAAACCCAGTGGGAAAAAATTTGGCGAAGAAAAAGAGTACAATATTCTTGTATAACTTCTAGTGCCTTGGGATTGCCCCATTAAAATCTTGCAAAGGAAAACCTAGTGGGAAAAAATCTTAGCGAAGGAAAAAGAGTACAATCAGCACATATCTTTTTTACTCCCCTTCATAAGTACATAGAATTTCCATTGTTCATGGTAAAAATATCATTAAGTCGAAGTATGCCAATATTGTGCACCATCTTCTTCAAAATCATAGTTGGTAATGACTTAATGAATATATCAACCAAATTATCACATGATCAATATTGCCATTCTTACGGGGCTCGTGTGTATAAAAATAATTTTGGTGCAATATGTTTGGTTCTATCACCATTTGGATTAAATAATTCCAAATCAATAGTCTCCACGAAGATAACGTAAAATATGTTTAATTTCATTACAATATCTTTGAGTTGGTGCATAACTATACATTGCTAGTAAGTTAACTGCAAATGTTATATCAGGTCTTGTCAAATTTACAAGATACATCAAAGTACCAATTACATTAAGATATAGTACTTCAGGACCAAAACACCAATTTCACAAAGATATGGTACTTCAGGACCAAAAGTTTATTAATCATTTTCTTGTGGTCAAAACGGATATTTCTTGATATAAAGTGACCAACCTATCATTGGAGTACTCAAAGGATTAACATTATCCATGTAAAGTTACTTCAGAACTCTTTTTGTGTATGTTGATTGATGAACAAGAATTCCATAGTTCAATTTGTAGGCCAAGAAAAAAATTTGGCATACCAATATCTTTCATCTTATATTAGTTGTTTTTGTCGACTCTTCTGGAGCAAGATCTTTCATCAATAAATACAATAATAACAAATCTAGATTATGATCTTTTGATAAAAATGCATGCACAAATTAGATTATTCTCAAATCTTTCTTTCAAAAGATATCCATTTAGGCGATTATACCACAATCTACATCTGGATTGCTTTAACCTATATAAAGATCTTTGCAGCTTAATAGAATACATATTTCGAGATGTAGAATTATATACTTCATGCATTTTATATCCTTCATGGATTTTTATGTAGATATAATTATATAATGATCCATACAGATATGATGTAACAACATCCATTAATTTCTCTTTCTACCAAGCTAATTAAAAATCTGAATGTAATTGTGTCCATTACAGGAGCATATGTTTCTTCATAATTAATACCATGTCTCTGCGAAGAAACCTTGTGCTACAAGTTGCGCTTTGTACCATATAATTTTATTTTTCTTATTTCCTACAAATACCCATTTGTATTCAACAGGCATTACACCTTTAGGTGTTTGGACTACAGATCCAAAAACTTCACATTAACTTAGTGAATTTAATTCTGCTTGAATCGCCTCTTTCCACATTGGCCAAATATTTCTACATTCATTAACGATTTGTGGTTCATATATATGATCATTACATCTGGTAATATCCATAGCAAATTTATATGAAAATATGTTGTCGACAATGATTTTATTTCTATCCAATATATACGTCTCCTATATATACATAATGTATCGAGATCTCGTTATTTTCAGGTACTTTATCCTCTTCAAGGGATAACTCATCCTCTTCAGGGAATAACTCTTCAAGAGTTTTATTTACAAGAGATTTTTGTTCATAAGTTTTGAATAGATTGATAAATTTTGTAGCCTGTTTCATGGGTATAACATCTTTATAGGCTGCAACTTGTTTTTCTTGTACTTTCTTATTCTAGGAGATTCTATCTTTAACACCGATCATTCTTTCATGTTTCAGGTGTGACTTTGATTCAATTTGCTGCTGCATTAATTGATTGTCCTACAAGAACACAATCTCTGCTAGAGTATTAACAACTAAAATGTGAGATATCACTATTTTCTTATTATCAGTGAATAATTCTGGTAATTAATTTGCAATTCATTGCAAATGAATTATCCTTTGAATTTCTAGTTCATATTGATTTGTATAAGGATCAAGATTAAATAACGTTGAAACATTCCAATTAATCTTCCGTCGTGCTTTAGGCAATGATCTCACGTCGTGCTTCAGGCAACGACTTTTCTTCCCCTAATGGTGGGAAGACTATTAAAATAATAATCCTTTAAATATACCTTAAAAATATCACTCTAAATTCTTTCTTAGAAGATGAACACCAAATAACAATAATTAAATGTGATAATTTAGTAAATATTACTAAAATCAAGAACAAACAAAATTAGAGAAAAGAGAGCATTCTCTTTTTACTTTGATATATTCAACATGTAAAGGAATCTTCTAGTTCTTTAAAGGATGTTCATGGGAGTTTTCAATAATTCAATGTATCATTATTGATCCTAGATGATCATGCCAAATCATAAAAATATTTGGATCCAAACACTTCTGGTGTATTGCACACTTCTGGTGTATCACAACATTTGTTTCAACTATTCTCATTTTAGTATAATATAACCCAGAAGAGAAAATATACAATTTTTCTAATATGAGCTTCTGGCACGATACTATTGAAGTAATATAAAGAAATTATTCACCGCCTTCATTCTTGATTTCAATATAATAACTATTATAACGTATATCTTTAAAAAGTGACCAAATTTCTGCTTGTCTCAGAAGAATATAAAAAATCATCAATACAAAGTTTTGTGCCCTTTGAAAACATTATAATCGCTCTTCCAGAGACTTTAATTAAATTTGATGAATAATCACTCTTCAAAAGTCTTCAATTATGTTTGATGAATATATCATTTCTTCAGAGCCTTTAATTAAGTTTAATGAGCTTACGGCCCATACAACTTCATATATACAAAACCTAAATTTAACTTTATTACTTGAAACATAAATAAAACATATAATAAAAATACTTATTATAATGTCATAATATAATGAAATAAAATAATTAGTTGGTATGAACATTTCTATCAACATATCATCAAGGAAACCATAGATATAAAAATTAGTTATATTGTAAGACCAAATTTTTTAAATAAAAAAGGAATTTCCTTTATTTATTATTTTGAAATAGTAAGGGTTGATTTGATTAATGTGGATAGTAAAGGGTTAAATACATAAATATTTCAAAATAAGCAAGTGGTTATAAAATATTCATTTTTTGTGGGAATATTCGTTTGGTGTCGTGGAATATTAAATGATATCGGGAATATTCGTTTGGTCGTAGAATATTAAACGACCGTCGGGAATATTAAATGCGACTGCCGGTATGACCATAATGTGGGCCCCATAACGGAAAGCGATTGGATGAGGAAAGCGACAAAGTTTGGGTGGTTATAAATAACTTGGCGTAGTTATTCTGAATTAAAGGCGTAGTTATTACAGGTTAAGATTTGTTGGAATACCCGGTGGTTAAAATACTGATGTCTGGCGTGGTTGCACAAGAAAGCACTTGCGGTATTGCCGCGATGATTGTTGAATTATTGATCCTTACGTAAGAAGGCCTACTCAATAATTATTACGATGAATTCTTTGTTCAATAGTTTATTTTATTGATTCAATAATTCTTTGCGTTGGTATTTTATATTATTCTTTGTTTCAATAATTGTCAACGCACAGTATTTCCATTATCGGATCAATAATTCATATTATTTGAATAATATTATTAGATAACATTATTGGCAATGTCTAGAAAGTTACATACAAGGAGAGGTTTGGTCACCTAATTGCGGCGCCCGATAAGAGAGAGATCCTTATTGGAAAGCCCCTTTCAGGAGCGACTGGTTGTCATAAATGTGATTACGTAATATTATTTGTGAATAATTAATTATTGATTCATATGATAAAGAAATATTTATTTTATATGAATATAAATGATGGATTTATTTATGTGGTTATTAATGAAGGAATTAATGTTGAGGTGTTTTATCGGTATTTTATCGGATTGGAGGTATTAAAAATCAAATCGGGGTTTTGAGATATATTTAGGGGTTATAATTTTTAATCCGACCGTTGGATTGTGGTAATTTTGGGTATGTTATACATACATAAGTTGAGTATATGTCCACAAATTTTGAACGAATTAAAGATGAGCGTATAATTTGTTATGAATTTTAAGAGGTGCCGGATTAGGAAATTAGGTTTATAATTGATTTTGGTGGAAAATTCTAGAATTGAGTGGGCCCCACTTGTGGTTGGTGAAAAAATGTGCTGAATTTTATTTCAAATGTGGTGGGTGGCAATAGTAGCGAGTAAAGCCATCGGTAGCGAGTCAAGTGTCGCTTGGTGGGCTAACATTTTCTATAAATAGAAATTTAAGTTAGAATTGAAAATCACACACGAAACAAAGTTTTTCTCTTTCTCTCTATATTATTGAGCGTATTTTGTGAGTATTTAGATACTTTGAGAGTTCTTTATTGATCTACAAGTTTCATTCAAACATCACTTGAGCCTTTCCTTAGAAATCGATTCTTTGAGGTAAGGGATGTTATTTTATTCTCAAATGATATTATTTCTTGATATCATTATCTTTGAAATATTGGTTGGAACTTTTTATCAAATTTGGAACTTTTTCATGTGGGGTTCTTATTCATGAGTTACTATTCACGAGTTACTATTCATGAGTTACTATTCACGAGTTCTATTCACGAGTACTATTAATGAAGCGTGAAGATGTTTTTTTGTGGAATTTCTATCTTTTGGTGTGGAGTTACTATTCACGTATACGGCTTTATTCACGATATCTGACCTTTATTCACGAATACGGACTATTCATTCATAGAAAAATGAAAATTTTCTTTTAGGTCCAAAATCTATTTTGGATACTAGCTTTGATTGTATCCATGTTTTGATTATTCTTGAATTTTACACCACTGTGATTATTTTTGAGGTATTTTTGGACGTGGATAAAACCAAGTACGAATCCTTAATCCTTGTCATTTTGTTTCTTTGGATTCGTTTCTTTAAAAGTATTTCTCATCATCCTCGGTCTTAAATGATGATAGTATTGAATATCTTTGGCACTGTAGAGTGAAGATGAATGATTCTGAAGAATATCTTTGGCACATAGTGCGAAGATGAATGATTCTGAAGAATATCTTTGCTTCAGTAGTGCAAAGATGAGCAGTGTTTAAATGAACATGACCGATGATGAATATCTTTGGCACGTAGTGGTAAAAGATGAATATTTGATTTGAGATGAATATTGATTGATGTTACTGAGGATAAAATATTGATGATGAATTTATTAAATTCATAGATTATAGTAGATTTCATTTCTACGTAACTCTACATGAATTATTATTTCAGCTGCGAATATTGATCAAAACTTGTTGTCTATTGTATTCTATCGAGATTTTTCCTGTTGGAGACTAACGATAATTTGTTGTATATTATCTTAGTCATAACATTCTTCTTGGGCTAGTTGAGCTCACCCTTTTCCTTGTTGTTCCATTTTTTCTTCTCGGGGAGGCGAGAATGTAGCGAGTCTTAGTCGGGGGGTATGGAATGAAGGTTCTAGAGAGAGTTGTTTAGTAGTCCTCACCATTATTGTAAAATAATGTATCAATAAATGTGATGAGGATTTATTTGAGTATAAATATTGTCTAAAAGATAATATTTGTATTTAAACTCACGATTTTATTGTTGTGATAATAAAGTTGTAGTTGTTTACGTACCATGTATTTGGCTACTTTCGAGAATGGGTTGGGTGGAATGGACCTATTTTGGGGTCGTCACGGTTAAGTATCGAGCTTAGGGATATGATCTCTGGCGGAGATCGGGGAATAGAACTAGGAGGGAGAGGCGAGTAAATCCTTTGCTAGTGTGTCCTACCTAAGCTTATTTGTTAGTTGGTCGATATATATAGGGATATTATGTGATTGATTTCCTTAATTAACCCTTGTTTTATAGCGATGTAATTGAGAATGTCGTGAGAATATTAATAGTGGTGTAAATGAGGTAGTGGAGATACTGTACTTAACAACGAGGAGAGCGTGCAACATCTTTGCAATGTTCCTCCTGTGAAACAACACCAGCTGAGCGAGATGAGGAGCGAGGGATGTTTAGAAGTTTTTGCGATTCATGCAAAATCGACGAGGAGACTTCGTGTTCAAAATCTGGGAGAAATGATAGTAATTCATGGGTGGTCACTGCATTGGCGATTCAAAGAGTTGGGACCACAGAAGTGCAGGGAATGCGGATCCGATCATGGCGGAAACATGGGTCAAGCAAATTACCAAGATATTTGATGTCTTGGGATGCACGCGAAGAACGAAAGTTCCATTCGCTACTTTTATGTTCCGTGGCGGCAGATTCTTGGTGGGAATCGTAAGCGTACCCATTCATTTGCACTTTCGGCATATCGTGGGAGAGCGTTTGAAATGATTCAATGACAAGTACTTCGAAAGTATTCATTATATGAAGGAAGTGGAGTTTATTAGGCTGGAAGCGAGAATAATATGGCGGTATCCCGAGACGAGGCGAAGTTGCATGAGTTATCCGGTTTGCACCTCATTTGGTGGAGAATGAGGAGCGTATACGCGGATGTTTCTTAGAGGTTTGAAACCGGCATACGTCGATATCTCATTCTCATAAATTTTCTCTCTATTCGAGATGTTGTAAGCGGGGCTCGGTTGTTAGAAGCGAGATAACGAAAGCACGTTCAACCGAGGGACCATAACCGAGGATCATACCAAAGATAGTAGTCATCGAATAACGATAACCCGGTGGAGAAAGAAGAATACGGACAAAGGTGGTAACCACTCTGGTGGTAATCGTGGCCATGAAAATAGAAGAAGCGAGTTGGGAGGAGATTTTAAAAAGAGGAGATTCAACAACGACCATGTGAAGGCGTCGGCGCCGGTGTGGCAATTGGTTCCAAGGAGGAGAAAGACCATCGATCGTATGTTACAAATGCGGAAAGAGGGACATATCAAACCGCCCACAACAGGTTTAAGGTATGCTATAATTGTGGAAAAGAAGGACATATCGCTCGAGATTATGCGATATCGAAACCTAGTCGGCAAAATGAGGCGGTGACTCAAAAGGATGTCCGAGAAAAGTCAAAGTCAGCGGTTCTTGGAAGAAGCGTTTGTCGCGTGGCCGGTCAAAATCTGAGGAACCCGAACGAAATTAGTACGGGTTAGTTAATTATAAATTCTTTTGAAGTTTATACCTTACTGAATCTGGGATTCTACCCATTCTTTTTATCTCTTGCTTGCGCTCAGCGTTTGAACTTGACTACGGAGAAATTAGACTTTGACTTATTTATGGAGACTCGTTAGGAGAAACTTTCATTACATTAGTTGTTTAAAAATCTTGTTTGATTCAAGTTGGCACCATTACCTTACTGTTGACCTTATCTCTTTAAAGATACTTGCTTTTGGGGATTGATTGGTTAACTACTCATCACGCCAAAATTAATTGCTTTTGTAAGGTTGTTAGTTTTCATATTCTAAGCAACTTTGTTATTGAACTCAGCGATCGAACCATTGTAGTCAAACATTTTCATATCAAGCCATGAAGTCATTCGTTTATTACGGATGTCAAGTTTTCTTAGTCCATGTTATGGATTTGAATAAAGACACGTCGATTTGAATAATATTCTTGTTGTTATTGATTTTTCCGGCGTATTTCTGAAGAATTTATTGGCTTACTCCCTAAAGGCGATATTAAATTTTGTATCGACTTTGAACCCGTGACAAAACTCATTTCTAAAATCTCATATCGAATGGCTCTATTGAACTTCGAGGAGTTAAAAATTCAATTTATAGAATTTGGTACTGAGCCTTTATCTTGTGACTTCCTTTGTGGAATTCACCTAAGCAGAACTCTCTGTAAGGGGCGTCATATTCGATGCGATAGTAAAGCGATAGGTGTCATTGTGACGTCTTATCCAAGGTTGGGATATGAGTCGCGATTGAGAACAACCTAAGTCGGTAATCGAAATGCGTAGTTTTCTAAGGCTTAGTTGGTTATTATCGAAGATACGTTGAAGGATATTCTCGAATCGCTATTCCATTATCGCGGTGACTTCGTAGAGATACAAAATTCGAATGGAGCAAGGAATGTGGGAAGAGCTTGAAGAACTCGAGGAGACTCATTTGGTACATGTTACGACCGTGCCATCCTCGAAAAGCGAGCGTGGTAGGCGGCGTGTTGAGTAGAAGATCGTATTATCTGAAATGCGAGTACGATATTATCAAAGACTAATTTGTTATAATATACAAATAATAGAGATAGAGATGAAAACTCTAGGTACCCACGTGATGATATCTGATGCGTGATGATATCTGAGTATAATCGACTTTAATCGATAAAGTTAAAAATTTATTCAAGCTACACAATCGGTGATGAATTTGAAGAAGGAGAGTGCAAGAAGTTGTTATTTTAAAAGCGAGAATCGGTGAGGTGAGAAAGCTCAAACCTTGATTTATTAATCCATTTGAAATTCTCGATTGAATAGGGCGTGGCCTATAGACTCGTTTTACCACCAAGTATGTGGCGTGTTCATGCGCGTTTTTCACGTATCGATGTTACGTAAATATGTGGACGACCGAAACACGTTATTGAGTTAGAAGCCGGACGAGATAATAGAAGACTTAACGTATGAGGAGAGGTACTGTCAAGATTTTGTAGAGGAAAGAACATGACCTATGTCAGAGGTTATACCATAAGTTAAAGTTTTGTGGAGAAACCATGCTTTATAGAGGAAATGACACGGGAGTTGGAAGCGAAAATGAAAGCGAGGTATTCTCATCTTTTGAAACACAGAATCTGACGTCGATTTCGAGGAACGAAATTTCATAAGGAGGGAGGTTGTAAGACCGAAATTTTTAAATAAAAAGGAATTTCCTTTATTTATTATTTTGAAATAGTAAGGGTTGATTTGATTAATGTGGATAGTAAAAGGGTTAAATCACGCAAATATTTCAAAATAAGCAAGTGGTTATAAAATATTCATTTTTGTGGGAATATTCGTTTGGTCGTGGAATATTCGTCTTTGTTGGGAATATTCGTTTGGTCAGTAGAATATTAAATGCTTTGTCGAGAATATTAAATGCTGGCAGGCGTGAATGTGTGTGGGCCCCATGCTTGAAAGCGATTGGATGAGGAAAAGCGACAAAGTTTGGGTGGTTATAAATAACTTGGCGTAGTTATTACAGATTAAAGGCGTAGTTATTCTGAATTAAGGCATTGGAATACCCGATTGGTTAAAATACGATGTCTGGCGTGGTTGCACGAAGAAGACGCGGTATTATAAGCGATATTGTTGAATTATTGATCCTTACGTAAGAAGGCACTACTCAATAATTATTACGGTAATTCTTATTCGATAGTTTATTTTATTGATTCAATAATTCTTTGCGTTGGTATTTTATATTATTCTTTGTTTGATAATTGTCACTTTGACATGATATTTCCATTATCGGATCAATAATTCATATTATTTGAATAATATTATTAGATAACATTATTGGCAATGTCTAGAAAGTTACATCTAAGGAGAGGTTTGGTCACCTAATTAATTGCGCTTGATGAAGGAGAGATCCTTATTGGAAAGCCCCTCTTTCTGAGAGCAACACTGGTTATCATAAATGTGATTACGTAATATTATTTGTGAATAATTAATTATTGATTCATATGATAAGGAAATATTTATTTTATATGAATATAAATGATGGATTTATTTATGTGGTTATTAATGAAGGAATTAATGTTGAGGTGTTTTATCAGTATTTTATCGGATTGGAGGTATTAAAAATCAAATCGGGGTTTTGAGATATATTGCGGGGTTATAATTTTTAATCCGTAGTTGGATTGTGGTAATTTTTGGGTATGTTATACATACATAAGTTGAGTATATGTCCACAAATTTTGAACCGTTAAAGATGAGCGTATAATTTGTTATGAATTTTAAGAGGTGTCGGATTCGGAAATTAGGTTTATAATTGATTTTGGTGGAAAATTCTAGAATTGAGTGGGCCCCACTTGTGGTTGGTGAAAAAATGTGCTGAATTTTATTTCAAATGTGGTGGGTGGCAATAGTAGCGAGTAAAGCCATCGGTGGTGCAGTCAAGTCTGCTTGATTGGGCTAACATTTTCTATAAATAGAAGGCTAAGTTAGAATTGAAAATCACACACGAAACAAAGTTTTCTCTCTCTCTCTATATTATTGAGCGTATTTTGTGAGTATTTAGATACTTTGAGAGTTCTTTGTTCGAAGACAAGTTTCATTCAAACATCACTTGAGCCTTTCCTCCGGAAATCTTGATTCTTTGAGGTAAGGGATGTTATTTTATTCTCAAATGATATTATTTCTTTGATATCATTATCTTTGAAATATTGGTTGGAACTTTTTATCAAATTTGGAACTTTTCATGTATGGGGTTACTATTCATGAGTTCTTATTCACGAGTTCTTATTCATGAGTTACTATTCACGAGATTCTTATTCACGAGTACTATTAAATGAAGCGTGAAGATGTTTTTTGTGGAATTTCTATCTTTTGGTGTTGAGTTACTATTCACGTGTCACGGACTATTCACGATATCTGACCACTATTCACGAATCTGGCCTATTATTAGAAAAATGAAAATTTTCTTTTTCGTCAAAATATCTATTTTGGATACTAGCTTTGATTGTATCCATGTTTTGATTATTCTTGAATTTTACACCCTTTGTGATTATTTTTGAGGTATTTTTGGGCGTGGATAAAACCAAGTACTGAATCCTTAATCCTTGTCATTTTGTTTCTTTGGATTCGTTTCTTTAAAAGTATTTCTCATCATCCTCGGTCTTAAATGATGATAGTATTGAATATCTTTGGCTGTAAAGTCTGCAAAGATGAATGATTTCTGAAGAATATCTTTGGCACAGTAGTGCAAAGATGAATGATTTCTGAAGAATATCTTTGGCCTGTAGTGCAAAGATGAGCAGTGTTTAAATGAACATGAATGAAGTGATGAATATCTTTGGCTGTGGTGCAAAGATGAATATTTGATTTGAGATGAATATTGATTGATGTTACGAGGATAAAATATTGATGATGGGTATTAAATTCATAGATTATAGTAGATTTCATTCTCTACGTAACTCTTACTATGAATTATTATTTCCAATGCGAATATTGATCCGAAACTTGTTGTCTATTGTATTCTATCGATTTTTCCTGTTGGAGACTAACGATAATTTGTTGTATATTATCTTAGTCATAACATTCTTCTTTGGGCTAGTTGAGCTCACCCTTTTCCTTGTTGTTCCATTTTTCTTCTCGGGAGGCGAGAATGTAGCGAGTACTTAGTCTGGGTATGGAATGAAGGTTCTAGAGAGAGTTGTTTAGTAGTCCTCACCATTATTGTAAAATAATGTATCAATAAATGTGATGAGGATTTATTTGAGTATAAATATTGTCTAAAAGATAATATTTGTATTTAAACTCACAGTTTTATTGTTGTGATAATAAAGTTGTAGTTGTTTCTGTACCATGTATTTGGCTACTCAGAATGGGTTGGGTGGAATGGACCTATTTTGGGGTCTTCAATATCATTACTCAGAATGGGTAAAATGCGCAAATATTTCAAATAAGCAAGTGGTTATAAAATATTCATTTTTATGGGAGAATATTCGTTTGATCGTGGAATATTCTTCTTTGTCGGGGAATATTCATCGAATGGTATGACCTTGTGTGGTCCCCATAATGTAAAGCGATTGGATGAAGAAAGCGACAAGTATAAGTTGTTTATAAATAACTGGCGTAGTAGTTCACCAATTATCTTGTTGGAATACACGGTGGTTAAAACATAGTAGCACTGCGGTATTACACCAATAATTGATTCTTACGTAAGAAGGCACTACTCGATAATTGTTACGATAATTCTTGTTCAATATTTTATTTTATTGATTCAATAATTTCTCGTTGATATTTTATATTGTTGTTGTTTGATAATTGTCGTTACACGGTATTTTCTATTATCGGATCAATAGTTCATATTATTTGAATAATATTATTAGATAATATTATTGGCAATGTCTAGAAAGTTACATACAGGAGAGGTTTGGTCACCTAATTGTGCGCTTGATGAGGAGAAATCCTTATTGGAAAACCCCCTTTCACTGAGGAGCGGCACGGTTGTGATATTGTGATTCTATAATATTATTTGTGAATAATTAATTATTGATTTATATGAAAAGGAAAATATTCATTTTATGTGGATATAAATGGAGAAAATTTTAAAGTGACAATTGTTAAAAATTGATATTTTATCTTTTCTAATAAATAATTCATTTAAATATATTATTATATTTTAATAATATGATAATGGTGATATTTTTACAATGAATGTGGGATATATGATTATATGAGGAGGAAAGTATTTTTGTTACTAAAAATATTTAAAACATTTTTTCATGTTTGCGGACCCCATTTCTTGGTGAAATTTGATTATATTGTAAAATCATCCAGTATGTGGATTTGATTCAATTTTTGTTTGATATTTGGAAAACTTAAACTTACAAAGCTGTAGAGAATGAAATTTCCTATGAAAAAGACACAAGGTTAGAATTTTTCGAATAAAAGGCTATTTATTATGAATTATTGAAGTTCCGAAGTTCCGGAATAATTAATTTTTGAAGTTTAAAATATTTTAATTAAGAAAAACGTTTTTGTTGCTTTGGCACATGTGTGGCTGATGTTTTGGCCAAATAAGTGGGCGTAGGAAGTTTAACTAAATTATAATATTATTATATTAAAATTTCTGCTTTGGTGTTCTAAGCATTTTCCTATAAATAGGGTGCTTAGGTTAGAATTGAAAATCACATCGAAAATGAAGTTTCTCTCTCTATATTATCGGCGTATTCTTGTGAGTATTTTTATACTTTGAGAGTTCTTTATATCGGTGCAAGTTCCTTGACGTTATATCCGATATTCGAAAGGAAGTACTATTCTTTTCGAGGTAAGGGATCTTATTTTTTTTTAAATGATATTATTTCTTCTAATATTATTATCTTGGGATTATTGGTAAGATTTTTCTTGTGAAATTCTTGTCTTTTAGTGTCGGGGTTACTATTTATGTATCGACACTATTCACGAATCTAATCTTATTCACGGAAAAATTAAATTTTCATTTTTTCTAAAATATCGAAAATGGATACTAGCTTTGATTGTATCCATGTTTTGATCATTCTTGAATTTTACTTCACTATGGTTATTTATAAAGTATTTTTGAACTTGGACTGTTTAAAGTACGAATCCTTAATATTTGTTCTTTTGTTTCACTGGATTCGTTTTCTTTAAAATATTTTTCATCATTCTCGAGGTCCTAAATGATGATATTCTTGAATATTTTTTGGCTGTAGTGCAAAAGATGGTTGATTTTCTTATGAATATCTTTGGTGTAGCGACCCCAAAATAGGTCCATTCCATCCAACCCATTACGTAGTCGCCAAATACATGGTGTACGAAACAACTACAACTTTATTATCACAACAATAAAAGCTGTGAGTTTAAATACAAATATTATCTTCTAGACAATATTTATACTCAAATAAATCCTCATCACATTTATTGATACATTATTTTACAATAATGGTGAGGACTACTAAACAACTCTCTAGAACCTTCATTCCATACCCCGACTAGTACTGCTTACATTCTCGCCTCACGAGAAGAAAAATGGAATAATAAGGAAAAGGGTGAGCTCAACTAGCCCGATAAAGAATGTTATGACTAAGATAATATACAACAAATTATCGTTAGTCTCCAACGAGGAAAAATCGATAGAATACAATAGACAACAAGTTTCGAGATCAATATTCGCAATGAAAAATAATAATTCATAGAAGAGTTACGTGAGAATGAAATCTACTATAATCTATGAATTTAACAAGTCCATCATCAATATTTTATCCTCTGTAACATCAATCAATATTCATCTCAAATCAAATATTCATCTTTGCACTTCTGCCAAAAAGATATTCATCAATCGGTCATGTTCATCTCAACACTGCTCATCTTTGCACTAAAGGCCAAAGATATTCATCGATCGATATGTTCATTTAAACACTGTTCATCTTTTGCTACAGTGCCAAAGATATTCTTGAGAAATCATTCATCTTTGCACTACGGGCCAAAGATATTCTTGAAATCGTTCATCTTTTGACCACTGGGCCAAAGATATTCAATAATATCATCATTTAAGATGAGGATGATGAAAAATATTTTAAAGAAACGAATCCGATTGAAACAAAATGACAAGGATTAAGGATTAAGGATTAGTACTTTGTTTTATCCATGTCCAACAATACCTCAAAAATAATCATAGTGAAGTAAAATTCAAGAATGATCAAAACATGGATACAATCAAAGCTAGTATCCGGAATAGATATTTTAATTTAAAAGAAAAATTTTCATTTTTTTCGGTAAATAGTGCCGATTATTCGTGAATAGTGCCAGATACGTGAATAGTGCCTTAGTATCGTGAATAGTAACTCAAACACCCAAAGATAGAAATTCCACAAAAAATATCTTCACGCTTAGCATGAATAGTACTTTCGTGAATAGTAATCGTGAATAGTAACTCATGAATAGTAACTCGTGAATAGTAACTCATGAATAGTAACCCAGACATGAAAAAAGTTCCAAATTTGATAAAAAGTTCCAACCAATATTTCAAAGATAATGATATTGAAGAATTAATATCATTTGAGAAGAAAATAACATCCTTACCTCAAAGAATCAAGATTTTAAAAGAAAGGCTCGGAAGTGATCTTTGAATGAAACTCAGATCTTGAGCAAAGAACTCTCAAAGTATCTAAATACTCACAAAATACGCTCAATAATATAGAGAGAGAAAGAGAAAACTTTGTTTCGGTGTGATTTTCAATTCTAACTTAGCCCTCTATTTATAGGAAAATGTTTAGCCAAGCGCAGACTTGACTTACACTCGATGGCTTTACCTCGCTACTATTGCCACCCACCACATTTGAAATAAAATTCAGCACATTTCTTCACCAACCACAAGTGGGGCCCACTCAATTCTAGAATTTTCCACCAAAATCAATTATAAACCTAATTTCCTAATCCACACCTCTTAAAATTCACAACAAATCATTCATGCATTTTTAACGTTCAAAATTTGTGGACATATACTCAACTTATGTATGTATAATATACCCAAAAATTACCACAATCCAACTATCGGATTAAAAATTATAACCCCATGAATATATCTCAAAACCCCGATTTGATTTTTAATACCTCCAATCCGATAAAAATCGATAAAACACCTCAACATTAATTCCTTCATTAATAACCACATAAATAAATCCATCATTTATATTCATATAAAATAAATATTTTCTTATCATATGAATCAATAATTAATTATTCACAAATAATATTACGTAATCACATTTATGACAACCAGTCGTTCCTGTGAAAGAGGGCTTTCAATAAGGATCTCTCCTCATGGCGCAAGCAATTAGGTGACCAAACCCTCCTTAGTACGTAACTTTCTAGACATTGCCAATAATGTTATCTAATAATATTATTCAAATAATATGAATTATTGATCCGATAATGGGAAATATCGTGCGGTGACAATTATTGAAACAAAGAATAATATAAAATACCAACGCAAAGAATTATTGAATCAATAAAATAAAATATTGAATAAAGAATTCATCGTGAAAATTATTGAGTAGTGCCATCTTTACGTGCGAATCAATAATTCAACAATCTTGCAATGTAACCTGTGTATGCCACTTTGTGCAACCACGCCAGACATCAGATTTTAACCACCGGTATTCCAACAATCTTAACAGAATAACTATACGATCTTAATTAGTGAATAACTACGCCAAGTTATTTATAACCACCCAAACTTTGTCATTTTCTCATCCAATTTTTTCCGTTATGGGGCCCACATGGTACGGCTGTCAGTCGCATGCGAATATTCCTCGACAAGCACGAATATTCTACACGACCAAACGAATATTCCAAACAAAAATGAATATTTTATAACCACTTGCTTATTTTGAAATATTTACGTATTTAACCCTTTACTATCCACATTAATCAAATCAACCCTTACTATTTCAAAATAATAAATAAAGGAAATTCCTTTTATTTAAAAAATTTTTTGGTCTTACAACCTCCCTCCTGGCTGAAATTTTCGTCCTCGAAATCGACGTACATACCTGGTGTTTCAAAAGGTAAAGATACCTCGCTTTCATTTTCGTTTCCAACTCCCTGTGTCATTTCCTCAATAGCATGGTTTCTCCACAAAACTTTAACTTATGGTATAACCCCTCATTACATAGGTCATGTTCTTTCCTCTACAAAATCTTGACAGTACCTCTTCCCGACGTTAAGTCTTTGGCTATCTCGTGACGGTTCTAACTCAATGACGTGTTTCGGGTCGTCCACATATTTACGTAACATCGATACGTGAAAAGCGTTATGAACACGCCATACTTGGTGGTGGTAAAACGAGTCCATAGGCCACGGTTCCTATTCGATCGAGAATTTCAAATGGATTAATAAATCAAGGTTTGAGCTTTCTCACCTCACCGATTCTCGCTTTTAAAATAACAACCTCTTGCACCTCCTTCTTCAAATTCATCGGCTCCGGTGTGTAGCTTGAACGACTTTAACTTTATCGATTAAAGTCGATTATACTCGTATATCATCAATGCATCGTATATCATCACGTGGGTACCTAGAGTTTTCATCTCCATCTCTATTATTTGTATATTATCTGAAATGAGTCTTTGACAATATTGTACTCCGTACTTGTATACGATTTTCACTCAACACGTCGCCTACCACGCTCGCTTCTCAGGATGGCATGGTCGTAACATATCTTTGAAATGAGTCTCTCTTGAGTTCTTGAAGCTCTTCCCACATTCCTTGCTCCATTTGAATTTTGTATCTCTACGAAGTCACTACGTTAATGGAATAGCGATTCGAGAATATCCTTCAACGAATCTCCGATAATAACCAACTAAGCTTCAGAAAGCTACGATTTCGATTCGACTTAGGTTGCTCTCAATCGTGACTCATATCCCAATCTTGGATAAGACGTCACAATGACATTTATCTCATTTCTTATTTATCGAATATGGCGTCCCCTACAGAGAGTTCCGGCGGTGCATTCCACAAAGGAAGTCACAAGATAAAGGCTCGGTACCAAATTTATAGTTGAATTTTAACTCCTCAAGTTCAATAGAGCCATTCGATATGAGATTTTAGAAATGAGTTTTATCTTAGGGTTCAAAGTCGATACAAAATTTAATATCGATCTTTGGGAGTAAGCAATAAATTCTTCAGAAATACGTCGGGGAAAATCAACAACAACAAGAATATTATTCAAATCGGCGTGTCTTTATTCAAATCCATAACATGGACTAAGAAAACTTGACATCCGTAATAAACGAATGACTTCTTGGCTTGATATGAAAATGTTTGACTACAATGGTTTGTTGCTTGAGTTCGAATAACGAGTTGCTTAGGAATATGAAAACTAACAACCTTACAAAAGCAATCAATTTTGGCGTGATGAGTAGTTAACCAATCAATCCCCCAAAAGCAAGTATCTTTAAAGAGATAAGGTCAATGGGTAAGGTAATGGTGCCAACTTGAATCAAACAAGATTTTTTTAAACAACGGATGTAATGAAAGTTTCTCCTAAACTGATTCTCCATAAATAGGTCAAAGTCTAATTTCTCCGTAGTCAAGTTCAAACGTTGCAAGCAAGCAAGAGAGATAAAAGAATGGGTAGAACCAAGGTATCTAGTAAGGTATAAACATCGCAAGAATTTATAATTAACTAACTTGAGTGCTAACCTTCGCTCGGGTTCCTCGTATTTTGAATGATCCACGACAAACGCTCTTCCAGAATCGTTGACTTTGACTTTTACGGGACATCCTTTTTGAGTCACCGCCCAACCGTGACTAGGTTTCGATATCGCATACAATCTCGGCGATATGTCCTTCTTTTCCACAATTATAGCATACCTTAAACTGTTGTGGGCGGTTTGGTGAGATATCCCTCTTTCGCATTTGTAACATACGAATAGATGGTCTTTCTCCTCCTTGGAACCGATTGCCATCTTTAGCGCTGAAGTCTTCAGCATGGTCGTTGTTGAATCTCCTCTTTTTAAAATCTCCTCCCAACTCGCTTCTTCTATTTTCATACGATTACCACCGGAGTGGTTCTAGCCTTTGTCCGTATTCTTCTTTCTCCATTTGGTTATCGTTATTACGATCGCTATCTTTAGTATGATCCACGTTATGGTCCCTCGGTTGAACGTACTCGTTATCTCGCTTCTAACAATGAGCCCTGTTTACAACATCTCGAATAGAGAAAATTTATGAGAAATGAGATCTTGACGTATGTCGGGTTTCAAACCTCGTAAACATCCCGTCATACGTTCCTCATTCTCCACCAAATGAGGTGCGAAACGGATAACTCATGCAAACTTAAGCGCTTCGCGTCTTTGGGACACCGCTATGTTATTCTCGCCCAATCTAATAAACTCCACTTCCTTCGTATATGACGAATACTTTCAGGAAGTACTTGTCATTGAACTGCTTCTCAAACATCTCCCATGACATGCTGAGTGCAATTGAATGGGGTACGCCTTCGCAATTCCCACCAAGAATCGCTTCGCCACGGAACATAAAAGTAGCGAATGGAACTTTCGTTCTTCTTCGCATCCCAAGACATCGAATATCTTGGTAATTTTCTTGACCCATGTTTCCGCCATGATCGGATCTCGCTTTCCCTGTAACTCGGTGGTCCCAACTCTTTGAAGCGCTTGGTCAGCGTGACCACGGTGAATTCGCTATCATCTCCTCCCCGTATTTTGAACACGAGTCTCCCTCGTCGATTTTTTGCATGAGCGCAAAAAGCTTCTAAACATCCCCTCATTCATCATCCATTCGGTGGTGTTATTCACGGGAGGTACATTGTCGACTGTTGCACGTTCTCCTCGTTGTTAAGTGCGAGCATCTCCACGGTCTCATTTACTCCACTATTAATATTCTCGGTCGACATTCTCAAATCGTCATAAAACAAGGGTTAATTAAGGAAATCAATCACATAATATCCCTATATCTTGACCAACTAACAAATAAGCTTAGGTAGGACACACTAGCGAAGGATTTACTCGTCTCTCCCTCCTAGTTCTATTCTCGATCTCCGCCAGATCATATCCCCAAGCTCGATACCAACTATGGCGACCCCAAAATAGGTCCATTCCATCCAACCCATTTCGAAATGCCAAAATACATGGTACGTAAAACAACTACAACTTTATTATCACAACAATAAAGCGGTGAGTTTAAATACAAATATTATCTTCAGACAATATTTATACTCAAATAAATCCTCATCACATTTATTGATACATTATTTTACAATAATGGTGAGGACTACTAAACAACTCTCTCTAGAACCTTCATTCCATACCCAGAGCTAGTACTCATTACATTCTCGCCTCACGAGATAAAAAATGGAACAACGAGGAAAAGGGTGAGCTCAACTAGCCCAATAAAGAATGTTATGACTAAGATAATATACAACAAATTATCGTTAGTCTCAACAGGAAAAACGATCGATAGAATACAATGAGACAACAAGTTTCGGATCAATATTCATAGTGAAATAATAATTCATAGAAGAGTTACGTAGAGAATGAAATCTACTATAATCTATGAATTTAACAATCCATCATCAATATT
This sequence comes from Panax quinquefolius, assembly GCA_020205615.1. Lineage (NCBI taxonomy): Eukaryota > Viridiplantae > Streptophyta > Magnoliopsida > Apiales > Araliaceae > Panax > Panax quinquefolius. The sequence goes on along the minus strand of CM035154.1, from coordinate 148,221,481 downwards.
TTATCCTGTAACATCAATCGATATTCATCTCAAATCAAATATTCATCTTTGCCTACTGAAGCCAAAGATATTCATCAATCGGTCATGTTCATCTCAACACTTTGTTCATCTTTGCACTAAAGGCCAAAGATATTCATCGATCGGTCGTGTTCATTTAAACACTGTTCATCTTTGCACTACTGAGCCAAAGATATTCTTGAGAAATCATTCATCTTTGCACTTCTGGGCCAAAGATATTCTTCGAGAATCGTTCATCTTTTACTACTGGCCAAAGATATTCAATAATATCATCATTTAAGGCGAGGATGATGAAAATATTTTAAAAAAAGCGAATCCGGTGAAACAAAATGACGAGGATTAAGGATTAAGGATTCGTACTTTGTTTTATCCATGTCCAACAATACCTCAAAAATAATCATAGTGAAGTAAAATTGAGAATGATCAAAACATGGATACAATCAAAGCTAGTATCCGAATAGATATTTTAGGCGAATTAAAAGAAAAATTTTCATTTTTCGGTAAATAGTGCCGTATTCGTGAAATAGTCAGATATCGTGAATAGTCTAAGTATACGTGAATAGTAACTCAAACCCAAAGATAGAAATTCCACAAAAAACATCTTCACGCTCTTATGAATAGTACTCGTGAATAGTAACTTCGTGAATAATAACTCATGAATAATAAGTAACTCGTGAATAGTAACTCATGAATAATAAGTAACCGGCATGAAAAGTTCCAAATTTGATAAAAAGTTCCAACCAATATTTCAAAGATAATGATATTGAAGAATTAATATCATTTGAGAAGAAAATAACATCCCTTACCTCAAAGAATCGATTAGCCGGAAAGAAAGGTGGGAAGTGATCTTTGAATGAAACTTATCTTGAACGAGAACTCTCAAAGTATCTAAATACTCACAAAATACGCTCAATAATATAGAGAAAGAAAACTTTGTTTCGGTGTGATTTTTAATTCTAACTTAGCCCTCTATTTATAGGAAAATGTTAGCCCGTCTAAAAGCAGACTTGACTTAGCTACCGATGGCTTTACTCGCTACTATTGCCACCCACCACATTTGAAATAAAATTCAGCACATTTCTTCACCAACCACAAGTGGGGCCCACTCAATTCTAGAATTTTCCACCAAAATCAATTATAAACCTAATTTCCTAATCCGACACCTCTTAAAATTCACAACAAATCATTCGTGCATTTTTAATTCGGTTCAAAATTTGTGGACATATACTCAACTTATGTATGTATAACATACCCAAAAATTACCACAATCCAAAGCGGTCGGATTAAAAATTATAACCCATAATATATCTCAAAACCACGATTTGATTTTTAATACCTCCAATCCGATAAAAAATCGATAAAACACCTCAACATTAATTCCTTCATTAATAACCACATAAATAAATCCATCATTTATATTCATATAAAATAAATATTCCTTATCATATGAATCAATAATTAATTATTCACAAATAATATTACGAGTAATCACATTTATGATAAATCCAGTCGCTCCAGGAAAGAGGGGCTTTCCAATAAGGATCTCCCTTCTTTGGCGGCAATTGAGTAGGTGACCAAACCTCTCCTTGTATGAACTTTCTAGACATTGCCAATAATGTTATCTAATAATATTATTCAAATAATATGAATTATTGATCGATAATGGGAAATCTTGTGCGGTGACAATTATTGAAACAATGATAATATAAAATACCAACGCAAAGAATTATTGAATCAATAAAATAAAATATTGAGCAAGAACTCACTGTGAAAATTATTGAGTAAGTGCCATCTTACGTCGAATCAATAATTCAACAATCTTTGTAATGTCTGAGTGTCTTCGCGCAACCACAGCGTATTCTCGTATTTTAACCACGGGTATTCCAACAAATGCTATTCTGTAATAACCTACGGTCTTAACCAGTAATAACTACGCCAATTATTTATAACCACCCAAACTTTGTCATTTTCCTCATCCAATCGCTTTTTCGTTATAGGGCCCCAACACATGGTCGCTACCGGTCGTCATCGAATATTCACGACAAAGATCTGAATATTCTACGACCAAACGAATATTCCCCGACAAAAATGAATATTTTATAACCACTTGCTTATTTTGAAATATTTACGTATTTAACCCTTTACTATCCACATTAATCAAATCAACCCTTACTATTTCAAAATAATAAATAAAGGAAATTCCTTTTTATTTAAAAAAATTTCGGGGTCTTACATTTGGCCTGTAGTGCAAAGATGTACAGGTGTTGAGATGAACATGATCGACTGATGAATATCTTTGGCCTGTAGTGCAAAGATGAATATTTGATTCAAGATGTATATTGATTGATGTTATGAGGGATAAAATATTGATGATGGACTTTTAAATTCATAGATAATAGTAGATTTCATTCTCTACATAACTCTTCTATGAATTATTATTATTTCATTTGTGAATATTTATCTCAAACTTGTTGTCTATTGTATTTTATCAAATTTTTTCCTGTTGAAGACTAACGATAATTTGTTCTATATTATCTTAGTCATAATATTTTCTTGGGCTAGTTGAGCTCACCCTTTTCTTTTGTTCCATTTTCTTCTCGAGGAAGGCGAGAATGTAGCGAGTACTAGTTGGGGTATGGAATGAAGGTCTTAGAAAGTTGTTTTAGTAGTCCTCACCATTTTTGTAAAATAATATATCAATAATTGTAATGAGGACTTATTTGAGTGTTGATATTGTCTAGAAGACAATATTTGTATTTAAACTCATAGTTTTTATGTTGTATTAATAAAGTTGTAGTTATTTCTGTACCATGTTATTGACGACTCAGAATGGGTGTTGTATACCTATTTTGGGGGCGTCACATTAGACTTTGACATAAAATAAAGAAGATGGGCAGAAAATGCAACTTATATGTATATCTCGCTTTCGACTGACGGGATATACGGTATGTGTTAAACTTCTCTGAATTGAACGTCACATTTTTAAATGGTCCTAAAAAATAAAAATCAACATTTGGGTTCCAAAATTTTCTACCACTTTCTTCTCAATGTAATGGGTATGATAGGGAAATCAATCAGTCACATATGCCTAATTACTATAACTTTGATTCTCGTCAACTACCAGCTAGCATTGATGTTAATATTGCGGTGCACCAATTTTTCAAAGTTTAATGAGAAGAGTGGCTACCAAAAACCTGACATTTATGTTAATCACAAGATCAAATAGAAACCTGATAATAAGTATCTCAGGAAATGATGCATATATAGATTGAAGTAAAGTGATATGGAATAAATTTCAGAAACAAAAATATCATTTCCATACAGAAATTTAAAATCAAATAATAGGACAAGTATGAACCATACTTGCACCCATACTTATTTATTCTTCGCTAAATCACCATGAAAATTGAGTCCATTCTCAACTACTCAAGGGAAGCTAAAAGTTCAAGCTCCATTATTGTTTTTTTTTCTTCTTATCAACAAACCAAATATGATTATCCACTTCAAGACAGAAGTAAAGAGCAATTCGTGCTGATAACGTATTATGAAAGATAACTAAAAACAAGATGATTAGATAAAAGAGAGTATTTGCATAATCTTTTTGTATATCACACAATCACTTTACAATTGTCTTATTTATAGAAATAAGAACATCAATACAACTAAGAAGTTACAAGACTCAAGAGTCATACATTTTAATACTCAATGAGAGTTACATGTATCTAGACATCCATATAATATTATGAATCTAGACATTTTATAACAAATCACCAATCATTTAAAACTTTCTTTTATTTATTAGTGTGCACTGTGTACTTGCTTTAAGTCTTCTATTAGGCTTTAATTGGACTGAAAATTAGACTAAAAAATTAAGTTAGAGTTCAAGTTACACCATACCAACAATAAGGGTTAAATACACTTTTCGTCACTTTATTAGGATCGGTTTACAAATACATCACCTAACTAATTTTATTTACGATCAACTCATTGAACTATACATTATTTATAAAAAGTGATTTTTTTGTCTATGTCTCATTAACCATTTAATGTAAAAAACGTGGTAATACGTGGCAAAACCGATAGAGAGAGAGAAGCGAGTTGAATAACTAATTAAATTAAATTATACTCAATTTATAACAAATAGTTAAAAAAAATATAAATTAAATTAATATACATAATAAATAATTAAATTAAATAAATTAATTAACAATAAAATAAATTAATGAATAATTTTTACAAATGTATTTATATAAATTAATAAATTCATATTTTTTTTAAAATTTTTAAATATTTTAATTTCACTTTAAAAATATAAAATTATCTAATATTGTGAAATGGAGGGATTATTATTATTATTATCATATTCCTTTTTCCAGATAAAAGTAAGAAAAAAAAAACTTCATCTTCCTCACAGAGATCTTCATCGGCCGCCACCCACCATCATCCATAACCATCACCATCAACAACCCAAACATCTACTGTGACGCCCCCAAAATAGGTATATATCACCCATTTTGAGTTGTCAAATACATGGTACAGAAATAACTACAATTTTATTAATACAATTATCGTGCAAAATACGACAATACATAAACTGTGAGTTTAAATACAAATATTATCTTCTAGACAATATCAACACTCAAATAAGTCCTCGTTACAATTATTGATACATTATTTTATAAAAATAGTGAGGACCACTAAACAACTTTCTAGAACCATCATTCCATATCCCGATTAGTACTCGCTACATTCTCGCCTCCTAAGAAGAAAAATGGAACAAAAAGGAAAAGGGTAAGCTCAACTAGCCCAGTAAAGAATATTATGACTAAGATAATATAGAACAAATTATCGTTAGTCCTCAATAGGGTAAAATATGATAGAATACAATAGACAACAAGTTTTAAATCAATATTCGCAGCGGAAATAATAATTCATTAGAAGAGTTACGTAGAGAATGAAACCTACTTTCTTCTATGAATTTAAAAGTTTATCATCAATATTTTATCCCTGTAACATCAATCAATAAACATCTTGAATCAAATATTCATCTTTGCACTACAGGCCAAAGATATTCATCAGTTGGACATGTTCATCTCAACACCTGTTCATCTTTGCACTACGGCCAAAGATATTCATCGAAAATCATTCATCTTCAGACTTCAAGCCAAAGATGACGCCCCAAAACGGTATACATCACCCATCTTGAGTCGCCAGGATACATGGTACATAACTCAACTACAAACTTAATTATACAATTGTCGTGCAAAAATACGACAAAACATAATTGAGAGTTTAAACACGAATATTACCTTCTAGACAATATCCACACTCAATGGAGTCCTCATTATAATTATTATCACACTATTTTATAAAAATAGTAAGGACTACTATAGCCACCATCTCGGACCGTTAATCCATTTCCCAAACCGGTCCACTATATTCTCATTTCCTGAAGAGAACATTAAAAGAAAAGGGTGAGCTCAACTAGCCCAGTAAGAAATATTATGACTAAGATAATGTAGAATAAATTATCCTTAGCCTTCAACAAAGTATAACAACTGATGAAATATAATAGACAACAAGTTTTAGATCAACAAGCTGCGGTGGAATAAGCAATCCATTAGAAGAGTCAAGTAGAACATAATATCTACTATCTCTTCTAGATTAAAAAAATATCATTAATATTTCATTCTGTAATACTCAACAACAGTTCTTTGTTATACCCAAGATAAAAGAACTATCATCACCTGTCTTCACCTAAACCACCAAAGATTATAATTAAATCCACAATTCATATTTATAATCATATAACTCAACAGTTTTTCCTTGCCACAAAGGCTTAATAGAACGTTTACTCAATATCCTTAACCCAAAGGCTAAAGATATTCAAATGTAATAACAATGATCATACCAATCAGTTGTCTACCTTTGCACTATGGGCCAAAAATATTTAATTATAAAACCAATGGTCATGATCATACCAATCAATTGTCTGTCAGTGCACTACGACCAAATACATTCAACTATTAACTAATGGTCATGATCCTGCCAATCACATCATCGAATTATCCATGCACTACGGGCCAAGGATATTCGTTATTATCACCAGTGGTTATGATCATGTCATACACTTGTTCATCTTTGCACGTAAGCCAAAGATATACAACTATAAAACCAATAATCAACAGTCCATCTTTGTGCGTAAGCGAAAAAAATATACAATTGTAAAACCAATAATCAACGGTCCATCTATGCACGTAAGCAAAGATATACAAATCGTAAAACCAATAATCAATAACAGTCCATGAATTTAAGTAAAATATGACTTTCATCACAATATAAGCATGAGGATGATGACAATGATATAAGCATTAATCAAGCGAAATCAAGGATAAATATTAAAGACTTTAAATTTATCTAGAGTTTAAAATATCCAAATTGTCAACATGATCTTTGCTTTGGAGTAAAATTCAAGAATAATATTCATGTACCAAAAATAATTTGGACATAAAAAGAAATATATTTTTGGGTAAATAGTAATGAATAGTAACCTATGAATAGTACTTGGGAATAGTACTCGTGAATAGTACCCCGGCATGAAAAGTATTCCAAATACAGAGTGAATAATATTAGAGTGAATAGTAATTGGGTGAATAGTAACCGTGAATAGTAACTCGTGAATAATACTCAGAACATAAAAAAGTACCGAATACCGAGAGTGAATAATATTAGAGTGAATAGTATGCTTAGGGTGAATAGTAACTTAGTGAATAGTAACTCGTAAAAGAAAAATACCAAAAAAAAAATGATATTCCATGGCGAGTACAAAAGAAATGATATCTCATACGAGTATAATAGAATATACTGAAAGCGCAAATGGATTTTTACCGCCGCCATGCAGTAATCCACGTGAGACGAGATCATTTCCACAATTTAATAAAGAATGAATACGAAGGATCATTCACCGTGCATGATAATCCATAGACAAAAGGTTATTCTAACAGAATAATAAAGAATGGAATAATAAGAAGAATTCACCGTATGCATGCGGAGAAATCACGCGAGACAAAAGTTATTCCAACGAATAATAAAGAATGGAATAACGGAAGAATTCACGTGCATGCGATGTCCGCATGAGATAGGATATTCCAACAGAATAATAAAGAATGGAATAATAGAAGAAATCACCAGAATCGATAATGCGCATGGACGAGGATATTCAATAGAATAATAAAGAATGGAATAACATGCGTAATTCGCACATGCAGGATATTCAACAAAATAATAAAGAACGGAACGGTAAAGTCATGTTATTCCAACAAAATAGGATATTCAATGGAATAATAAAGAATGGAATAATGAAGAATTTCACCATGTATGCGGTACTTAGCATAGGCAGTTATTCCAACATAATAATAAAGAATGGAATAACAACCCTTACAGTATTGAAGAAAATAACTCTCTTCATGAATACGAAAGAATAATACCCCTTACCTCGATAATGATATCCCTTACCTCGGAAGAAATTTGGGACTTTAGAATAGTGAGGTAGCGAGACTTTCTTCTTCTTTCTCTCTATAATTTCTCTATAATAATTGCTCTATAGCTTTAGTGAATTTGTGAAAAATAATGAAGGAATGAGCTTTATTTATAGGAAAATATAGTTTCGATAATTGCACGTTTTGGGGCTCGAAATATTGCAGTATAATACCTTCCTCTTTTCCTTCATTTTTAATTTAGTCCTGCAAGTATTATCAAACTTGCACCACCTCCCCTAATAGTAAATCATGTAAATCAATAGTAAATCATGTGACTCAATAGTTTTAACATGTGAAAATATGAATTACAAGTATAGTACCTCCATCTATACCTCCATTTTTAACTTAGTCATGCAAGTATTATCAATCTTGCATCAAACTCTCTAATAGTAAATGAATGTGAATCAATAGTACACACATGTGAACACATTGTTATAAGCATGTGAATTAATAGCAATTAATTTCTCATTTATCCAGATTAATTACTCGATTGGTCAATATAACCTCCGGACATCAATTATTATGAAATAAATGTCGATTTTCACTAACACTAATAATTCCAAACACAATGGAACTATCAATTTCATCTTTAATCAACACGAACTTATTCATCATTAATATTATAACTCTCAATATTTAACAACCGAAGTCGTTTCCGAGGAAAGGGGCTTTTCGATAAAGATTTCTCCTTATTGGGTGCTTGATTAGGTGACCAAACCTCTCCTTGATGAACTTTTAGACATTGTCGATATTGCAAATAATAATATGAATAACTTTGTCGTCTCAATTATTGATTTAATAATATAACATATTATCGAGATGATCTTTGTGACAATAATTGAATCAATAATATGAGAGATATGATGTGACAATAATTGTAGCAATAATTGAGTATAAAGCGAGTGACTTCTCACGTAAGCATCAATAATCAATCTTTTGCTCTTACTTTATGCAACCACGCGTATTCTTCGCATTTCTTTTATCACCGATTATTTTATGATAACTTTCTTACTTTGAAAATTTTTCAAATATCACCCTTAACTTTAACCTTTTATCAATTTAACCATTTACTAAATAGAATAATTATAATAAAAATTGAATACTTTCATTTCATAAAATTCGGGGTCTCATAATCTCCCTCCTTATGAAATTTTGCCCTTGAAATTTACGTACACGATAGTTCGAAGAGATGAGAATACCTTGCTTTCTTTTGGATTGTACCTTCAGGTTATTTCCTCTCTATCATGATTTTCCCATTTCTCATCTCATGTATTTCGGATATCATTCTAGAATATAGTTTCAAAATAAGGGTTAATTGACATGCCACATAATATCCCTATATTACGAATTGACCAATTAAATACCAAATAAACTTAGGTAGGTCATACTAGCGAAGGAATATCCCGTCTCTCCCTCCTAGTTCTTGTCTCATATCTCGGCCGTGGATCATATCCTAAGCTTTGATACCATTGTGACCCCCCAAAATAGGTATACATCACCCATCTTTAGTCACTAGATATTATATGTAACTACATAAAACTTAATTATACAACTTCGTGTAAAATACGACAAAACATAGTCGAGAGTTTAAACAAGAATATTGTCTTCTAGACAATATCCACACTCAATGGAGTCCTCATTACAATTATTATCACACTATTTTATCATAATAGTGAGGACTACTAAAACCACCATCTGGACCATCACTCCATTCCCCGACTAGTCCCAGCTATATTCTCATTTCCTGAAGAGAACATTGAAAGAAAAGGGTGAGCTCAACTAGCCCAGTAAGAAATATTATGACTAAGATAATGCAGAATAAATTATCCTTAGCCTTCAACAGTATAACAACTGATAGAATATAATAGACAACAAGTTTTAGATCAACAATTGCGGTAGGAATAAGCAATCCATTAGAAAAGTCAAGTAGAACATAATATCTACTATCTCTTATAGATTAAAAGTCCATCATTAACTTTTTCATTCTGTAATACTCAACAACGGTTCTTTGTTATACCCAAGATAAAAAGAACCATCATCACCTTGTCTTCACCTAAACCACCAAAGATTATAGTTAAATCCACAATTCATATTTATAATCATATAAATCAAGCAGTTTCTCCTTGCCACAAAGGCTTAATAGAACGTTTACTCAATATCCTTACCCCAAAGGCTAAAGATATTCAAATGTAATAACAATGATCATACCAATCGATTTTGTCTACCTTTGCACTACGGGCCAAAGATATTCAATTATAAAACCAATGGTCAGTGATCATACCAATCAATTATGCATCGATGCGATACTGACTACTAAAAGACATTCAATTGTTAACTAATTGTCATGATCCCGCTTAATCACATCATCGAATTATCCATGAACTACGGACAAGGATAATCGTTATTATCACCGATGGTTATGATCATGTCATGTCATAACTTGTCCATCTTTGCACGTAAGCCAAAGATATACAACTATAAAACCAATAATCAACGGTCCATCTTTGCACGTAAGCGAAAAAAATATACAACATTAAAACCAATAATCAACAAATCCATCTACATGCACGTAAGCCAAAGATGACTTTTGTAAATCATAATCAATAATCCATTTAGGATGATGACGAAAGATATAGGCATTAATCAAATGAAATCAAGGATAGATATTAAAGATAAACTTTAAATTTATCGAGTTTAAAAATATCAAATTATCGACATGAAATTGCTTTGTGGAGTAAAATTCAAGAATAATATTCATGTACCAAAATAATTTGGGAGTAAAAGAAATATATTTTTGGGTAAATAGTATTTCATGATAGTACCTATGAATAGTATTTTGGGAATATTACTCGTGAATAGTACACCGTGAATAGTACTGAGCATAAAAAAGTACCCCAAATACTGAAGTGAATAATATTTGAGTGAATAGTAATTGGGTGAATAGTAATCTGTGAATAGTAACTCGTGAATAGTACTCCAAACACGAAAAAGTACCCCGAATACCCGAGTGAATAATACTAGAGTGAATAGTAACTTTGGTGAATAGTAACTCTTGTGAATAGTAACTCGTAAAGAAAAATACCAAAGAAAATGATATTCCATAGCGAGTACAAAAAGAAATGATATCTAAATACGAGTATAATAGAATATCTAAAGCGAAAATGGATTTTCACCGCAATGTGCAGTAATCCGCGTGAGCGGATCATTTCCACAATTTAATAAAGAATGAATACGAAGGATCATTCACCATACGCGGTAATCCACATAGACAGAGTTATTCAATATGAATAATAAAGAATGGAATAATAGAAGAATTCACCGTGCATGCGATTAGTCCGTATGAGCGAGTTATTCCAACAAAATAATAAAAGAATAGAATTCACGAGGCATGCGATAATCCGCACAGACGAGTTATTCAGCGAATAATAAAGAATGGAATAATGAGAAGAATTCACGAGCACGCGATAGATGCATGGACATGGAGATATTCAACAGAATAATAAAGAATGGAACCAGGTCATGCGTAATCTGCACAAACATGATATTCCAACAGAATAATAAAGAATGGAATATCAATGAATTCACGCGTAATCCTAGACACGCATGCAGGATATTCCAATAGAATAATAAAGAATGGAATAATAGAAGAATTTCACCATGTATGCGATGCCGCGCAGGCAAAGTTATTCAAAATAATAATAAAGAATGGAATAACAACCCTTACAGTATTGAAAGAAAATAACTCTCTGAATAAATGAATACCCTTAATAATAATGACCCACTTACCTCAAAAGAAAAGCTGGATCTTTGGAATAGTGAGGTAGTGAGAATTCTCTTCTTCTTTCTCTCTATAATTTCTCTCTATAATAATTGCTCTATAGCTTTAGTGAATTGGTGAAAATAATGAAGGAATGAGCTTATTTATAGGAAAATATAGTTTCGATAATTTACGCGTTTGGGGCTCGAAATATTACTGATTATAATACCTTCCTCTTTCCTTTCATTTTTAATTTAGTCTTGTAAGTATTATCAAACTTGCACCACCTCCCCTAATAGTAAATCATGTGAAGCAATAGTAAATCATGTGAATCAATAGTTTTAGATATGTGAAAATATGAATTACAGTATAGTACCTCCATCTATACCTCCATTTTTAACTTTGTCATGCAAGTATTATCAATCTTGCACCAACTCCCCTAATAGTAAATGAATGTGAATCAATAGTACACACATGTGAACACATAGTTATAAGCATGCGCATTAATAGTAATTACTTACTCATTTATCCGGTTAATTACTCGATTTTTCAATATAACCTCCAGACATCAATTATTATTGAAATAAATGTCGATTTCCACTAACACTAATAATTCCAACACAATGGAACTATCAATTTCATCTTTAATCAACACGAACTTATTCATCATTAATATTATAACTCTCAATATTTAATATCTAGGTCGTTCCCAGGAAAGAGGGGGTTTCTGATAAGGATTTCTCCTTATTTTAGCGCGCAATTAGGTGACCAAACCTCTCCTTGACAGAACTTCTAGACATTGTCAATATTGTAAATAATAATATGAATAACTTTGTCGTCTCAATTATTGATTTAATAATATAACATATTATACGGATGATCTTTGTGACAATAATTGAATCGATAATATGAGAGATATGATACGATAATTATTGTAGCAATAATTGAGTATAATTGGTGACTTCACACGTAAGCATCAATAATCAATACTGGTATGTACTATGCGAACCACGCAGCAGACATCTTTATGTGATTATTTTATGATAACTTGCTTACTTTGAAAAATTTTCAAATATCACCCTTAACTTTAACCTTTTATCAATTTAACCATTTACTAAATAGAATAAAAAGATATTCAATAATATCATCATTTAGGAGTGAGGATGATGAAAAATATTTTAAAGAAAAGCGAATCCGATTGAAACAAAAGAATAAATATTAAGGATTCGTATTTTGGTTTATCCATGTTCAAAAATACTTCATAAATAACCATAGTGGAGTAAAATTCAAGAATGAAGATCAAAACAAGTGTGAGACCCAAATTTTATGAATAAAGATTTAATTTTCTCGAAATATTTTTTTGAATATTATGGTGTGGATGTGTTATATTTGTGGGTAGTATTTATAAATTTTGCAAAGTATGCAATTTGTTATATAATATTCGATTGATCGGGGAATATTCGTTTTAACGAGGAAATATTAAATACGACCAAGACAATCATTGGTGGACCCCACAATGTAAGTATTACGTAGTAAGAAAAGCATGTAATTATCTTTTATAAAAATAACTGAAAAGTGTTTAGTTAAAATTGTTGAACTACCCGGTAGTAAAAGTACAAAATACGATGATCTGGCGTGAAGAAAGAGCTGCGGTCTTGATTATTGATGCTTTACGTAAGAAGTCACTCATTATACTCAATTATTCGCTACAAGAATTCTTTGTGATCATATCTCTCATATTATCGATTCAATTATTATCACAGTATCATCTCATATAATATGTTATATTATTAAATCAATAATTGAGACGCAAAGTTATTCATATTATTATTTACAATATTGATAATGTCTAGAAGTTCTATCGAGAGAGGTTTGGTCACCTAATCAATGCACCAATAAGGAGAAATCCTTATCTAAAAGCCCCCTCTTTCCTGGGAACGACACTGGTTGTTAAATATTGTGAATTATAATATTAATGATGAATAAGTTCGTGTTGAGTAAAGATGAAATTGATAATTCCATTGTGTTGGAATTATTAGTGTTAGTGGAAATCACATCTATTCTAATAATAATTGATGTCGGAGGTTATATGAATCAAGTAATTAATCTGGATAAATAAGCAATTAATTGCTATTGATTCACATGATTATAACTATTTGTTCACATGTGTGTACTATTGATTCACATTCATTTACTATTAGTGGAGTTGGTGCAAGATTGAAAATACTTGCACGACTAAGTTAAAAATGGAGGTATAGATGGAGGTACTATACTGTAATTCGTATTTTTACATGTCTAGTGTGATGCCCCCAAAATAGGTCCACACGACCCATTCTGAGTCGCCAGATATCATACTATAAAAACATAAACTTTATTTATACAACTGTTGAATTGTCGTGCAGAATATGACCACAGTTAAAGCATGAGTTTTAATACAAATGTATGTAACTCTCATGGTGCCTCGACCACAACCTTACAATGGTACTTTTACATAAAAATGCATTCAAAAAGCTGTTTTAGAAATTAAAATCTTTGGAAAGTGCTCAAGGAAACCTTCGTACATGGAGGCCATGCGCTCAGGTTATGATAGATATCATATGTCCACAGAATAATCCTTGGTTGACCCAATAGACCCCAAAGAAAAATGAGAAGATTATTATCATGTTCTTTCTAATGGTGAGTCTTCTCTTGACATATAACTATCTCCACTGTCTGCAATTGAAAATTATATTTCAACCAAACTCTAAGATCATATAGGTAGTGCTCGTAGATATACTCAGCAAGTGGATGTGCACAACCCTGTCTTATGATAACACGAGGTTGTATGTCATTAGACATCTTGTATGATAGTGGCAAAACCCTTCCAAAGTTAGGTTCACCTCACCCTATTCGGTTCACCAAAATTAAATATCAAATGACGTATACAATACGACACACTTATCTAAAGTTCTCAACAAAATTATTTCCATACTATTTAGAGAGAACCTCAATGACTATATACCATAATTCTATTCCTCTGTTATCCCCGCTCGACTGCATAAAACACTCTTATTACCTGAAAGGAATTGTGAAGCAAAAGGGTGAGTACAACTAGCTTAGTAAAGAATATCAAATGACTAAAGATAATTAAATTATCAATAGCCTTCATCAAGTAATAAATCGTAGATTTAGAACATATGGTAGATGGTAAAACTTTTCAACCATAGTCAAGTAGTGAACGAAAGCAATCCATTAGAAGAGTCAAATAGACTATCAGGTCTATTATCTCCTCCATGTTAAAAGTCCACCAATAATGTTCTATCCCTGTAACATTAATCAATAATTCCTGTCCACAATCATATGAATAACTCATAATCATAATTGTGATTCTAAATTCCTCTTCGCACCCAGGACGAAGATAATTTTCATCACCTATCTTCACCTGAAACATCAAAAATCACGGTTATACCAAATCACAATTCCTGCTTATAATCATACTAATAAATTCATCTTTACACTACTAGCTAAAGATATTCATTAACAATTCATCTTTGCACTACAGGCCAAAGACATACAACTGTATTTTAGAAGAGTCAAGTAGAGCTTGATATCTATTATCTTTTACGAATTAAAAGTGTATAATCAATATTTTATCGCTGAGACTCAGCATAATAAATAATTCACATCATCGCATCATCCCTGCACTACGACCAAGGATATTCATTAGTATTATGACCACAAATTATCCATGCACTACGGGCCAAGGATATTCGTGTTTTCAACAATGGTCATGATTATACCGACTAATCCCTGGTTATAATCATACCAACAACTGTCCATCAATGCACTACGGGCCAATGAGGAGTTTTACCACATCATTTGTAACATTATAAGTCATGATTATACCGAATGATCCCTGGTCATAATCATATAAATCAACAGTTCATCTATGCACATAAGCCAAAGATACTCATTAATCAATAGTTCATCTTTGCACGTAAGCCAAAGATATACAACTATAAAACCAATAATCAACAGTCCATTTTTGTATGTAAGCCAAAGATATAAAACTGTAAAACCAATAATCAACAGTCCATCTTTGCACGTAAGCCAAAGATATACAACTGTAAAACCAATAATCAACAGTCCATCTGTGATGCCCCCAAAATAGGTATACATCACCCATCTTGAGTCACCAAATACATGGTACAAAATTCAAATATAACTTAATTATACAACAGTCGTGTAAAATACGACAAAACATAATATAAGAGTTTTAATAAGAATATTGTCATCTAGACAATATCCACACTCAATGGAGTCCTCATTACATTTATTATCACACTATTTAACAGAATAGTGAGGACTACTAATGCTATCATATGGACCGTCACTCCATTCCCTGACTAGTCCTAGCTATATTCTCATTTCCTGAAGAGAACAATGAAAGCAAAGGGTGAGCTAAACTAGCCCAGTAAGAAATATTATGACTAAGATAATCTAGAATAAATTATCCTTTGCCTTCAACAGTATAACAACTGATAGAATATAATAGACAACAAGTTTAACTGCAGCGGAATAAGCAATCCATTAGAAGAGTCAAGTAGAGCATAAAATCTACTATCCTCTATGATTTAAAAAGATTTTTATCAACTTTATTG
Organism: Panax quinquefolius; assembly: GCA_020205615.1. Lineage (NCBI taxonomy): Eukaryota > Viridiplantae > Streptophyta > Magnoliopsida > Apiales > Araliaceae > Panax > Panax quinquefolius. The sequence continues at coordinate 148,205,528 of CM035154.1, read as the reverse complement.
CTGAGACTCAGCTTAATAAATAAACCACAGCATCCCTGCAACACGACCAAGGATATTCATGTAATCATCAAGGGTCATGATTATACCGAATAATCCTTAGTCATAATCATACCAACAACTGTCCATCAATGAACTATAGGCTAATGAGGACTTTTACCATATCATTTGTCATATTATAGTCATGATTATACCGAATAATCCCTGGTCATAATCATACCAAGTCCATCTATGCACGTAAGCCAAAGATGACTTTAATCACAATATAAGCATAAGGATGATGACAATGACATAATAATTCAATAAAATAAGTTCAAGGATAAATTTTAAAGATTTATAAATTAATTTATCCAGAAATCAATAATGTCCAAATTGTCAACATGATACTTCTTTGTGGAGTAAAATTTAAGAATTCTCAGAAGAATATTTCAATGAAAAGATACTGGATGAAGCACAAATATCAAGGATATTCCACTAATTTCATGGAGTATAGAAGTCAAAACTTTAACCAATTGAGTATAATAGAATATATGAATCTGCAAATGGATTTTCGCCCGCCATGCGGTAATCCATGTAGATAGATCATTTCTACAATTTAATAAGGAATGAATGCGAAAGATCATTCACTATGCATGTGGTAAATCCACATAGACAGGTTATTCCAACAGAATAATAAAGAATGGAATAACAGAAGAATTTCACCATGTATGCGGTACTTATGTAGTAAAGTTATTCCAACATAATAATAAAGAATGGAATAATGAGAAGAATTTCACCATGTATGCGGTACTTTGCATAAGCAAAGTTATTTCAACATAATAATAAATAATGGAACGGTAAATGCGTAATCCCTTTTACAGGATATTCCAATGAATAATAAAGAATGGAATAACAATGAATTCACGAGCATGCGATTGATCGCGCAGACATGAGTTATTCAAGAATAATAAATAATGGAACCAAGTCACGCGTAATACGCACAGACATGATATTCTAACGTAATAATAAAGAATGGAATAATGAAGAATTTCACCGTGTATGCGGTACTTAGCATGTAACGGAGTTATTCAACATAATAATAAAGAATGGAATAATTGAAGAATTTCACCATGTATGCGGTACTTCGCATAGACAGGTTATTCCAAAATAATAATAAAGAATGGAATAACAGAAGCTATCTTCATGAATAATAATACCCCTTACCTTAGAAAAAAACTGGAATAGTGAGGTAGCAGACTTTTCTTCTCCTTTCTCTCTATAATTTCTCTCTATAATAATTGCTCTATAGCTTTAGTGAATTGGTGAGAAATGAAGGAAGAATTTGCTTCTATTTATAGGAAAATATAGTTTCAATAATTTCACGTTTTGGGGCTCGAAATATTACAGTATAATACATACCTCTTTTTCTTCATTTTTAATTTAGTCCTGCAAGTATTATCAAACTTGCACTACCTCCCCTAATAATAAATCATGTGAATCAATAGTAAATCATGTGAATCAATAGTTCTAGACATGTGAAAATACGAATTACAGTATAGTACCCCCATCTATACCTCCATTTTTAACTTAGTCATGCAAGTATTATCAATCTTGCACCAACTACCCTAATAGTAAATGAATGTGAACTAATAGTACACATATGTGAACAAATAGTTATAATCATGTGAATCAATAGAAATTAATTGTTCATTTATCCGGTTAATTACCCGATTGGTTAATATAACCTCTCAGACATCAATTATTATCGAAATGAATGTCGATTTCCATTAACACTAATAATTCCAACACAATGGAACTATCAATTTCATCTTTAATCAACACGAACTTATTCATCATTAATATTATAATTCATAATATTTAACAACCAGGTCGTTCCCAGAAAAGAGGGGGCTTTCTGATAAGGATTTCTCCTTATTGGCGCGCAATTAGGTGACCAAACCTCTACTTGACAGAACTTCTAGACATTGTCAATATTACAAATAATAATATGAATAACTTTTCCATTTCAATTATTGATTTAATAATATAACATATTATGCAGATGATACTGTAATAATAATTGAATCAATAATATGAGAGATATGATGCAGCAATTATTGTAGCAATAATTGAGTATAATTGAGTGACTTCTCACGTAAGCATCAATAACCAATACCGTGTGCTACTATGCAATCACGCCAGACATTGTACTTTTTCTCTCGGGTAGTTCAATAGTTTTAGCGGTAACACTTTCATAGTTATTTATAAAAGATAATTTGTCATTTTCTAACTACGATAATACTTCAATATGGGGTTCACCGATGATTGTGTCGAGTAAATGCGAATATTCTCTGTTAAAACGAATATTCCCCGACCAATCGAATATTATATAACCACTTACTTACTTTGCAAAATTTGTAAATATTACCCACAACTATAACATTATGTCAAATCCACACCATAATATTCAAAAATATATTTCGAGAAAATTATTCTTTATTCATAAAAGTTGGGGTCTTACAACCTCCCCTTCTTATGAAATTTCGTCCTCAAAATTTGGGTACGTACCTGGTATATCGAAGAGATGAGGATATCTTGACTTCATCTCAGATTCTAACTCCCAGGTCATTTTTTCCACATCATGGTTTCTCCACAAAACTTTGACTTGAGGTATAACCTTGGAGCGTAGAATATGATCCTTCATATCCAAGATTTTAACAAGTACCTCTTCATACATTAAATCTTCCTGTATCTCGTCTGGTTCTAATTCAATAATATGGTTCAGGTCTTTCACATATTTACGTAACAAAGATATGTAAAAAACGTTATGAACACGAGACATACTTGGCGGTAAGACGAGTCTATAGGCCACAGTTCCTACTCGGCCAAGGATTAAAATGGGCCAATGAATCGAGGATTCAACTTTCCTCTCTTTCCAAATCTCGTAACTCCTTTCCATGGAGCAATATGTAACAACACATGATTTCCAATATTGAATTCCACGTCCTTTTGATAAAGATTAACATAACTCTTTTGTCGATCTTGTGAAGTTTTTATACGTTGTTAGATCATTTGAATCTTTTCCATAGTCATACGTATCAAATCCGGTCCCAACAACTTTGCTTCACCCACCTCATCCCAGCATACTGGAGAACGACACTTTCTTCCATACAATGCCTCAAATGGAGCCTTGCCAATACTTGCTTGATAACTATTGTTGTAGGAAAAATCCACCAATGGTAAGAACTTGTCCCAACTTCCCTTGAAGTCAAGGACACAGAGTCTTAATAAATCTTCAAGAGTTTGAATAGTCCTTTCTGACTGCCCATCCGTTTGAGGATGATATGCCGAACTAAATCGTAAATCCGTGCCCACAGCCTTTTGCAAACTAACCCAAAATCTTGAAGTGAATCTTGGGTCTCGATCAGAAACTATGGATACTGGCATACCATGTAGTCTTACAATCTCGTTTATATACATACGAGCAAGACGTTCAAGTGTATAAGTTTCTCAGACGTGTCGAAGAAATGAGCGGACTTCGGTCAATCTATCAACAATGACCCAAATCACATCTATGCCTTGAGAAACCTTGGGAAGACCGATGCTTGAAATCCATGGTAATGTGCTTCCACTTCCATTCTGGAATTTCAAGTGGTTGCAATGGACCTTTTGGCATTTGATGCTCCGCCTTGACTCGTTGACAAGTTAGACAACTTGATATAAACCCCGCTATCTCTCTTTTTATATTGCTCCACCAAAATTTATGTCAAAGATCTCGATACATTTTGGTACTTCCAGTATGGATTGTAAATGGTGTGTTGACTCAAATTTATGTCAAAGATCTCCATCATGATTTTATACTTCAAGTCAGAATCATTAAGAACACAAAGTCTGGAGTTGACTCAAAGTATTCCTTCTTCATCGATTCTTGCTTCCGGAATAGCACCTTCTTGCACTTTCTTTCTCATACACATCAGCTCCAATCACGTAGCTCAAGCGACTTTAACTTTATCAATTAAAGTCGGTTCTACTCGTATATTCGCCATCATCACATGGGTCCCTAGAGTCTTTAACTCTATCTTCATCCTTCGTAAGTCATACAAAATGGGTCTTTACGTTGACAATATTGCACTCGTACCCGCATATGATCTTCTACTTAATGCGTCAGCTACTACGTTCACTTTCCCAAGATGGTATTGGATGGTATGATCATAATTTTTCAACAGATCAAGCCATCGTCGTTGTCGTATATTGAGTTCCTTTTGAGTGAAGAAATATTTGAGGCTTTTATGATCCGTATAGATCTCCACCTTCTCTCCATATAGGTAATGCCTCTAAATCTTAAGCAAAAAAAGCATCACGCTAACTCTAGATCATGAGTAGGATAATTCCTCTCATATTCTTTGAGTTGTCGCGAGGCATAGGCTATGACTTTCCCATGTTGCATGAGAACACATCCTAACCCTTTGCCTGCAGCATCACTGTAGATGACAAATCCCTCCAAGCCAGATGGTATTGTCAGAACAGGTGCTGAAATGAGTTTTCTCTTGAGTTCTTGAAAACTCTTTTCACATTCCTCGCTCCAACCAAATTTTTTATCTTTTTGAGTCAGCTGAGTTAATGGAGTAGCAATTCGTGAAATCCCTTCTACGAATCTCCGATAATAACCAGCTAAGACGAGAAAGCTACGTACTTTGGTCACTGACTTAGGTTGCTCCCAGCTTTGAATTGGTTCAATCTTTGCCGGGTCAACAGATATTCCATGATTTGATATTACGTGCCCAAGGAATGCCACTTCATCAAGCCAGAACTCGCATTTCTTCAACTTGGCATATAGCTTGTTCTCACGAAGCTTTTGAAGTGTCAGCCTCAAGTGTTGCTCATGGTCTTCACGGGGTTTGGAGTATATGAGAATGTCATCAATAAAGACGACCACAAAGTGATCCAAATATTCTTTGAATACTTGGTTCATTATATCCATGAAGGCAGCAGGAGCATTAGTCAATCCAAAAGACATGACTAGGAATTCGTAATGCCCGTACCGAGTTTTGAAAGCAGTCTTTGGAATGTCATCAATTTTAATCTTCAACTGATGATATCCGGAACGAAGATCAATCTTTGAAAAGAATTTGGCTCCTTATGGCTGGTTGAAACGGTCATCAATGCAAGGTAGGTACTTATTTTTGTGGTGACATGATTTAACTCCGATAATCAATACAAAGTCGAATACTTCCATCTTTCTTCTTCACGAATAGAGCAGGGAACACCCCGAGGAGATGTCTTGGGACGAATGAAACCAATGTCTAACAATTCACAGTAGTTGGGTTTTTAACTCCTAAAGTTCAATAGAGCCATTCGATATGGGGCTTTGGAAATGGGTTTTATGCGGATTCAAGGTCGATACAAAATTCAATTTCACGCTCCGGGGTAGGCAGGAAGTTCTTGAGAATACGTTAGGAAATTTATTAACAATAGAAATATCATTCAAATCTGACGTATTTTTATTTAAATCCGTGACATGGGTTAAGAAAGCTTAACATCCGTTTTTCAATAAACGAATAACTTTATGACTTGATATGACAGTGATTGACTTTAGTGGTTTGGTTGCTTGAATTCGTATAATAGGTTGGTTAGGAATATGAAAGCTAACAACCTTACGAAAATAATCAATTTTAGCATGATGAGTAGTTAACCAATCAATCCCTAAAATCACATCAAATACAAGTATTTTCAAAGAAATAAGATCGACAGGTAACGTGCGGTTATCGATTTAAATCAAACAAGACTTATAAACCGTGGATGTAATAAAGGTTTCTCCCAGCGGAGTTTCAATGAGATAAGTCAAAGTCTAAATTTCTCGAGTCAAATTTAAGCGTTGAGTAAGTAGGAAAAATAAAAGAATGTGTAGAACCGGTATCAAATAAAGTATAAACTTCACTCGAGTTTATGATTAGCTTATCCGTGATCACCTCGTTCAGATTCCTCACTTTTTGTGAGGTTACGGCAAACGCTCTCCCTTGAACTACCGGTTTTATCTGGTTTGGGAAACCCTTTGATGCCTCCATCGCAGTTGGACTTGACTTTGGTGCACGACAAAATCGGGCTAGGTTACCTTCTTTTCCACAATTGTAACACGCTTTGGACTGCATCGCGCAGTTTGGACTGATGTGTCCTTCCCCTCCACATTTGTAACATACGACCGGTGGTCGTTCTCCTTCCTTAACGGCGGTCTTTGGTCTTTGATGTCTTTCCATCATTGTTGAATCTCCTCTTCTTGAAATGTCCATTCTTATTGTCATGACCATGATTACCACCGAAGTGATTACCATTTTTGGCATGTTGATTCCCTCCACGCTTGTTGTCACCGCTTCGATGACCGCTACCACTGGTATTATCATTTTGTCGGCTGCTCTCTTTTGGTTGGGTTGACTCATTATCGTGTTCCAATAACTGAGCCCTATTCACAACATCTGAATACAAGCAAAGTTTGTGAGATATAAGGTATTGACGTATCTCGGGTTTCAAACCTCTTAGAAATATCCGCGTTATTCTTTCCTCATTATCAACCAAGTGGGATGCAAACCGAGACAACTCAGCAAACTTAGCTTAGTACTGTGCCACGGTCATATTGTTTTGCTCAAGCTTGATGAACTCTACCTCCTTCATGTGACGAATACTTTCAGGAAAGTACTTGTCGTTGAACAGCTCTTGAAACTTCTCCCAAGACATTTTGAGTGCAGTAGGTTGAGTACGCTTTATAGATTCCCACCAGTAATCTGCCTCTGCTCGACACATGAAGGTGGCAAAGGGAACCTTTTGCTCCTCGGATCATCCCAAGACATCAAATATCTTGTTGATCTGCTTTATCCACGTCTCTTCCTTAAGTGGTTTTGGCTCTCCAAAAAACTCCGGTGGTCCCAGCTCCTTGAACTGCTTAGCGGTGACCGTCCGAGAGTTATAGGTGTTTCCACCTGTATTTTGGACAGGAGCCGCTCTCGCCTGATGTTGCATGAATTGCATAAAGCCTCTAAACGTTCCACCGTTCATCATTTGATCGTTGTTGTTTACCTGAGGATTATTGTCTTCTTGTTGCACATTATCTTGGGTATTAATCTGTGGTGACTCAACGGTCTCATGTGCTTCATTGCTTATCTCAACATTTTTGGATGCCATTTTCAAGTACTGCCACAAACACAAGGGTTAATTATCATATCACATATTATCCCTATACTCTGATAGACCAATTAAATACCAAATAAACTTAGGTAGGTCATACTAGCGAAGGAATTTCCCATCTCTCCCCTCCTAGTTCTTGTCTCACATCTCAGCCAGGGATCATATCCCTAAGCTTTGATACCAACTGTGACGCCCCCAAAATAGGTATACATCTGTGAGACCCCAGATTTTATGAATAAATATTTAATTTTCTCGAAATAATTTTTTGAATATTATGGTGTGGATTTGATATAATGTTATAGTTGTGAGTAGTATTTATAAATTTTGCAAAATATGCAAGTTGTTATATAATATTCGATTGGTCGGGGAATATTCGTTTTATCAGGGAATATTCGTACAACGGCACAATCATTGGTGGACCCCGCAACGAAATTATTGTCAGATTGAGAAAACGACAAAAGTATTTTATGAAAATAACGACGGAAGTTTTATCGTTAATCTTCATTGAACTACTCGGTAGTAAAAAATACTGATGTCTGGCATTAGTTGCGTAGTAGCACTGCGGTATTGATTATTGATGCTTACGTGATAAGTCACCCGAGTTTTGTTTTATTTGTATTATTAATGTAATAAAAATGAAAAACTTTTTATATAAAAATGAATACTTTTATAAAGTTATTCATTTTATTAGTACTATAAATAGAATATATTATATTCTATTACGTAGTGTTTTGCATAGTAAAATCTTTTTTATATAAAAGAATACTTTTATAAAGTTATTTGTTTTATTAGACAATAATTAGAATATATTATATTTTATTATGCATAGTGTTGCATAGTTTCTGCATAATATTTTGCATAGTAAAATCTTTTTATATAAAACAGAATACTTTTATAAGGTTATTCGTTTTATTAGATTATAAATAGAATATATCATATTTTATATAAAAGATTTTGTTTTAAATCTGGACCGTCCGTTTAAAAATAAATCAATCTGGACCATTCATGAATTAGTTACTATGCAGTCCATTCTCTTATAAATAGAATATCATTCCTTCATTATTTCTTACGAATTCATTGAAACTCTAGAGAGAGAAACTATAGAGAGAGTTCTTCTTCTATAATCTTGAGCATATTTCTTTAGAGTTTAAGAATGCTTTGAGCATAGTGCAAGTTTTCTTCGAGTATATCCTCATCCTACCAGTCGGAGTACTCTTCTTTCAAAGGTAAGGGATATTATTTGTTGTACCCGTAAGGGGTATTATTTCTTTTGTATCCATGAAGATAACTTCTGTTATTCCATTCTTTATTATTCTATTGGAATAACCTGTATACGGACTACCCTATACTTGGTGAAATTCTTACATTATTCCATTCTTTATTATTACATTTAAAATATCACCCGATTTCGTATTACTTTGACACAGTTCCATTATTTATTATTACATTTGAATAAAGCGTACGTCATGTGATCTCATCGCGTACTGGTGAAGTCTTTTGTTATTTCATTCTTTATTATTCAGTTGGAACATCCTGTTGGTGCGTTTATGTATGACCTGGTTCTATTATTTATTATTACGTTAGAATATCACATGCATGCGTTTGCGTGTGATGACCGTTCCATTTCTTTAATATTTCGGTTGGAATAACACATGCATGCGGTCTATCGCATGCATGGTGATTTCTTATGTTATTCCATTCTTTATTATTCTGTTGGAATAACCTGTCTATGTGGATTATCATATGCATGGTGAATTTTCCTTTGTATTCATTCCTTATTAAATTGTGGAAATGATCTATCTAAGTGGATTACCGCATGGCGGTGAAAATCCATTTGCTGTTTCATATATTCTATTATACTCAGTTGGTTAAAGTTTTGGCTTTTATACTCCATTAAATTAGTGGAATATCCTTGATATTTGCACTTCATCCGATATCTTTTCATGGAAATATTCTTACGAGCATTCTTGAATTTTACTTTCACAAAGAAGTATCATGTTGACAATTTGGACGTTATTGGTTCCTGGATAAATTAATTCTTGAACTTGTTTTATTGAATTATTATGTCATTGTCATCATCCTCATGTTTATATTATGTTGAAATTTATCTGTGGCCTATAGTGCATAGATGGACTTGGTATGATTATGACCAGGGATTATTCAGTATAATCATGACCGTAATGTTACAAATATTGTGGAAAAAGTCCTCATTAGCCCGTAATGCATTGATGGACAGTTTTTGGTATGATTATGGCTATGGATTCTCTTCGGCCAAGGGTGCAAAGATGATATATTTTATGGCATGATCAGAACCGTTGATGAAAACACGATTATCTTTGGCCCGTAGTGCATGGATAATTCATGGTCGTGATGCTAAAGAATATCATTGGCCTGTAGTGCAGGGATGATTTGATGATGTGGATTATTTATTGAGCCGAGTCTCAGCGATAAAAGTGATGAAAAACTTTTTAAATCATAGAAGATAGTAGACTTTATTCTCTACTTGACTCTTCTAATGGATTGCTTGTTCCGCTGCAGTTAAACTTGATGTTTGTTATATTGTATCAATTTAACATTATTGAAGGCTAACGATAATTTATTCTGCATTATCTTAGTCATAATATTTCTTAAAGACTAGTTGAGCTCACCCTTTCTTTCATTGATCTCTTAGGAAATGAGAGCGTGGCTGAGGGCTAGTCGGGGAACGAGTGATGGTCTAGATGGTGCATTAGTAGTCCTCACTATTCTGTGAAATAGTGTAATAATAAATGTAATGAGGACTCTATTGAGTGTGGATATTTTCTAGAAGACAATATTTGTATTAAAACTCACAACATATGTTTTGTTGTATTTTACATGATTGTTGTATAATTAGTTTGTATTTGTATTCTGTACCATGTATTTGGCGACTCAGAATAGGTGATGTATACCTATTTTGGGGACGTCACAACATCACCCATCTTGAGTCGCCAAATACATGGTACAATATTAAAATTTAACTTAATTATACAACAGTCGTGTAAAATACGACAAAACATAATATTAGAGTTTTAATAAGAATATTGTCATCTAGACAATATCCACACTCAATGGAGTCCTCATTACATTTATTATCACACTATTTAACAGAATAGTGAGGACTACTAATGCTATCATCTGGACCGTCACTCCGTTCCCCGACTAGTCCCAACTATATTCTCATTTCTGAAGAGAACAATTAAAGCAAAGGGTGAGCTCAACTAGCCCAGTAAGAAATATTATGACTAAGATAATGCAGAATAAATTATCCTTAGCCTTCAACAGTATAACAACTGATAGAATATAATAGAAAACAAGTTTAACTGCAGCGGAATGAGCAATCCATTTGAAGAGTTAAGTAGAGCATAAAATCTACTATCTTCTATGATTTAAAAAGATTTTCATCAACTTTATCGCTGAGACTCAGCTTAATAAATAAACCACAACATCCCCATACCACTACCAAGGATATTCATGTAATCATCAAAGGGTCATGATTATACTTAGAATAATCCTTGGTCATAATCATACCAACAACTGTCCATCAATGAACTACAGGTGCCAATGAGGACTTTTACCACATCATTCATCACATTACGGTCATGATTATACTAGAATAATCTCGTCATAATCATACCAAGTCCATCTATGCACGTAAGCCAAAGATTACTTTAATCACAATATAAGCAATGAGGATGATGACAATGACATAATAATTCAATAAAACAAGTTCAAGGATAAATTTTAAAGATTTATAAATTAATTTATCCGTAAATCAATAACGTCCAAATTGTCAACATGATACTTCTTTGTAGAGTAAAATTCAAGAATGCTCGTAAGAATATTTCAATGAAAAGATCTTGGATGAAGCGCAAATATCAAGGATATTCCACTAATTTCATGGAGTATAGAAGCCAAAACTTTAACCAACTGAGTATAATAGAATATATGAATCTGAAAATGGATTTTCGCCCGCCATGCGGTAATCCATATAGATAGATCATTTCCATAATTTAATAAGGAATGAATACGAAGGATCATTCACCATGCATGTGGTAAATCCATATGCATGAGTTATTCCAATGTAATAATAAATAATGGAATAATAGAAGAATTTCACCACGTATGCGGTACTTTTGCATGAAAGTTATTCAACATAATAATAAAGAATGGAATAACAGAAAAATTTCACCATGTATGCGGTACTTTGCATAAATAGGTTATTTCAACATAATAATAAAGAATGGAACCAGGTCATGCGTAATCCACACAAACAGGATATTCCAACGGGATAATAACGAATGGAATAACAATGTAATTCACCGAGCATCGATAGACCACACGAATAAGGTTATTCCAATGAATAATAAATAATGAAACCGAAAGTCATTGCATAATACACACGTACGGATATTCCAGAATAATAAAGAATGGAATAATAGAAGAATTTCACCGTGTATGCGGTACTTAGATAAAATGCATTATTCCAAGATAATAATAAAGAATGAAATAACGAGAAGAATTTTACCATGTATGCGGTGTACTTCAGACAGACAAAAGTTATTCAAACATAATAATAAAGAATGGAATAATGAAGCTCTCTTCATGAATACGAAGAAATAATACCCCTTACCTTGTAAGAAAATTGGAATAGTGAGGTAACAGACTTCTCTTCTCATTTCTCTCTATAATTTCTCTATAATAATTGCTACTATAGATTTAGTGAATTGGTGAGAAATGAAGGAAGAATGAGCTTCTATTTATAGAAAAAATATAGTTTCAATAATTGCACGCGTTTTGGGGCTCGAAATATTACAAGTATAATACCTTCCTCTTTTTCTTCATTTTTAATTTAGTCCCGCAAGTATTATCAAACTCGCACCACCTCCCCTAATAGTAAATCATGTGAATCGATAGTAAATCATGTGAATTAATAGTTCTAGACATGTGAAAATAACTAATTACAATATAGTACCTCCATCTATACTTCCATTTTAACTTAGTCATGCAAAGTATTATCAATCTTGCACCAACTCCCCTCGATAGTAAATGAATGTGAATCAATAGTACACATGTGAACAAATAGTTATAATCATGTGAATCAATAGAAATTAATTGCTCATTTATCCCAGGTTAATTACCCGATTTAATCAATATAACCTCCGGACATCAATTATTATCAAAAAAATATCAATTTCCACTAACACTAATAATTCCAACATAATGGAACTATCAATTTCATCTTTAATCAACACGAACTTATTAATCATTAATATTATAATTCACAATATTTAACAACTGTGTCTTTCCCAAGAAGAGGGGGCTTTCCAATAAGGATTTCTCCTTATTGGTGCGCAATTAGGTGACCAAACCTCTCTTTCATGTAACTTCTAGATATTGTCAATATTGCAAATAATAATATGAATAACTTTGCCATCTCAATTATTGATTTAATAATATAATATATTATGCAGATGATATTGTAACAATAATTGAATCAATAATACGAGAGATATGATGCAAAGATTCATAGTGTAGCAATAATTGAGTATAACGGGTGACTTCTCACGTAAGCATCAATAACCAATACTTGCAGTGTGCTATTACGCAAACACACGACATCGTACTTTTACTACCGGGTAGTTCAACGCTTTTAACGGTAACACTTTCGTCGTTATTTATAAAAAAGATAATTACGTGCTTTCTTAACTATGATAATACTTTCGTTGTGGGGTCCACTAATGATTGTCAAGCCTAATACCTAATATTCCCTCGTTAAAACGAATATTCCCCGATTAATCGAATATTATATAACCACTTACTTACTTTGAAAAATTTGTAAATATTACCCACAATTATAACATTATATCAAATCCACACCATAATATTCAAAAATATATTTTGAGAAAATTATTCTTTATTAATAAAAGTTGGGGTCTTACACCATCTATGCACGTAAGCCAAAGATAACTTTCATCACAATATAAACATGAGGATGATGACAAAGATATAAGCATTAATCAAACGAAATCGAGGATAAATATTAAAGACTTTAAATTTATCCAGAGTTTAAAATATCCAAATTGTCAATACGACATCGCTTGGTGGAGTAAAATTCAATAATAATATTAATGTACCAAAATAATTGATGGAAAGAAGTATATTTTTTGGGTAAATAAGACCCGTGATTAGTACCATATATGAATAGTACTGTGAATAGTACCTCACATGAAAAATATCCCAAATACCCGAGTGAATAAGATTCATTGAATAGTAATTTGGGTGAAAAGTAACCTATGAATAGTAACTCATGAATAGTAATCTCGGCTACTAAAAGTACCCAAAATACCCAAGTGAATAATACTAGAGTGAATAGTAGCGGGTGAATAAGAACTTCGTGAATAGTAACTCATAATAGAAAAATACCAAATAAAATGATATTTCACGATTTGTAGTACAAAAGAAATGATATCTCATACGAGTATAATAGAATATACTAAATCGCAAATGGATTTTCATCCGCCATGCAGTAATCCATGCATACTGCATCATTTCCACAATTTAATAAAGAATGAATACGAAGGATCATTCACCACGCACGTGGTAATCCACATGTACAAAGTTATTCCAAATGTAATAATAAAGAATGGAATAATGTAAGAATTCACCATACGCTGTAGTCCGTGAGAAAAGTTATTCCAATGTAATAATAAAGAATGGAATAATAGAAGAATTCACCGTGCATGCGATAGACCGCATGCATGTGTTATTCCAATGTAATAATAAATAATGGAACCAGTCACGCGTAATCAGCATGTATGTAATATTCCAAATGTAATAATAAAGAATGGAACTGTGTCATGCAGAATCCGCATGTATAGGATATTCCAATGTAATAATAAAGAATGGAATAACAAAAAGAATTTCACCATGTATGCAAGATTTCAGATGTAAAAAGTTATTCCAATGATAATAATAAAGAATGAAATAATAAGAATTTCACCATGTATACGATAGTTCAGTAGATAAAGTTATTCCAACATAATAATAAAGAATGGAATAACGAGAAGAATTCACCGATGCGATAGATCGCACGCATAAAGTTATTCAATAGAATAATAAATAATGGAACCAGTCATGCGTAATCTGCATAGACAGAATATTCCATTCTTTATTATTCTATTAGAATATCTTGTCTGTGCGTATTACGCATGACCTAGTTCCATTATTTATTATTTTGTTAGAAGAACCTGTCTGTGAGGTCTATCGCATGCCTGGTGAATTCTTCTGTTATTCCATTCTTTATTATTCGCTGGAATAACTCCGTCATGTGGATTACCGCTGTACGGTAAATGATTCTTCAGTATTCATTCTTTATTAAATTATGGAAATGATCTCGTTTACGCGGATTACCGCACGGCGGTGAAAATCCATTTGCAGTTTCGTATATTCTATTATACTCGTTTGAGATATCATTTCTTTTGTACTCATCATGTAATATCATTTTTTTAATATTTTTTTTAACGAGTTACTATTCATGGGTTACTATTCATCTGATTACTATTCACTCTAGTATTATTCACTCGGGTATTCATGGGTTACTATTCACCCAAATATTATTCACTCAGGTATTTGGGGTACTTTTTATGTCGGGGTACTATTCATGAGGTACTATTCCCGAAGTACTATTCACAGGGTACTATTCACGGGGTACTATTTACCAAAAAAAATATATTTCTTTTCTGTCCAAAATATTTTGGTACATGAATATTATTCTTGAATTTTACTCTACAAAGCAAAGATCATGTCGACAATTTGACGTTATTAATTTCGGATAAATTAAATTATAAATCTTTAAAATTTATCCTTGAACTTGTTTTATTGAATTATTATGTCATTGTCATCATCCTCAAGCTTATATCAGATTAAAGTCATCTTCGCTTACGGCATGATGGACTTAGTATGATTATGACCAAGGATTATTCGATATAGTCATGACCATAATGTAATGAATGATGTGGTAAAAGTCCTCATTGTCCGTAGTTCATCGATGGGTCATTGTTGGTATGATTATGACTGTGGATTATTCGTATAATCACGACCATTAATGATTACATGAATATCCTCAATTCGTAGGTGTAGGGATGATTCGATGATGTGGTTTATTTATTGCCGAGTCTCGTGATAAAGTTGATGAAAAACTTTTAAATCATGTAAGATAGTAGATTTTATGCCTACTGACTCTTCTAATGGATTGCTTATTCCACGCAGCTTATTGATTTAAAACTTGTTGTCTATTGTATTCTATCGCTTGTTATATCGTTGAAGGATAAGGATAATTTATTCTCGCATTATCTTAGTCATAATATTTCTTCTTTGGGCTAGTTGAGCTCACTCTTTCTTTCATTGCTCTCTTCATGAAATGAGAATATACCGGGACGCAGTCGGGGAATAGAGTGATGGTTCGGGATAAAGGGATTTAGTAGTCCTCACCATTCTACGGAATAATGTGATAATAATTGTAATGAGGACTCCATTGAGTATGGATATTGTCTAGATGACAATATTCTTGTTTAAACTCTCAGCTATGTTTTCTCGTATTTTACACAACTCGTTGTATAATTAAGTCAGATTTGAATTTATATACCATGTATCCGGCGACTCAAGATGGGTTATGTATACTGCTTTGGGGCGCCATAGTTTGGTATCGTAGCTTTAGGATATGATCCCCGGCCGAGATGTGAGACAAGAACTAGGAGGGGAGAGACGGGAAATTCCTTCGCTAGTATGACCTACCTAAGTTTATTTGGTATTTAATTGGTTGGTCAGAGTATAGGGGTAATATGTGATATGTGATATCCCAAAATTATGAAATGAAAGTATTCAATTTTTTTATAATTATTATGTTATTTAGTAAATGGTTAAATTGATAAAAGGTTAAAGTTAAGGGTGATTATGAACAAATTTTGCAATGTAAGCAAGTGGTTATATAATATTCGATTAGTTGGGGAATATTCGTTTTAACAGGGAATATTCATACGATGGCACAATCATTGGTGGACCCTACAACCAAGTATTAACGTAGTTAAGTTAAAACGACAAAATTATCTTTTTATAAAATAATTCTACGAAAGTGTTACCGTTAAAACTGTTGAACTACTTGGTAGTAAAAGTATAAAGATACGTCGTGTCATGATAAGAAGACACCAGATTGATTATCGATGCTTACGTGAGAAGTCACTCAGCTTATACTCAATTATTACTACAGTAATTTTTGCATCATATCTCTCATATTATTGATTCAATTATTGTCACAAGATCATCTGTGATAATATGATATATTATTAAATCAATAATTGAGACGACAAAGTTATTCATATTATTAAATTACAATATTTATAATATCTAGAAGTTTTGTCAATGAGAGATTTGATCATCTAATCATGCCGCCAATAAGGAGAAATCCTTATCGAAAACCCCCTTTCCGGGAACGACCTGTGTTGTTAAATATCGTGAGTTATAATATTAATGATGAATATGTTCAGGTTGATTAAAGATGAAATTGATAGTTCCATCAGTTGGAATTATTAGTGTTAGTGGAAATCGACATTTATTTCGATATTAATTGATGTCCTGAAGTTATACGGGACCAACGAGGTAATTAATTTGATAAATGAGCAATTAATTGCTATTGATTCACACGATTATAACTATTTGTTCACATGTGTGTACTATTGATTCACACGATTTACTATTAGGGGAGATGGTGTAAGTTTGATAATACTTGTATGACTAAGTTAAAATGGAGGTATAGATGGAGGTACTATACCAGTAATTCAGATTTTCACATGTTCAGAACTATTGAGTCACATGATTTACTATTGATTCACATGATTTACTATTAGGGAGATGGGTAAGTTCGATAATACTTTGCAGGACTAAATTAAAAAAGGAAGAAAAAGAGGAAGGTATTATATCGTAATATTTTGAGCCCTAAAATGTGCAATTATGAAACTATATTTTCCTATAAATAAAAGCTCATTCTTCCTTCATTTCTCACCAATTCACTAAAGCTATAGAGCAATTATTATAAAGAGAAATTATAGAGAAAGAAGAAGAGAAGTTTCTACACTCACTATTCCAAAGATCCATCTTCTTTTGACGTAAGGTATATTATTATTATAGTAAGGGGTATTATTTCTTTCGTATTCATGAAGAGAGCTTCGTTATTCTATTCTTTATTATTATATTGGAATAACTTGTCTCATCTGGTACAAAGATACATGGTGAAATTCTTCCGTTATTCCATTCTTTATTATTATGTTGAATAACTCCGTACATGCCAAGTACCGCATACATGGTAAAATTCTTCTCGTTATTCCATTCTTTATTATTCGTTGAATATCCTGCTTCATGCGGATTACGCATAATTCGGTTCTATTCTTTATTATTCGCTGAATAACTTCGTCTGTGCGGCCTATCGCATGCCCGGTGAATTCGTTGTTATTCCATTCATTATTATTTCGTTAGAATATCCTATCTCGCCAAGGATTACGCATGACCTTGTTCCGCTTTCTTTATTATTCTATCGAATATCCTATCTGCAAGGATTACGCATGACTTGCTTCCATTCTTTATTATTTTGTTGGAATATCTCGTCTTCGCATGCGGATTACGCATTTGACTCGGTTCCATTATTTATTATTCGTTAGAATAACCTGCTTCATGCTTGATCTATCGCATGCCCGGTGAATTCTTTTTGTTATTCTATTCTTTATTATTACATTGGAATAACTCGCTCGTGTGGGCTATCGATGCATGGTGAATGATCCTTCAGATTCATTCTTTATTAAATTATGAAAATGATCCGCCTACCTAGATTACCGCATGATAGGTGAAAATCCATTTGCAGTTTCATATATTCTATTATACTCGTATGAGATATCATTTCTTTTGTACTCGCCATGGAATATCATTTTCTTTGGTATTTTTTACGAAGTTACTATTCACGGGTTACTATTCACCCAGGTTACTATTCACTCTAGTATTATTCACTTAGGGTATTCGGGATACTTTTCGTGTCGAGTACTATTCATGTGTTACTATTTACCAAAATTACTATTCATCCTAATATTATTCACTTTGTATTTGGTGTACTTTTTTAAATACATAAGTACTATTTACGAGGTACTATTCTCAGAAGTACTATTTATAGGTACTATTGCGAGGTACTATTTACTCCGAAAAATATATTTATTTTCTCGGTCCAAATTATTTTGGTACATGAATATTATTCTTGAATTTTTACTCCACAAAGCAAGATCATGTTGATAATATGGATATTTTTAAACTTTGGTTAAATTTAAAGTCTTTAATATTTATCCTTGATTTCGTTTGATTAATGCTTATATCAATTTCATCATCCTCATGCTTTATATTATGATGAAAGTCATCTTTCGCTTACGTGCAAAGATGGATCTGTTGATTATCGGTTTTATAATCAGATATTCGCTTACGTGCAAAGATGGACCGTTGATTATCGGGTTTTACGCTTATATATCTTTGGCTTACGTGCAAAGATGGTATCGTTGATTATTGGTTTTACGATTTGTATATTCTTTGGCTAACGTGCAAAAGATGAACTATTTATTGATGAGTATCTTTCGCTTATACGCATAGATGAACCGCTTATTTGTATGATTATGACTCGTGGATCATTCGGTATAATCATGACCCGTAATGTTATAGATGATGTGGTAAAAGTCCTCATTGGTCCGTAGTGTATTGATGGATGCTTATTGGTATGATTATAAATAGGGATTATTCTAAGATAATCATCAGTGAGACCCCAAATTTTATGAATAAAGGTTTAAATGTCTTGAAATATTTTTTTGAATATTATGGTGTGGATTTGATATAATGTTATAGTTGTTGGTAATATTTATAAATTTTGTAAAGTATGCAATTTGTTATAAAATATTCGATTTCGGTAATGAGAATATTCTTTTTCATTTGGGAATATCCGCATTTATCGGCATAATCATCAGTGGACCCCATAATGTAAGTATTGTCGATTTAGAAAACTACGTAATTATCATTTTATAAAAATAACTACGAAAGTGTTACCGTTAAAACTATTGAACTACTCTAAGAGTAAAGTAAAGAATACGCCATATCTGCGTATTGCATAGTACACTGCAAGTATTGATTATTGATGCTTACGTAAGAAGTCACTCGGTTATACTCAATTATTCACATAAAGAATTATCGTGATCATATCTCTCATATTATCGATTCAATTATTGTCGCTTCAATATGTTATATTATTAAATCAATAATTTAGATGGCAAAAGTTATTTATATTATTATTCGTAATATCGACAATGTCTAGAAGTTCTGTCAAGAGAGGTTTGGTCACCTAATCATGCTGCCAATAAGGAGAAATCCTTATCTAAAAAGCCCCTCTTTCTTGGGAATGACTCGGTTGTTAAATATTGTGAATTATAATATTAATGATGAATAAGTTCGCGTTGATTAAAGATGAAATTGATAGTTCCATCAGGTCGAATTATTAGTGTTAGTGGAAATCGACATTTATTTCGATAATAATTGATGTCCTGGAGGTTATATTGACTAACCGGGTAATTAACCTAGGATAAATGAGTAATTATTTGCTATCGATTCACATGATTATAACTATTTGTTCACATGTGTGTACTATTGATTCACATTCATTTACTATTAGGGGAGTTGGTGCAAGATTGATAATACTTGTATGACTAAGTTAAAATGGAGGTACAATCGTAATTTGTATTTTTCACATGTCTGTAACTATTGATTCACATGATTTACTATTAGGGGGAGGTGAAAAGTTTGATAATACTTGCAGGACTAAATTAAAAATGAAGGAAAAGAGGAAGGAATTATTCTGTAATATTTCGAGCCCCAAAACGTGCAATTATTGAAACTATATTTTCCTATAAATAGAAGCTCATTCCTTCATTATTTTTCACTAATTCACTAAAGCTATAGAGCAATTATTATAGTGAGAAATTATAGAGAGAAAGAAGAAGGGAAGTCTGCTATCTCAATATTCTAGTATCCAGTCTTCTTTTGAGGTAAGGGGTATTATTTCTTTCGTATTCATGAAGAGAGCTTCTGTTATTGCATTCTTTATTATTATGTTGGAATAACTTCTCTATGCGAAGTACCACATACATGGTGATTTCTGTTGTTATTCCGTTATTTATTATTCTGTTGGAATATTCTGTCTGTGCGGATTACGCATGACATGGTTCCATTCTTTATTATTCTGTTGGAATATCCTATCCGTGGATTACGATGACACGGTTCCGTTATTTATTATTCGTTTGAATATCCATGCGTGCGGATTACACATGACCTGGTTCCATTCTTTATTATTCTGTTGAATATCCTGGCATGCACGTATTACGCATTGACTCGGTTCCATTATTTATTATTCGTTGAATAACTCCGTCTGCGATTAGCTATCGCATGCACGGTGAATTCTTCCGTTATTCCATTCTTTATTATTCATTGAATAACCTATCTACGAGACTACCGCTGCGTACATGGTGAATTCTTCTATTATTCCATTCTTTATTCTTCCGCTGGAATAACTTCATCTATGTGGATTATCGATGCACGGTGAATGATCCTTCGATTCATTCTTTATTAAATTATGGAAATGATCTCGTCGACGTGGATTACTGCACTACGGTGAAAATCCATTCATAGCTTCAGATATTCTATTATACTGTGTATGAGATATCATTTCTTTTGTACTCGTAATGGAATATCATTTTCTTTGGTATTTTTTTCACGAAGTTACTACTCATCCATTACTATTCACTCTAGTATTATTCACTTTAGTATTCGGGCCACTTTTCGTGTCAGCCGAAAGTACTATTCACGAGTTACTATTCACCCAAATTACTATTCACCCAAATATTATTCACTCCTGTATTTAGGATACTTTTCATGCCGCGGGACACTATTCATTTAGGTACTTATTCCCTAGAAGTACTATTCATTGTGGTACTATTCGGGTAATTATTTACTAGAAAAATATATTTCTTTTCAAGGTCAAATTATTTTTTGTACATGAATATTATTCTTGAATTTTACTCTACAAAGCAAAGATCATGTCGACAATTTGGATGTTCTTGATTTCTGGATAAATTAATTTATAAATCTTTAAAATTTATCCTTGAACTTGTTTTATTGAATTATTATGTCATTGTCATCATCCTCATGCTTATATTGTGATTAAAGTCATCTTTGGCTTACGTGCATAGATGGACTTGGTATGATTATGACAAGAGATTATTTGGTATAATCATGACCGTAATGTGATGAATGATGTGGTAAAAATCCTCATTGGCCTGTAGTTCATTGATGGACAGTTGTTGGTATGATTATGATTAGGGATTATTCGGTATAATCATTACCATTGATGATTACATGAATATCCTGGCCGTGGTGTGTGGATGATTCGATTTTATTTATTAAGTCGAGTCTCGTGATAAAGTTGATGAAAATCTTTTTAAATCATAGAAGATAGTAGATTTTATGCTCTACTTTAACTCTTCTAATGGATTGCTTATTCCATCGCAGCTTGTTGATCTAAAACTTGTTATCTATTGTATTCCATCGCTTATTATATTGTCAAGGCTAAGGATAATTTATTCGCATTATCTTAGTCATAATATTTCTTCTTTGGGCTAGTCGAGCTCACCTTTGCTTTCATTTTTCTCTTGAAATGAGAATATAGTTGGGACTAGTAGAAATCCGAGAGTGGCCGGTCAGTGATGATAACATTAGTAGTCCTCACTATTCTATTAAATAATGTGATAATAAATGTAATGAGAATTCTATTGAGTGTGGATATTGTCTAGATGACAATATTCTTGTTTAAACTCTCAACTATGTTTTGTCGTATTTTACACGACTGTTGTATAATTAAGTTGTATTTGAATTTATGTACCATGTATTTGGCGACTCAAGATGGGTGATGTATAATTGTTTTGGGGGCGCCACAGTCATTTAACATCGATGATTACATGAATATCCTCGGGTCAGTAGCAAGTTGATGATTGATGATGTGGATTATTTATTGTCGAGTCTCAACGATAAAATATTGATTATAAATTTTTAATTACAGTAAAGATAGTAGATATCATGCCTACTTGACTCTTCTAAATAACAATTTCATATGTCTTTGGCCTCGTAAAGGCAGAAAGATGAATTATTAATGAAAGTATCTTTCGTCAGTAGTAAAAGCATTTAATTTATTAAGATGATTACGAAAGCGAGATTGTGATTTGGTATAACCATGATTTTTGATGTTTTAGGTGAAGATAGGTGATGAAAATTATCTTCGATCACCGGTGCGTAAGAGGAATTTAGAATCACAATTATGATTATGAGTTATTCATATGATTGTGGATGAGGAATTGTTGATTGATGTTATATGGATAAAACATTACTGGTGGACTTTTAACACGGAGAAGATAATAGACACGATGGTCTATTTGATTCTTCTAATGGATCGCTTCGTTCCATTTGCAACTATGGTTGAAAAGTTTTATCATCTACCATATGTTCTAAATCGACGATTTATCGACAAAAGACTATCGATAATTTAATTATCTTTAGTCATTATATTCTTTATCGAGCTAGTCAGGCTCACCCTTTTGCTTCACAATTCCTTTCGTGTAATAAGAGTGTGCTTGAAATTGAGCGGGGATAATAGGGAATAACCGGTGTCTACATAGGTCATTTGAGGTTCTCTCTAAATATTATGAAAATAATTTTATTGAGAACTTTAGATAAGTGTGTAAATCTTTGTATCGTCATTTGATATTTAATTTTGGTGAACCGAATAGGGTGAGGTGAACCTAACTTTGGAAGGGTTTTGCCACTTATCATACAAGATGTCTAATGACATACAACCTCGTGTTATCATAAGACAGTGGTCACAGCACATCCACTTCACGAGTATATCTACGAGCACTACCTATATGATCTTGTAGATTATTTGAAATATACTTTTCACTCGGAGAAAGTGGAGATAGTTATATGCCAAGAGAAGACTCACCATTGGAAAGAAGATGATAGTAATCTTTTCATTTTCTTTGGGGTCTATTCGAATTCAACCAAGGATAATTACGTGGACATATGATATCTATCATAACCTGGAGACGCATGGCCTCCCATGTACAAAGGTTTCTGGAGCACTTCTCAAAGATTTTAATTTCTAAAAGCAGGTTTTGACTGTACTTTTATATAAAGTACCATTGTAAGGTTGTGGTCGAGGCACCAGCGAGAGTTACATACATTTGTATTAAAAACTCATCAGTTTTAACTGCGGGTCGATTATTACGTATGATAGTTCAACAACAGTATACATGAAGTTTGTATTTGATTTTATAGTGTGATATCGGGCGACTCGAGAATGGGTCGTGTGGACCTATTTTGGGGCGCTACATGATACGTCAATTAAACCTTGTTTTGTGATGTTGTTTGAAAATGGTATCCAAAATGTCGAGATCAAAGAATGGTTACATACGAGACCGCCGAGTCACCAACCATCAATACCTGTGATAATGTGCAATGTGAAGATAATAATCCTCAAGTAAATAACAACACCGATCGGATAATGAACGATGGGATGTTTATAGGCTTTTATCGCAATTCATGCAACATCAAAGTGAGAGAGACTCTGCTCAAAAATGCAGGTGGAAACAATGGAAACCCATTTCGCTAGGTCACCGGAACTCGCCAGAGTTTTTGGGGGAGAGCCGTAACCACTTATGGCGGAGACGTGGTTAAAGCAAGCATCACCAAGATATTTGATGTCTTGGGATGCTTCGAGAGTAAAAGGTTCCTTTGCCACCTTCATCATTGCAAGGAGGAGAGGCGACATTGGTGGGAATCAGAAATGTACTCCACTGATGCACTTAAGATGTCTTCGGGGAGAAGTTCCAAGAGTCGTTTCAACGACAAGTACTTTCTCTTAAAGTATTCACATGACGGAGGTGGGATTCATCAACTCGGGAGCAAAACAATACGACCAGTATCGCGATGCGAGGCTAAGTTTCATGAGAGTTATTCCGGTTGCAGATCCCATTTACCCGATAATGAGGAGCGAATGACGCCGAATGTTTCTAAAGAGGTTTGAAACCCAAAATACGTAATACCTCATTTCTCATAAACTTTGTTTATATTGAGATAATAGTGAATAGG